>CAMZMU010000035.1:10035000-10152521 GCA_947311845.1 Poa pratensis
CTAGAAATACTTTTACTTTCTCAATTACTGGTATTAGTTTTGGTTGCTGATAAACCAAGTGTCATTGAAATGGAGTTGGCCAAAATAAGAATGGAAAAGATACATGGAATATTTTCTTGTCATAACATGATCACCAAAGTTAAATATATTTTTATATTGGTTGTGTCTTATATTTACTAGTCAACAACTTTAAACAACAAGTCACACAAGTTCAAACACAGCAATGGGAAGGAAAATACAATCATCAATGAAACATTTCAAAAAGTTTTTGTTGGTTCTGAATTTTGGGTCTTGTGAAACTAAGTTTTTCTTAGTTTCTAAATTTGGGATGTGACAGCTCTTCCCCCTTAAAAATAAATCTCGTCCTCGAGATTTGCCCGGTGGTAACAGGGGAGTACGAGGGCACGGGTTTTGGGCTGACTATACTTCTGAGGTCGCTGCTTCTTTAGTAAGGTCACCATGTGAGATCTTGACAAATTGATGTTGCGAGGCTTTCTTTGTCGATGATCTTCTGTGCTGGGTTCAGATCCTTGATGATGGGTTGACTTGACGATCGGCGCTGGTGGATAATCGCGATTGGCTGTTTCCAGATACTACAAGGCTACGGTGCAAGGAACTAATTATTAACACCTTCTGGTATACGTATTGCAGGTCTTCCCCCTTAAAAAGGGGTTTTGAAGGGTCATCCTGAAGGTTGCGGCTGGAGTTGACTTGGAGCATTGTTCTTCTTGGGTAGCTTGACATTCTTCGTCTGGGGTGTCGCGCCTTGGTGCTTGGGGTTGGTGCAGATATCACTTCCAGGTATTTTCTCCTTACGAGGGTCACAGGTGGGGACGCGTTGTCTTCAGGATGCGTCAAGTCTGCGTAGTAAATTCTCTCCGGGTTCTAGTTAGAAGAGGGAGGTTAAAACTTCTAGTTGCGTCGGAGCTTGCTTGATGGTTGATGTTGCCAACAGCAGGTGCTTCCGTTATTTGATTCTTCTTAGTAACTTCCGGTGGATCTTCTTCACGCTTCTCTTCCTTCGGCTTGGCGGGAAAAAGGCTGGTCCTGAAAGAATTCTCTGGTTCTGGGTCTTCACGAAGATTCGCAGGGGTCTTCATGAGTAAGTTAGGGTGCACCAGAATAGTTAGGGTTTCCGAGAAAACTTTCTGGTTGAGGAGCTTAAGTTAGTTTTCAAGGGAGTTGGGTGCTATACTCTGAACATCAAACTTTTATACCTAAAATCCAAAACATCCAAATTTACACATGCCTCTAATTCTCGAGTCTCCAAAATACCATTCCAACATCTCTGGTAAGGCCACCTCTTAACTAGTTAATCGAATTCATGACTTTTGCCCAAACTAAAGTTATTGATCCACCATCAACTTCCTTGGCATAAACACTTTATCATAACATATTTCAATCTATCCGATACCCATCAAACCTTTCAGGCATAGTCTCCCCATTACATCCTATCACAAAAATCATAGTGGTCCACAATTATTTCTTGATAGGCATATCTCAAATTATCTGACTCCTTCAGGTTGCCATTTCCCACGATCATATCATCAAGGCTAAATAAAACATCCAACAATCATGTGATCATATCATCAAGAATTGACCCACTTTCTAACCAAATTCAGATTTTATCTCCACACTATTGGGCCTTGATCTTCTTAATCAAAGATAAAAGATCTTTCTAAGAATAATCCAAACAGAGCGTGACAAGCTCTGAAAACTACTGTCACCTAGATGTCTTGCTACTAGACCAAGTCATATTGATTCCTAGAATCCGATAAACATTCACTTATCCTCCACCAATTATTTCTTGCATACAACGATCTACTCATTTGCTAACTCATCTTTGACCACTTCCTATAATTCCATAAGAATTTAGTACAAGGGTCACTTGCTCTAAGAATCACCCTAAACATTCCAACACCAGAGTATTCTTCTTACTTTACTTGCTTCTAACCAATCCAAACATCATTTTATCAGCAAGTGCTTCCTAAAAATACAATACTTTCACCTTTATTTCTAAACCTTAAATCAAAGGTCACGTCTTCTAGTTCCAGGTAACCACCAATGGTTGGGGTCCACAACTGGTTAGCCCCAGAGTATTAATCAAATATATCATCTGTCCAAACCCAATTAATTTATCGATCCACTCCAAGTTTTCACTCCTATTCTAAACCTCAAATGTTTGACATTACCAACATTATCCAACAAATTTTGATTTCATCACTAGATTCTCAAGGGGTCCTGCTGACTAATAATCTTATAGTCCAACACTCTTATATCTTCCTAAAGTCTCCTCTCTACCAATTAGTTTTGAGTCGTCCACTGGCACCTCTTTCTTTTCTTGTTTTTGGGAATCATATCCTTGGGGGAAACACTATAAATCTTCTTGTGATTTTCTTACTTAGAACTTGAGTAACTCCTAAGGTATACACTCGACTTAAGAAAATTATTATTGTCCTTGATTTGAGTTCTAACAACATTTGCTTCACCCCTGTGGTGAAGGCATCCACTTAGTCCGAGCAAGCTTTCTATTAGTTAGTTGTATAAAATTGTGGAGGTCTTTTAAACATCAATTGCCTTAGTCTTACGAGAAGAATTTGTTAACAAGGTAGCTAGTCTTGTCATCAAACTACTTTTCATATTCCAGAGGCTAAGGTGGACTGGATTATCTGAGGTTCCGTTTATTTGTATATGACACTCAATTGTTTGAGCATACAAAAGCGATTTGCTAACAAGTTCATGAGGCTTGTTACCAAACTACTTCTATATAACACGAACATTAAAATATCACACTATTTCTAAAGGGATTTAAAGTTAGATAATTATGTTAGTTATGTTAGTTTTTCATATTGTTTTGTTAGTCCGACGGAATACGACCAGTGTCATCTACCGTCGGGTTTGAATCTTCATCTTTCTCGATGGCTTGATGTGGTTGCACAAAACAACGTATGAAGACCGCTATCAGTCTTGCAGAAGGTTGCAGAGTCTTGGGGTAGCGAGTATTCCATACCTGGCTTCTCTTACTTAGGAGAAAGTTTTCCGAAAGTTTTCCGAAGAGTTTTCTAAGTCGGGCTTTTGAGAGGGTACAAAGAGTACATCTGTGGCCAACAACGCAAAAAGGTTTTGTTGCTAACTGTCAAAAATAAAGCAACAGATAAAAGTGTGGTTACTTTGGGTTCCCACAAGGCGGGTTTTGTGAAACACACCAGGAAAACAACACACATAAATGCAACACACAAGCAAGAATCAATCAAGGCACTTTTAGCACCAACAGACGTTTAATACCGTGGAAGGTGGGGACTGCTCAAGTAAAACAAGCTTATCCTATTGATCCTATGGGTCTTTGTATCTCGAGGATTTTCTTCACCTTGTCCAAGTGGGAAACTTTGGCGGGTGAAATTACTGCGATTTTGGAAGGTTGCACGGATCATCGGCCTTCGCATATAAATCGCCTTGCTGTTGAAGTCTTTGGGTTGCTAAGTACCCAGGTCTGGTTTGGGGTGTCGTCAAGTATGTAAGTTTGAATGGAGGTAAGACAACAGATGGAAACTTTTGATAAACCTTTAGACAAGAGATAAGGTTTAGAATAATTCGAGAAGGTGAAAAGAGTGGAAGCTACACTTAGGCTTCCTTAGATACAAGTGATTTTAGGTAGTAATATTTTTCTTTCCAAAATAATTTCCTCCTATGGGCCATGGTGAAACAGGGCTATTGAAGTCTTCATTTTATCGCCTTAGTCTTTAGCTGGAATACTTAAGATTGTCAAGGTAGTAACTGAGTGGAATTGTTGATATTGAGTTGAGGTCTTCGAGGTTTCTTGCTTTATTGACACTAACGATCTTGGTATTTGCAGATCAATCACCTTGATGTTGAATGTTGCATCTTCGAGATGGAGGCTTCTCCTTGTAGGTGCTAGCTAATTAGGTCTCACTGGGGCTCATCGTCAAGTATTTTGAACGGGTAAGGAGTAGAGAAATCCTTGGAAAATCTTAAATAGAGGGACGAGACTCGGAAATATTTGAGATGGTGAGGAGAGTGGAAGTTATTTTTGGACTTCCTTGGATAAAAATATGTTTTTGGTAACAATATATTTTTAACAAAATATTTCTTTCCTAACTAACGTCCATGCTAACTAAGGTCTGTTACAGTCAATGGCTCTGATACCAAGTCTGTGGGGACCCCGGATTAGCTGTCCGAAATACCCTTGTGCCTACAACATCAGCGATCCCATGATCAGTCTGCCGCTGAGCACAATCAAACTGGTATCAAAAGAACACCCATAAATACCGAATAAATTTACTCACTTGATTGAAGCCATAACTTCATCAGGTACTCGCAGCGGAAATCACCAAACAACGTGGAGCCCAAGTCGTTTGCCATAACCCCACAGGCAGCTGACTGGGAAGCGCCCTAGTTCGCATTGACGTCATCGATCTCTCGGTCTTCAGCATACTTCTTCTTGAACTCTAGACATGGAAATATCCAGGGACACAGCCATGAGTACATTTATGTACTCGCAAACTACCCCCGACATGAGCATGCAATAACATCATTTTTATTAGAATAAAAACCTTTATTTTGAGAAGGCATCTTTATATCTTTGTTGAAAAAGGAAAGAAGTCTTTTAGAACTTTTCCCATAAATCTGTTTTTGTAAGAAGTCTCGTTTAACACTTTTTCCCAAAAATATATCTCTGTTGAACTAGGTAAGAAGTCTCTTTTATAAAATTTCCCGGAAAATCACCATTGGGTTTATTTCTCCAAAACTCCTCCTTTTTCGACCATAACCCGTCATGGTCATTCAATCCCAACAACCTCATGCCGGCCGTTGGCATAGTTGCATAAAACATTTTCCCCTTTCAAATCACAAAACTCTTCACTTCCGACCATAGCCCGTCATGGTCAATCATTCTCCAGCAACCTCATACCAGCCCGTCGGTAGAGTTGCAGATACCACACATCTCCATTTTATTTTCAAATCCCAAAACTTTGCAAAACTTGCACATGGTCAAAGCAGTTCTTTCCAACTGTCCATATCCGAGGACTCGGCTATTCGAATAGTTTTAACCCTCTGCAGAGGTAGCACGCTTTTCCCACACCCATCCGGTAACTCATCGTGTCAGCCACGTCCCGCCATACAAGGTGTATGCGAAGTTGAGCCACCGACCATAGCCTGTCCTTTGCTCATGCTAGTATAGGATCCTACCGCTACGAAATTATCATCCTTTCCATCAACACCCAGTCCAGATTCCCCGTCGGGAAACCTAAGTGTGAGGACTCGTAGTTTGCCCGGCGAGCGAACCCTTCAATCCCCCATCCTCAGATGCCAGGACCCAGGTCAGGGGGTAGGTCGCCATGACCATCCCCTCATGGAACGAGGTCATCCTCGTTGTTGAGGAGTCCCATACTAATATGAGCAAATTATATGACTACGCCCCTTTCCCATAGGTGGGTAAATGTGGTCGCACAGGTATTGGTTGTTCTGTAAGTACAAGGACACAATGTGCATTTTTCATAAACATCACCATTCACCACTTCTCCATTTCCCCACCGACATCTCGGTATTCCACAACCACAGAAGTATTTCCAAAGGAGTTTTGAGTAACAATATTTTTCCCATCCTATAGTTTGAAAAAGAATTTCCATCTAATATCTCCAGATAGGGTGTCAAAATAATATACTTATAATTTGGAAAAGGGTTTTCAAAATCATAGCTTTTGTGGCAAACACCACATAAATAACTTTTGCTCTTTATAAGTAAAACATGTGAACAAAAATAGATGTATATAAATGCAAGCTCAGAGGATAGCTTGCCTTGCTCGGCAAAGTAAACTTGGTCTTGATCTTCAGGTTCAACGAATTCCCCTTCCTCAATAACTCCGTTCCAGAGACCACTCCGGTAGTGTTTATATCTAGCGTCGCAAACAGGAGGGTAACACAACAATCACTAAGCAAATCAAACCACAAGTGGTATACAAGCAAGTAACAACCCGTAAGCTTCGAGCTAATCGTTCGGGCAACAGCTAGGATCTACACTTACGAGGGTTTTATACTAGTCAGTAGTCTATCGCCTATACGCAAGCTAGGTACATCGATCACAAAACTATCTGAGGCGAAGGTTAACAACAAGCACCTCCGGTTGAACAGGAAATACTTCAGACAAAAGTTAGGTCACTATATATTTTCTGTGAGTCAAAATATTATACCAAGTTAGGATATGATAAAGTGAAATACTAGGAACCTAGCAAAATTGGGTTTGCTCCAAAAATCATTACAGATTAATTTATAAAAATCCCTTTTTAATCTGCCCTTTTGTTAGTTTATTTTAAACAACGTTACAAATAATTATCCACGTTTGGAAACAAGGTGGGACATAAAGGTTACCACTTGCTGAACATTTTAAGAGATCAAACTTAATTTTTGGATCATTAGTTTTAAAGATATGAATTTTCCCAATTTATTTTATATTCTGCCATTTTCTTTATTTTAATAAAACATTAAATAAACTAATTTATCTGGATAGGTGAATTACACCAAAAGACTGGCCTTATTTTTCTGAACAATTTGGTATATTATTTGTAATTTTTGGATCAATATTCAAAAAGATATGCATTTTATAAGTTTAAATTTGAATCTATCTTTTTATTTTATTTTTCAGAAAACACGTCCGAAACTTTTCTCACTCAGGGCTGGGCTAGCCACAGCCATTGCCATGCGGGCCCAAGGCCACGCTGGCGCTGACTGGGCGCGGGGTGCGGGCGGTGCTGGCCACCACGGTCGCTGACGGTGGGGCCCGCTTGTCAGCGTGCGAAAATAAACGAAAGGCAACGCGCCGCGGGGGATCGAACTCGCGACCTCGCGTGCGTGTGGTGTGTGCTAGCCACTGGGCTGGCTCGGTGCTGGTGATAGTATACGGGCGTGCGTCCTTTTGAGGTGTGACGGTGCTCGTCGACGTCGCGCCGGCCGCGGCGACCACCGGCGGCGACGTGCACGGGTTCGATGTTCTACGGCGCTTGGAGGCCAACTAACGCTCGCACTCAACACGCACGAGTGCGGGCTACCTAGTGGCGGCGTTATGGACCCAATGGTTGCCGGCAAAAAGCTCCGGCGACGAGTCGGGCGGCGGCGAGCTATGGGCTAATGGTGACGCGACGAACTACGGCGAACCGGGATGAACGGAATTGTCCAGGAGGTGCGCCTGCTCACCCTAGATGCGTGAGTGCGTTCGTTGGTGCTGAGGTGGTGGAGGCGGGTGGCGAGCTTGATCGGAGTGCGTCGGCCGGAGAGGAAGAAGACGGCGGCGATCTCGCGAACGACGGCGTCCCATCTCGATTACTTCTACGAGGAGGTGGAGGAGATCATGGCGGAGCTGGTGGTGGTCGTCGCTTGGCTCGGGGTGGCTCCAATCGCCGGCGATACTCGGCGGCGAGCTCGGCCGAGGCGCGGCCATGGTGGGAGAGAAAACAAAGGGGGGAGAGGGAGCAGGAGAGCAGAGGAGCGGGGGGGGGGGTGTGCTCCTCTTATTCTGTTCGAGAGGAGAGGAGAGGAGAGCGCGGGGGAGGGGGTCCGAGCGGCGACGCACGTCAGAGGACGACAACGGCGTCGGGCGCACTGCTGCTACAGGAGGCGACGACCATTTGCACAACGCCCCCTGGATTGTTTTTCCTATTTGCAACTAAGTCCTTTTTCCTGTTTCTTTTATTTCTTTTAAAACAGTAGGGTTTTAGGGAATTATTTGGGGTACTAAAACATTTTAAAAATTGAAAATATTTGGGTAGGCTCCCCTTGTCAACTAGAGCCTCCAAAAAAATTGGTTTTTCACAAAATAAAATGTTTTGAACATAAATTGTTCATAGAGTTTAAATGAATGATTTTTGGTAAAACTAAATTAACATTTCTTTAATATTTTAAAACAAGTGATAAAATATTGTTTGAACTTTTGGACTTTCTTGACAAATAAGGTAACTTCAATTAAGTTTATATTTTCATGGAGAAAATATTGGTTTGAAAGAAACAGAGAAATAGGGAGGAATAATTTATTAAGATCATTTATTTATCATGATCTTAATTTCCTTTTGTTAAATACTTTGAGAGTTTTGTTTAAAATTGAAAAGTATGTTTACTGAGGAGGGAGTGAGATGGGGTTGAAAAATGATTATTATTTTCATCTCATTCCTAGAATAGGAAATATAATTGTTTTCATCAAATAGAGGAGTAGAGATAGAGGGAAATTAAATAAGATCACTTCCCTTAATTTAGGATTTCAACTTAGGTGTGAATATTTCTAGAGGGGTTTGTTTTATTCATGTCACATACCAAATTTGTTGTCAAATGTGTCTTATTTATAGTATTAAGCACAACTGAGGAATTACCCCCCCAAGCAACAAACACAACAATATCAACATCACACTTATGACCACACAAATCAAACCACAAGAATTAATCATACCACCATTTCCAAATATTAACAATACTATCTTGTACTAAATGATCACACTCAATTATGACAAGATGATGTTTTAAAACTATCTCAACTCCACTTGATACTTTTGGAAAGGGTTTTGAGCAAGACAAAATATGTGGGGTAATATATTTCCACTGGTGTTCTCTTTTAAAATGAAATGATAACCAAAGCTTATAAAATGGGAGTTGCATACAAATGCAAAATATCAAGTTTTAAAAGATAGATAGGAGATATCATATAGATCTCCACATTTGTAGGAACACATAGTTCTAGAAATACTTTTACTTTCTCAATTTGGTATTAGTTTTGGTTGCTGATAACCAAGTGTCATTGAATGGAGTTGGCCAAAATAAGAATGGAAAAGATACATGGAATATTTTCTTGTCATAACATGACACCAAAGTTAAATATATTTTTTATATTGGTTGTGTCTTATATTTACTAGTCAACAACTTTAAACAACAAGTCACACAAGTTCATAACACAGCAATGGGAAGGAAATACAATCATCAATGAAACATTTCAAAAAGTTTTTGTTGGTTCTGAATTTGGGTCTTGTGAAAACTAAGTTTTTCTTAGTTCTAAATTTGGGATGTGACACCCTGAGCCATAGCTAAGGAGACTTTCAGAATCCCCAAGCTTTAGGCGAGAGAACCATCGAGAGGACACATAAGCTTTGTAACCTAGATCGAGATCCGGCTCTGTTGTCGTAGCCGGGTTATCGAGATCGAGACCAAGATTAATAATAAGATAGCAGGAAGTAGGTCTTTATCTCCAATGGAGAGGCCGAACCTGGGTAAACCTGTGTCCCCTGCAATGCTAAACAATCTCCCAGACGCCAGTGTCGCCTTACCCAAAAACTCAAGCTACCCCAAAGTAGCATCTGCCGTGTTATCTACCCCACGACAGTTGGCGCCGTCTGTGGGAAGCGGCCAAAGGTGTCACCATCATGGGAGAAGCAAGGAGAGGGGTCGAAAACTTTTTTTTGGCCAGATCACAGTCAATGAGCAAGGAGAATCCATCGTCGATGATTTTGGCTGGGGGCCGGAATCTGATCTACTTGAATCAGGTGATGTTATTCCAATTGGCAAATTTAATGTTTTTGTGGGCATGATTACAACTAGATCTGCTAGTGATGGAGATTATGAATCTGTGTCAGGAGCCGCCACAATTGTTCAATCTGATGGAGAGGAATCAGTTGGCACAGCTGAAGTTGAGGTCCTGAACACGCTGGAGGAACGGCTGGATGACCCGGCAGAAATCCCGGGTGACGCGGTGGAACAAGCCGGGTCGGAATCAATCTTGCCCCTGTTTGAAGGCCGGTTGGGTATGATGCAGAAGAGGAAGATGATGAGGAACAAGAGTCAAGTCCAAGCCCGGTTCGTAGGGTAGCGGTGTACACCGCGCCTTCGTCCAGCATGCAACCATCACCATCAGCTGTTGTTCCACCGGCCTTTACCCCGGGTCAACAGCAGCTGCCCCCAATTCTGGATTGGCAGAACAGAGAGCTGATGGAGAGCCGGCTTCGGTCTCAGAGGAAAGCGAGGATACGGCAAGATACAGAAACAGTTTTGGGTTCCTGCATAACCGGGCCCAAGGAGAGGAAAGAAGTAACACAGCAGCTGCCCCGGCCTTGTTTAACAATGGCCTGGTCTTAGATCCATCAGCTTACAAGGTTGGTTACTCCAGAAAACGCAGCAGTTAGAGCAATGGAATTGGATACAGCACGCCGAGCGTTGGAGCAGATGCGCAGGGACGCCGAGGCAGAGAGGCAAGAAATAGAAGCAAGAAAGAGGCAAATAGAGGATAACGAAAATCGTCTCAATGAGATGACCAGGGCGCACCGGAGGAGGCACCAGAGCCGGCTGCCCCTGGAGAAAACGCTATAAACCCAGCAGTACTGTTTAGGACCCCAGAAGATCAACCAGTTGGTGTCACCCAGGTGGCTCCAGTTGTAAGGGCAGATGTAGAACCAGATAGAGGAACAGGAGCAGCTGGGGTTGCAGTGGCAACGGCGCCGGGTCTTCTCGCTGGGGAGCCAGGGGAAATCCGGGTCTGCCGCCCAGACACCAAGGTTTCACACGCCGGCGGGTCACTATTCAAATCCGGCGGATAACGTGTATGCAGCAACTTTGGCGCTTGATCGTATTCCATTGGGAGACACGCCAGCGGAGATTGAAGCCCGGCGTGCCATTGACATGTTACGCACTGCAGTTGTCCAGCAAACTCAGTATTCAAGGGAGAAAAGTGCATTGCATTCCACAACGTATCGTAGCAAGAGTCGCAATGGAGGTAACCCGCCATTGGCCGGGCCTGTAGCGGCACAGCAGCAAAACCCGCCCCAGCAAAATCAAAATCAAAACAATCAGCAGCATCAACCCGCCCCAGCAGTTTCCATAGCTCAGCAGATAGTCAATAGATCACGCGCGGGGAGAAGTGCGGGCAATGCAAACCCGGTAGTACCTGCAGCAGTACCACAAGGAGGACCGGGTCCGCACCAGCCGCGTCTGCAAGCTCACCCGGTAATATCAATATTTCGTCAAGTTCTTCTAGTTTAGCCGGGCCAAAATGTCTTTCAGATTCCATTAGAGCAGAGCCTTTCCCTGAGAAGTTTAAGGAGCCAAGTAAGATATCCAATTATGAGCCCAGCGTGGACCCGGCCAGCTGGTTGAGCAGTTATGAGATGGCAATGTGTATACGCAATGCCACAGAGAATGTTTGTGCCAAGTACATGTATTTGATGATGAGCGATGGAGCAGCGAAGGTGTTGGTTTAAAAATCTACCAGAGAAGTCCATTAATTCCTGGGATGAGTTGAAGGCGGTTTTCACCAAGCATTTTCAGGGTACGTGCAAGCGTTTGTTTTCCATTGAGGATCTTGATCGTTGTATACAGAAAAAAGGCGAGTCAGCACGTCATTGGATGGGCCGGGTCACGGAGATCCTGCACTCTTCATCTGGTATTGAGCCCAAGGATGCAATTTCATCAATGGAGAAACTTGTAAGTATGCACCACTTGTCCAGAAGCTGGGTCGCATGAAGGAAGGGCACCGGGTTAAGCCGGTCACCATGGCAGAGTTGATGGATGCTTGCAATAGGCACGCAGCCACGGACAAAACTCAGGATGAGCCTGAGGAAGAGAAGGGGAAAGGCACGGCAAATAATGGTGGAAGGAACAATAATGGCTCGGGAAACAACAATAACAACAATCAGAATCAGCATAAGCGAGGTCATAATGATGGAAGTTCAGAGTTAGTAGCAAACACCAATACGGGTTTCAGAGGCAAAGGATGGACGGGAACTACCAGGACAACAGGGGTTATCAGGGAACAGTGGGAATCACAATAGTGGAGGTAGTTACCAGGGAACACGCCCAATGAGTACTGAGGAAGCTTTTAGGATGCCGTGTCCTCGCCATAGCAAGATGGGCAGACCATCCAATCATTCATTGGCACAGTGTGTGGATTTGAATAGGTGGAAAAATAATGAGGTGCAGAGAGCTCTGCAGGGAGCAAACAGAAGTGGAGGACCCGGCCAGGGTGGTAACCCGGCTGCGGGGCCTCTAACAGGAGCAAATGCGGTACCCACTGGAAACCCGGGTCAGGGTCAGAACCAGAATACAAGTAATCAGGAGGATTTTCTCAGAACCCGAGGCAGTTGGTCAGTATCACATATACACCAGTGGCACAACAAGAGAGAGAAAAAGTTAGTCAAGGGCAGTTAACACAGTGGCGTTGGGTGCCAAGATATTGAGGTGGTCAGAGCACACCATCACATGGAGTAGGCAGATCATCCAGAGGTGGTGGAGCACCCGGGTCTGCTGGCTCTGTGTGCTCCTCAAGTTCACATTTCGAGTTGAAAAAAGTTTGATGGATGGTGGTAGTAGTATTAATATTGTACTGGGATACATTTGTGCGTATGGGATTGAAGGAGTCACAGTTGCAGAAAACGTCAACAATTTTTCACGGTATAGTTCCTGGGAAATCAGCCACACCAGAGGGAAAGATTGCATTGGAGGTTGCTTTTGGCGAGTCTATCCATAATTTCAGATCAGAGTGGCTCACGTTCGAGGTAGTAAAGTTTCCAAGTCCTTATCATGCGTTATTGGGAAGGCCGGCTTATGCCAATTCATGGCAAGGCCGTGTTATGTGTATCTACAGTTGAAAATGCCGGGTCCCAATGGGATCTTACAGTACATGGTAACAGAGAGATTGCAGAATGCATGTGGGGGATGCAGCCCTGGCAGAACAAACTTGTGCTAGAGAGGAGTTGAAAGCTTATAGATCAAATGTTGACCCACAGGATAACACGGCGCTCAAGAAGCCAATGACAGAAGATGATAGGGCAAAGTTTAAAGCAGCAAAGGACACAAAATGGTGGATTTTGTGCCTGGGGATTCCTCCAAGCAGTTCGCCATAGGGACAAACTTAACTGACAAATAGGAAAGCGCGCTCATCGAGTTCATCCGTGAGAATCGGGATGTTTTTGCGTGGACACCTAGTGACATGCCAGGCATTCCAACTGAACTCGCTGAGCACCGTTTACATGTTGATCCCAAGGCTAGGCCGGTAAAACAAGGTTTGAGAAAAATGAATGCAGAAAGGAGAAAAGCAATTGGAGAAGAGATAGCCCGGCTTTTGGAGGCCGGCTTTATCATGGAAGTGTTTCATCCAGAGTGGTTAGCTAACCCGGTTTTGGTTTGAAAAAGAATAATGAGTGGAGGATGTGTATTGATTTCACGAGTTTGAACAAGTATTGTCCCAAGGATCCGTTTGCACTACCGCGCATCGATCAAATCGTTGACGCAGTTGCAGGCAGCGAGCTCTTGTGTTTTCTGGATGCGTATTCAGGTTATCATCAGATCAAACTTAACAAGGAAGATTGGGAGAAGACGTCGTTTATCACCCCTTTGGTGCTTTTTGTTACAAGACCATGACTTTTGGGTTAAAGAATGCAGGAGCAACTTATCAGAGGTGTATCCAGAATTGTTTTCATGATCAGATTGGGCGCAATGTGCATGCTTATGTTGATGATGTGGTTATCAAGTCAGAAAAAGCCGGGTCATTTATTAATGACCTTGCAGAGACATTCAAGAATCTGAGAGAGTACAAGATGAAGCTTAATCCTACGAAGTGTGTGTTTGGGGTTCCAGCGGGCAAGTTACTTGGTTTCATTGTGTCAGAGCGTGGAATTGAGGCAAACCCGGAAAAAATTCGTGCAATCCAGAGTTTGAAAAGGCCAGAGGAGTTGGCTGATGTTCAGAAGCTGACAGGCTGTGTGGCTGCGTTGAGCCGGTTTATTTCCCGGCTTGGAGAAAAAGCTATTCCGTTGTATAAGCTGTTGAAGAAGACAGATAATTTTGTGTGGAATCAAGAGGCAGATGAGGCCTTTGAGGCCTTGAAGAAGCAGTTGTCAGAAGCGCCAGTTTTAGCGGCGCCGGGTCCCAAGGAACCCATGCTTTTGTATGTTGCAGCCGGGCCTCAAGCTGTGAGTGCCGTGGTGGTGGTTGAGCGAAAAGAGGAAGGAAAAGAGAACCCGGTACAAAGGCCGGTCTATTATGTCAGCGAGGTCCTATCAGAAGCAAAGCAGAGATACCCACATTGGCAGAAGCTAGTGTTTGGTGTTTTCATGGCTAGTAGAAAGTTGAAGCCGTATTTTCAGGAGCATCCAATTACGGTGGTCAGTTCTATTCCCTTAGCAGATATCATCAGAAACTCCGAAGCTACAGGAAGAATTGCCAAGTGGGCAATTGAAATGGGGGATTATCACATTGATTATGTGCCTCGCACAGCTATCAAGTCTCAGGCGTTGGCAGATTTTCTTAATGATTGGACACAGTTGAATGCACCACCTCTCACCCCGAGTCTCAAATCTTGGGTTATGCATTTTGACGGGTCTAAACAAGAGCAAGGTTCAGGAGCTGGAGTGGTGTTAACTTCTCCCAAAGGTGACAAGTTGAGTTATGTTTTGCAAATTCACTTTGATTGTACCAATAATGTGGCAGAGTA
The DNA here is from genome assembly GCA_947311845.1 of Poa pratensis. Taxonomy (NCBI): domain Eukaryota; kingdom Viridiplantae; phylum Streptophyta; class Magnoliopsida; order Poales; family Poaceae; genus Poa; species Poa pratensis. The sequence goes on from CAMZMU010000035.1 coordinate 10,049,470, forward strand.
TGAGGCCTTGTTACATGGTTTGCGTATGGCAAAGGAGATGAACATCAAGCGTATTAAGTGCTATGGGGATTCAGATCTTGTGGCGCAGCAAGTTTCAGGAACTTGGGACAGAAAAGATGCAACTATGGCGGCTTACAGGCGAGAGGTGGATAGAGTAGCTGGGTTCTTCTCAGGCTATCAGGTGGATCACATTGACCGCAGGAAAAACGATGCTGCAGATGCTTTGTCAAGACTCGGCTCACGCAGAGAGCCGGTTCCACCTAACGTTTTCTTGGACGAGCTATGGGCTCCATCAGTCAAGTCCCAGGATGAGGAAGAGTTGGTAGACCCGGATTCGCAGCTGGTGGCTGTAACCCGGGAAATTCCAGAGTGGACAGAACCGTATCTTGCATATCTTTTGAGAGGGGAGTTGCCCCAGCAGGAAGTCATAGCCCGGCAGATCGTGCGCCGGTGCAAGGCCTATGTGGTCATAGATGGTGAGTTATATAAGAGAAGTGTTTCAGGGGTATATCAGAGATGTGTGTCTGGAAAGGAGGGCCGGCAAATTTTGAAGGAAATTCACGAGGGAGATTGTGGTCATCATCTTCCTAGGTCCTTGGTTGCAAAAGCTTTCAGGCACGGTTTCTTTTGGCTCACAGCCCAGGCAGATGCAGAGCGCTTGGTGAATAGATGTGATGGATGTCAAAGGTATGCAAGACAGATTCATGTGCCGGCTCAGGAGTTGAGAACAATACCTTTGACTTGGCCCTTGCAGTTTGGGGGCTTGATATGGTGGGTCCTTCAGCATGTCTCCTTGTAAGAAAACCCACCTCCTCGTTGCCATTGACAAGTTTACCAAGTGGGTTGAGGTCATGCCTGTTACAAATTGTGAGGCGGCAACAGCAGTGAAGTTTTTGAAGCAGATCATACACAGGTTTGGGTATCCCCATAGTATTATCACAGACAATGGTACTAATATGTCCTTGGGAGAGATGGCAAAGTTTTGTGGAAACAATGGTATACGTTTGGATGTTGCTTCTGTGGCTCATCCTCAGGCCAATGGGCAAGTTGAACGAGCTAACCAGGAGTTACTCAGAGGATTGAACCACGTCTCCGGGTCCCGTGTCTCAGAGCCGCCGGAGCGTGGGTGGAGGAATTGCCATCAGTTGTTTGGGGAATCAATACAACACCAAACAGATCCACAAAGATGACCCCTTTCTTCATGGTGTATGGGGCAGAGGCAGTTTTGCCAAGTGATATTATTCATGACTCGCCTCGCGTGGCGGCTTACGTGGAGACAGAAAATGAGAAGACCCGGCAGGATTCTGTTGACCTGCTGGAGGAGAATAGAGAGCAAGCATTGGAAAGATCAGCAATTTATCAGCAAGATTTGAGGCGGTATCACAGCCGCCGGGTTAAAACTCGCACCTTCCAGGAAGGTGATCTAGTGTTGCGATGGGTGCAGTCCAAGGAAGGGATGCACAAGTTATCTCCTCCTTGGGAAGGGCCCTTCATCATAAGCAAGAAATTGAACAATGGTTCATACTATTTGGTGGACGCTAGAGAGAAATCAGAGACAGTCAATGACTCAACACACTCTACCTTTTCTATGGAAGAGCGTGAGAGGCCGTGGAACATTGCGCAGCTGCGCCCATATTATACTTAGCATGAAAAAGATGTATCAGATGTAACACACGATGTAACAGGCAGCAGGTTTCAGACGCGCTCTTTTCCTTACCAGGGTACCTAAGGGGACTGGAAGGTTTTTAATGAGGCGGCTTGCTGACCTAACCTTTTCTATCAATAAAGTGAAGGTTGAAACAGAAATTTGTCTTGTCTCAGTTTATGTTTCAGTTTTATAAGCCGGTTATTTTTCTTTGTTCTATATGTATTGTGGCAGTTCTGGTCAAGCTTGGTCCTGGGGGCTTGTCATTGAGATAGCTAAAGTTATTTCCCCAGGACCCGGCTCATAAGTATCCCCGGGTTTCAGTTTTGGTTGCAGTTGTTTAAGTTTTTTATTTTTGAGGATGCCCAGAGAGTGCGTCCCACCAGTATTTTGGATCAATGGGGTACTGAGGCATAAGCCCTTTACTTTATAAACATTGATCCAGGTCTTGGGGGCTCTTACTGCAAAAAGTCTGTAGCTGCAATCCCAAGACCCGGCTTTTATGCCACTAGTATTCTTGGTTATCTTGCTGTGTAGCTGATGTGACTCGCACTTATATGGCCTGATTGCACACCTGGAAACTCAATCAACCATGAAGCCCATTGGGACTTGGTTTGACCCTGTTTTTCTCAGAGAAGTTGCGCCAGGATATCCATGCGAAAGCCGGCTCACAGTTAAAGAAACCAAAAGGGTCATCAAAACCACAGAAGATAAGCAATTGGATATTTCAATGTCATGTGATTCCACATAGTTTCACCAAAGTTTAAAACAAGTGCAAAAGCACACATCACAGGCATGGTATCAGAATAGCTAAGTTATTACAATAAAGTGCCCAAGGGCCGAATGATATAAGTTTTCTAGCAGAGACACAGCATCTGCATAAGTTAAGAGCCGGCTTCTGGAGCCGGGTTAGTGGAGGAGTTGTAGCTGGGGTGTGTCTTTGGCGCTTGTCGAGTCATCCTTGGCCGTCTCTGCTTCTGCTTCCCGGGTCTTGGGGGCTCCATCAGTGCGCCAGGTGACAAGTTGAAGGGACTGGAAGTAATGTTCATCTTCATCTTCCACTGGTGCACGCGCTGGAGGTGGCACAGTGGGAGTTGAGGAGCTTGGCGCAGCGGAAGTACTTGGAGCAGTTTTATCACCAGCAACAGATTCCTTGTAGCTCTGTAGCAGGTCGATGCGTTGAGGCTCGTCGTCCACAATTTCTTTATTCGCCTCGTTGTAGCCATACTGGATGGTGTTAAGCTTCAGATTGTTGGCAATTTGGGTAGCCACGAACCGGGTCTGCTTCATAACCCGGCTGTAGGTCTTCTGTCAAAAGGAGTGCCATCTGCATTGTACTCAGGAAAACCCGATGCCAGAGGAGCCGGGTCAAGTTGGGGATAGTAAGCTTTAGCCAAAGCTAGGCTGCGCATGGCCCCGGCCCTGCATGCAGATTTCTTCAGCAGGTGAATCCAGCCAGGCATTGTGGACAAATGGCCCAGCACTTCAGTGTAAGTGCTGGGCGGGTTTTCCCAGTTTCTTGCAGCTTTGATGACCTCGCAACTCCCAAAGTATAATTGGCGGACCAGTGTATACATGCATTTGACTTTCTCAGTTGCGGTCTTGCGGATGTTGCCATCACGTGCACCTGCAAAAGGGAAACCAGTGTCAGGCATATTTTACATGCCGAGCTTGGAACAGACGAAAATTTACGGGTTTTGAGAGTATTGTGCTTACCAACAAGGGAGGCAACCATGGCAGTAATCATCTTCTTCAGGCGGGTCAGCTCGCTGGTAGCTGTATTCAATTTCTGTTGGAGGCTGGTCAGCTGCTCTTGAAAGTTTTCTTCATGCTCTTGCATGTCCCGCTTCAAGTCTGAGTTCTCCTGAGTCAAGGCAGTTATTTTTTCTTCCAGGGCTTGAAGTTTGTTTGCCCTTCAGCCCGGGTCTCAGTCTCAGCTTTTAAGGCTCCTTGTAGCCGGGCCACTTCTTCATCGGCTTGGTTCACATGTTCCTGTTAAAAAAAAGTGCACAGTTTAGCCTCAAGTTACTAAGGAATTATTAGCCTGGAACTTGGGGGCTACAAAGTTTCAAAAGTTTGCAGCAGACAAGTAAAGCCCCAGGTTGCCGCAAGCGTGCTAACCCGGTGCTTGGGGGCTACACGGGTAAATTTTAAAATTGTTCAAGTGATTAGTCCCAGGTTGCTGTGGACAGCTAACCCGGCACTTGGGGGCTACAGTGTTGAAAAGTTTTTGTAAAGGATGTTGGCGTTTCAAGCACCAAGTTTTTCAACAAGTGATAAATTTGGAGCTTGGGGGCTAGGCAGAGTATGGTTATGCAAGAAGTAAGAAGGTAAGTAAAGTTAAAAGCACACCTGGTACCGTTTCTGAAGCAGAGAGACAAGCTCAGTCTCCAAGTTCTTATGATGAGCAAGGCGAGAAAAGTATTCCTCGCACAGAGCCGGTGTGGACATGGAGTTCAGAGTCGCCAGATCCAAAGAAGCAACGGGTCCTTGCCCTTTGCAGAGGGATCCACCTTGATTTCTGGTGCTGTGACCTTGGCAATAGCAGTGGACACGCCAGGAGCCGGGCCTTGCTTAGACCCGGTGATCTGGACTTCTGGGTCAACTTCTTTGGTTCCAGACCCATGCCCGGGTGATTGCGCATCTGGGCTTGGTTTTGGAGCAACTGGCGGACTTGGTGGTGAGGTTACCACGTTTTCGGCGCCAGATTCTTCTTTTTGACCCGCCTCCTCAACTTGTACTTCCATTGGAGAGGGTTCAGTTCTGGCAGGTGGAGGAGATGCGGTTGGAGAAGATTCCGGGTCTTCCTCCACAATAGCTTTGGCACTGAAGCGAAAAGAGGTGAATTTAGTTACAGAAAAGATTAAAGTGTTGAAAAATGAAAGGAGAGTAATCCTAACCCGGTATTGATGAGGAAATCCTCGGGCGTGCTAGCCGCGTCCGAGGAAGAATCTGATACACGAGAACGTTTAGGGACCCGGATTTTGCCAGCCAAAGGATACTTTTTGCTGGGCGTCTTCTGGATCGATTTGGCCCAGCTTGATAAAGAACATGGAGGGATACCTGTGCTCAGAGTGACATGGCTTGCAGAGGACCGGGTCCGTGGTTTCTTGTTGGCTTCAGCTTCCTTCTCAAGTTCCTTTTCCTGTGTTGGTATTTGAGTTTGAGATGAGTTCATCATGCAAGTTGAGAAACGAGAAAATGGCACCTTTGCAATTGCAGCTCGGGTCCTCTTTTGAGGAGTGGGTGCAGCAGTTTGTGGACCCGGCAATACGTCCGGAGCCGGGTCATTGGGGCCTGGAATGAGAAGAGCCGGGTTATCAGTAGAAGTGTCCTTTTTGGGGACTTCGTTGTTAATCAGCTCGAGGAAGAGCCGGCCTATGGAGTCTGGCTCACCTTCTTCTTCTTCTTCTTGGTCGTCACTTTCTGTGTCCTCTTCAGCAGAGGATGTAGGGGTGTAATCTGCACTCCACCATTTGGAGTCCTGACAAAAAGAAGGTATCAGTAAGATAGTTTGCAAGAATACCGGGTTACAGTTAAGAAGTGAGTGGATGACAAGTTGTACCGTAGGAGGTTTGTTCTTGGTGCTGAAAGGGGCGAGCCCGTTCATAGCAATATCAGTCTTCTTTTCGCCAAGGAGTCTTGGCGTTCTTCACGATCTGATCTCTAATAGTGTGAATTCTGAGTAACGCATGTCGTCAGTGGTCTCTTCTGTGTATTCATGGAAGAGCCGGGTCCTGATGCTGAGAGGTTGGATGAACCAACCAATCCAGCATTTCACCAGATCAGTTCCACGAAGGCCGTGGGCTAGTAGGGCTCTGGCCCGGCGGTGGATGCCTTCAAGTGCTTCCCGCTTCTCCGGGCTAGCATAGCTGTTCATCTTTGAATTGTACACAAGAGGAGAATTTCTGAAGGCCGGGAATTTGGCCTCATCAGCCTCAGGAGAGGTATCCTTGCAGTAGAAGTAAGTGTTCTGCCACCCCTTGGGTGGCTGGCTAAAGCAAGAGCCGGGAAAGTGCATTCTTTGCGGCGTTGAATAGACACCCCGTACGGACCAAGAGGTTGATTTTTTCGAGATGGGTTGCAATAGAAGATTTCAAGGAAAAATTCGAGAGACGGAGGTATTTGGAGATAATCCTCACAGAAAACGACGTAGTTGCTAATGTTCAAAATGGAATTGGGCGCCACATCCATGGGAGTGAGCCCGTAGTATTTAAAGACTTGGCGGAAAAAGAGGGAGCCCGGGGGGCGGAGACCCCGGGTCACGTGATCTAAGAGCACAACGACCTCACCTTTTTCTGGTGTGGGCCGGGTCTCCTCCCCAGGTGCGCGCCACTGGATCTCGTTCTGAGCCGGGAGTTCGCCCCGGTTCACGAAAGACTGAAGCGTGGTCTTGGTCGCACTGGACCTTGTCCAGTTCACTGGAGCGGCTGCGGGAGCCGCGGATCCAGATGCACCAGCAGCAGTACCAGAGGGTTTCTTTGTGAGCTTTTTGGCCGCACGGGGCCCTCCAGATTTTATCTTCTCTTTCGTCATGGATTTCAGCTCTGGAGAAGGACAGAGCGCAACAATGGCGTTATGAACCCTAGTTCTAGATGTGGATGTGGATAATGAAATACGGAGCCAATCTAGAAGAAATAAGGGCTGGAATCGGATGCGCGGAATGGATAAAAGTAAGAATCGAGGTTACCTTGGAGTTTGAACGAGATTGAAGGGCGCGATTGAAGATCGGAGTTCCGGCGGCTGCGGTGGCAGTGACGCGAGCGTGAGGTAGGGGATGAACGTGAGAATGGGGAAATTTACTCTGGGGGTCGTGGCCAGATATTTGTAGCCACGGTGAAAACCCTAGGGGTATTGCGGTAAAAGTGAGTGGATAAGATAAGCATCTTCTCCGGGAAGTCAACGATAAACAGAGAGGACAAAAGGAATATTCTTTGGCTCCAGTTATGACTAGCAAGTGGCCCAGTTGAGTTGAGATTTTCGCTAAGTGTTGGGTGAGAGACCCGGAGACATCTGACCTAGCATGAGAAAGCCAAGAAGAGCTGGCCCAGTTAAGCAGAAAGATAAAATAGTGCATTATATGTATTTGTTGTTTTTGTATTTCAGGTGGTTAACCCGGAAGCCAGGGTACCAGCATTGATCAAGGAAGCGACACAAAGTTGGAAGCAAAGCGTGGCAACCTGGTTACCTGGTTAACCTGGGGGCTACTGATGGAGGGATAATAACCCGGTAGGCCCATGAAGAGGAAACGTGACCCGCCAGGAAGGAGGCCCGGTCAGGGCAGTTAGCCCTCAGCATAGGGCGGGTTATGTTTCTGGGCCGGCATCTTGGCGGTGACCCGGCTAAGGAAGGCGATATTCTGGAAGGTACCAGAGGCGGTTCGAGAGGCGGTTGAAGACTTGGAGTGCACGAAGAATAAAGGAGTAGGATAGGACTTGGAGTTCGGGTAGAACCCGGCTCTATTGTGTACGCGGTCAGAGGGCCCGGTATCTATATAAACCGGCCCCTGAGCCATAGCTAGGAGACTTTCAGAATCCCCAAGCTTTAGGCGAGAGAACCATCGAGAGAGACACATAAGCTTTGTAACCTAGATCGAGATCCGCTCTGTTGTCGTAGCCGGGTTATCGAGATCGAGACCAAGAGTAATAATAAGATAGCAGGAAGTAGGTTTTTATCTCCAATGGAGAGGCCGAACCTGGGTAAACCTATGTCCCCTGCAATGCTAAACAATCTCCCAGACGCCAGTGTCGCCTTACCCAAAAACTCAAGCTACCCCAAAGTAGCATCTGCCGTGTTATCTACCCCACGACATACATCATAAACGCAATAAAAGTAGCAGGCAAATCTCGTTTTTCAAAAGACACTTGATCTTGTCTCGTGAACCAATATGGGGAAGCGTCTCTTAGAAATCGACATCTTCACTTGACCTTTATCACCAACCGATGGCAACCTTGAAGCCTATGATCTCTACGCTCACACAATCTTCTCCTTTAGGTCTATTGGTCAACCCTCTTTCGATGCCGGTCAAAGGGGTAGACGACGTGGGGCCCACGGGTCGAGCTTTGGGCCAAAAACGGCGCGCCGAAGCATCAGAATCTATGACCTACAATATATTATATGGGTTGAAAACCCTATAATACAAAAATTAAACAAATTTCGTGTTCAAAATTTCTCAAAACAGTCCAATACCTTATTGGTCATAGAGAATTTGCGTAGAACCGAGAGAATACACAATTCGATGCAAACACTGCACATAACTCACCGTTAACTTCGATTTTTATGCTATGATGTCGAAAAGATGTTTTCTCCGTAGATCATTACGCACGATTCTCTTATTAGCCATTTTGTCTACGCAGTGACACAAACTTACTTTCATGCACGCCCAAACCCAAGAATACACATTTTAACTCAAATTTTGCGCATAAAGTCATCAATAAGTACCTTTTCTATGCCTTGATCGATTTTTTATCGTTTCATAGACCGTTATACCTAACTTTTCTGTTTTCCCAGATATGACCTCTGCGGTCAAGAATTTAGATAACTTTTGTAAGGAAACTCCGATTTAGATGAAACTAATTTGGTTGGAAAGATAACCCTGAGAACTAACCAGCAGAAAGTGGAATTCATGGAAAAGAGCTATAGAGAAAATAACTAAAACGGAGAGGTGTGGCTGAACCTTTGTAACACGGACATGTAGAATTCCCTACATCGTTAACGCAATAAAAGTAGCAAGCAAATCTCGTTTTTCAAAAGACACTTGATCTTGTCTCGTGAACCAATATGGGGAAGCGTCTCTTAGAAATCGACTTCTTCACTTGACCTTTATCACCAACGAATGGCAACCTTGAAGCCTATGATCTCTACGCTCACACAATCTTCTCCTTCAGGTCTATTGGTCAATCCTCTTTCGATGCCGGTCAAAGGGGTAGACGACGTGGGGCCCACGGGTCGAGCTTTGGGCCAAAAACGGCGCGCCGAAGCATCGGAATCTATGACCTACAATATATTATTTGGGTTGAAACCCTATAATACAAAAATTAAACAAATTTCGTGTTCAAAATTTCTCAAAACAGTCCAATACCTTATTGGTCATAGAGAATTTGCGTAGAACCGAGAGAATACACAATTCGATGCAAACACTGCACATAACTCACGTTAACTTCGATTTTTATGCTATGATGTCAACAAGATGTTTTCTCCGTAGATCATTACGCACGATTCTCTTATTTGCCATTTTCTCTACGCAGTGACACAAACTTACTTTCATGCACGCCCAAACCCAAGAATACAAATTTTAACTCAAATTTTGCGCATAAAGTCATCAATAAGTACCTTTTCTATGCCTTGATCGATTTTTTATCGTTTCGTAGACCGTTATACCTAACTTTTCTGTTTTCCAGATATGACCTCTGCGGTCAAGAATTTAGATAATTTTTGTAAGCAAACTCCGATTTAGATGAAACTAATTTTGTTGGAAAGATAACCCTAAGAACTAACCAGCAGAAAGTGGAATTCTTGGAAAAGAGCAATAGAGAAAATAACTAAAACGGAGAGGTGTGGCTGAACCTTTGTAACACGGACATGTAGAATTCCCTACATCGTAAACGCAATAAAAGTAGCAAGCAAATTTCGTTTTTCAAAAGACACTTGATCTTGTCTCGTGAACCAATATGGGGAAGCATCTCTTAGAAATCGACTTCTTCACTTGACCTTTATCACCAACGGATGGCAACCTTGAAGCCTATGATCTCTACGCTCACACAATCTTCTCCTTCAGGTCTATTGGTCAACCCTCTTTCGATGCCGGTCAAAGGGGTAGATGACGTGGGCCCATGGTTCGAGCTTTGGGCCAAAATAGGCGCGCTGAAGCATCGGAATCTATGACCTACAATAGATTATTTGGGTTGAAACCTTATAATACAAAAATTAAACAAATTTCGTGTTCAAAATTTCTCAAAACAGTCCAATACCTTATTGGTCGTAGAGAATTTGCGTAGAACCGAGAGAATACACAATTCGATGCAAACACTGTACATAACTCACCGTTAACTTCGTTTTTATGCTATGATGTCAAAAGATGTTTTCTCCGTAGATCATTACGCACGATTCTCTTATTTGCCATTTTCTCTACGAAGTGACAAACTTAATTTCATGCACGCCCAAACCCAAGAATACTCATTTTAACTCAAATTTTGCGCATAAAGTCATCAATAAGTACCTTTTCTATGCCTTGATCGATTTTTATCGTTTCGTAGACCGTTATACCTAACTTTTGTGTTTTCCGAGATATGACCTCCGCGGTCAGGAATTTAGATAACTTTTGTAAGGAAACTCCGATTGAGATGAAACTAATTTTGTAGGAAAGATAACCCTGAGAACTAACCAGCAGAAAGTGGAATTCTAGGAAAAGAGCAGTAGAGAAAATAACTAAAACGGAGAGGTGTGACTGAACCTTTGTAACACGGACATGTAAAATTCCCTACATCGTAAACGCAATAAAAGTAGCAGGCAAATCTCGTTTTTCAAAAGACACTTGATCTTGTCTCGTGAACCAATATGGGGAAGCGTCTCTTACAAATCGACTTCTTCACTTGACCTTTATCACCAACCGATGGCAACCTTGAAGCCTATGATCTCTACGCTCACACAATCTTCTCCTTCAGGTCTATTGGTCAACCCTCTTTCCATGCCGGTCAAAGGGGTAGACGACGTGGGCCCACAGGTCGAGCTTTGGGCCAAAAACGGCGCGCCAAAGCATCTGAATCTATGACCTACAATATATTATTTGGGTTGAAATCCTATAATACAAAAATTAAACAATTTCATGTTCAAAATTTCTCAAAACAGTCCAATACCTTTGTAACAGCCCAAAGTGTGAAAACCTAAAACCCGAGTAAAATTTCGCTTTTCGTTGCATTGCATCATAGCATCCTTGTTACATTGCTAAACAACCCGCACGAAATGGGTTGGGCAACATTGAGGAACACTATGTTTAAAACTTGTTTCAACAACATCTCCAAACAATGAGGCACTCGAAGTTGCAAAACAAAAATACTTGCACATCCCGTATTTTGTTAAGGAAGTTCCAAGAGCTCGAATCAATATTTTGAACTTGCTCCAAAATATTTAAATAGCAACATTTGGAAAATTAGCAAAATGCTATAATCCAACACTATGAACAAATGTTGTCAAAAACATTTTATTGGAGACACCAAAATTAGGGGAACTTCATATTAGTATAAAGAGGCTCCCCAAAAATTGGCATAATTTTTGGAAGTGTTAAAGTTGCTCTTTTAATTCTTAAACAGTGCCTCCAGTACCGAAAAGGACTTGTTCGTGGTGATTCAAAAATGTCCAGGGGGCAAATTGTAAGAACTTCATCTCCAACCTCCCTGTAGCGACCGGGGGAGCTTGCTCGCGCCGCCCCACCCTGCTCCTCGCGCGCCCGGCCCCCGCTCGACCTACACCTGCAGGAAGAGGACCCCACGAGCCGCGCTGCCCCATTCCCCCACTTGCTCGCCATTCCCTCTCCCTCTCGTTTTCCTCTCCATGGCCGTCGGCTAGCTCGAGCCCGCCGTGCTCGTCGTCGCCGGTTGGGGCCACCCCGAACAAATCCACGACCGCCAAACGTTCCACCTCGCCGTGCTGCCCATCCCCGCTGAAGGAATCGCTCGGGGACGCCTTAAATCGCCGCCGCCATCCGGTTCCTCTCGGACCACCGCAGCCGCCTCGCCGGACGTTTCCGTTGCGTTAAGCCATCTCCGGCCACTCCGTCTGCACCAACGAGCTCCTGGTGAGTTTCCCGTGCCGTTGCGCACTTCCCCCTCTCCCCGTTGCTTCCATCTGGCCGTGTCCTCGCCGGAGCTGCTCACCACCGTACTGTCGCCGTCGTCGCCCCGCGGCGTCCTCGCTTCGTCGACGCAAAAACTCTGCCCGGCCGTGTATCCGGCCTAGGCCGGGTGGAGAGCTGATGCTCTCTGTATGCGGCCTGGCCCACCAGCCGGCCCAAACCGGTGGGGAGGCCGCTGGCCTCTGTTAGCAGGCCGGCCTGCCAGCCGGCCCAGGCCGGGTGGGAGGCTGACCCGTTTTTTTTTTTTTAGGTTGTTCTGTTTTATTTTTCCTCGCTGATTGCTTCGTCGACCCCCTCTCGCACATGTCCCCGCCAATCTCTCGCACTGTTAGGAACATCGACCCCGATGATTCAACTACTTCCTCCCTTTCTCTCGAATCCGAGGAAATAACTTTTAATAGTTGTTGAAAATAAAATAATTAAAAGCAAATATCTAAAAGGAGGAAATTCTAAAATTAATAACTTCTTATCGGGACCTCAGAAAAAGGTGTTCGATATACCAAAATGTCCAGAAAATTATGAGTCATCCAGAATCATCATCATCATGCATAATTGATCACAACTACTATAATGTACCTCTAGTAGCACTAGAACCACTAAGTTTTAATATGGGGTTATTCCAAATAATGCAAGTAATATAATGGGGACCCATTTAACTTGTTGATCTTGTTCCATACTTTTACGGTGCATTCAAATTGTCATGACATCATGTGATTGCGCATTGCATATGTTAGCATGTGTGGTGATTGATTGTATCCTCCTGTGTTTGGTGCACGGTAGATCAAGAAGGTGAAGTGCCACCCCCGTATCGTGACGATCCGTACTACTAGCACGTCGATCAAGGCAAGCGTAATCCCCCCTCTGAGCATGTCTTATCCTATGTTTCCGCAAATATTTTCTCCACAATAATATTGCATGCGGTTCTAAATGTCAATTTTGTTGGATTAGAGTATCCTATAGTTGCATTAAGTTTCCGATGCCAATACCTGTTTTCCCTCCTATTATCCTTAGAACTGTTTTGTGGCCTGAGATACTTACTATGCTATGTTGATGCTTAGCCATGCTTAGTAAATTGCATAGCTATACGATGGATGGTTTGTGGTGGAAACAGGTGATGAGATGAATGGTTGTTGGTGGAGGAAATTGTGGTGACGGATAATAAAATGCTTAAAGGTGGGGATGAGAGGCCACTGTGGTTGTGGTGCTTTTTCTCGTTCTCGCCGCCTAGGTGCGAGTTCTATACCTCTTGAACCAAGACTGAGCGTGCAGCCATGCGTGAGGCCTATGCATTGCAGGAACCCTCATAGACTAAATAACTCGGGCGGGGCTAGCCAGGGTCCTCTAGTTCGGGCTTCCATTTGCGCGTGCGTGAGTTGGTGGCTGAGATGAGGATGATGGTATTAGGAAAATGAGTGGCCACGGGGCACGGTGTCGATGATCCGCTGCTCCGTCCTCACTGATGATCTTGGGTTAGTCCTTAACGAGGGAGAAGTCGACACCGCTCCCACCCAGCCAGCTTTCCAAGGAAGAGAGCTAAGGATCAGGTAATGGGCCGGACGGTACGCGTGGCAAACATTTGTACACCCCTGCAGGGTTAAATCTTTTCGAAAAGCCGTGTCCGCGGTTATGGACGACTTGGGAAGTGAAGGTAAGATCATAGAATAACTTTAACGGAATGATTAAAAACTAGGTACTAGAGGTACCACTCACAACTGCAAGGTGAGCTTTCTCGAGGGTGATTCGGGGAGGTGCCTTTGTTGAACAGGTACAATGGTAGATGATGGTTTTTGTTGAGTAAGGTGATGAAAGAAAGAGTAATTCTTACCTCTTTTGAAAACTATTCTGTTTAGTCGATGCCATTGAGTTATGTTTTCATAAACAAATCAGCTTTATGCAAAACAGCCATATAACCTTGAAAGCCTCATCGAGCATATATTAGCTCTATAATCTTGCGAGTTCGTCGAAATCAACGTCGATTGCTTTGTTTCAGAGGAGGACTTCACCGACCTCGAAGGTGGGTTCTTTGTGGATGTCGACGAGTAGTCTGGGGTTCCCAGGTGGCAGCTTGGGACATCCCGGATCAGCTGGCGCTGTGATGTTTAATTGTAGGCCTCTTAGGCCATAATTTGGATTTTGTTGTTTAGAACAACACTCTTCGCTTCCGCTTGATGTAATGTTGGGTCTGTGACCTCTGGATGTCATTTGCTATCTTTTCTACTATAAGAGTTGAACTATAATGATTTGTGTCGTAGAGTTTGTGATGTGCCAGTTGTTCCACAAGTCTTGGTCTCTCTATTATGCATTGAGGGTTGTGCCTGTGTTAAGGCATCAATCGGGGTGTTGCGTTGCCGATGATCCATTCCGAGCAACGCCTGCCAAAGGTTTTGGCCGGGATTGGTAAACCCGTAACCTCCGGTTGTATCGCTTAACCGGTGACACACAACATCACTGTATAACAGTCAGGTCAGGGTGCCACAACCTTATTGGTCATAGAGAATTTGCGTAGAACCGAGAGAATACACAATTCGATGCAAACACTGCACATAACTCACTGTTAACTTCGATTTTTATGCTATGATGTCAAAAAGATGTTTTCTCCGTAGATCATTACGCACGATTCTCTTATTTGCCATTTTCTCTACGCAGTGACACAAACTTACTTTCATGCACGCCCAAACCCAAGAATACACATTTTAACTCAAATTTTGCGCATAAAGTCATCAATAAGTACCTTTTCTATGCCTTGATCGATTTTTTATCATTTCGTAGACCGTTATACCTAACTTTCCTGTTTTCCCAGATATGACCTCCCCGGCCAAGAATTTAGATAACTTTTGTAAGGAAACTCCGATTAGATGAAACTAATTTTGTAGGAAAGATAACCCTGAGAACTAACCAGCAGAAAGTGGAATTCTAGGAAAAGAGCAGTAGAGAAAATAACTAAAACGGAGAGGTGTGGCTGAGCCTTTGTAACACGGACATGTTGAATTCCCTCCATCGTAAACGGAATAAAAGTAGCAGGCAAATCTCATTTTTCAAAAGACACTTGATCTTGTCTGGTGAACCAATATGGGGAAGCGTCTCTTAGAAATCGACTTCTTCACTTGACCTTTATCACCAACGGATGGCAACCTTGAAGCCTATGATCTCTACGCTCACACAATCTTCTCTTCAGGTCCATTGGTCAACCCTCTTTCGATGCCGGTCAAAGGGGTAGACGACGTGGGGCCCACGGGTCGAGCTTTTGGCAAAAAACGGCGTGTCGAAGCATCGGAATCTATGACCTACAATAGATTATTTGGGTTGAAACCCTTCTTATACAAAAATTAAAAAAAAAATCGTGTTCAAAATTTCTCAAAACAATCCAATACCTTATTGGTCATAGAGAATTTGCGTAGAACCGAGGGAATACACAATTCGATGCAAACACTGCACATAACTCGCCGTTAACTTCGATTTTTATGCTATGGTGTCAAAAAGATGTTTTCTCCGTAGATCATTACGCACGATTCTCTTATATGCCATTTTCACTATGTAGTGACACAAACTTACTTTCATGCACGCCCAAACCCAAGAATACTCATTTTAACTCAAATTTTGCGCATAAAGTCATCAACAAGTACTTTTCTATGCCTTGATCGATTTTTTATCGTTTCGTAGACCGTTATATCTAACTTTCATGTTTTTTCAGATATGACCTCCCCGGTCAAGAATTTAGATAACTTTTGCAAGGAAACTCCGATTGAGATGAAACTAATTTTGTTGGAAAGATAACCCTGAGAACTAACCAGCAGAAAGTGGGAAAAGAGTAGTAGAGCAAATAACTAAAACGGAGAGGTGTGGCTGAGCCTTTGTAACACGGACATGTAGAATTCCCTACATCGTAAACGCAATAAAAGCAGCAGGCAAATCTCATTTTTCAAAAGACACTTGATCTTGTCTCGTGAACCAATATGGGGAAGCGTCTCTTAGAAATCGACCTCTTCACTTGACCTTTATCACCAACGGATCGCAACCTTGAAGCCTATGATCTATATGCTCACACAATCTTCTCCTTCAGGTCTATTGGTCAGCCCTCTTTCGAAACCGGTCAATGGGGTAGACAACGTGGGGCCCACGGGTCGAGCTTTGGGACAAAAACGGCGCGCTGAAGCATCAGAATCTATGTCCTACAATAGATTATTTGGGTTGAAACCCTATAATACAAAAATTAAACAAATTTCGTGTTCGAAATTTGTCAAAACAGTCCAATACCTTATTGGTCATAGAGAATTTGCGTAGAACCAAGAGAATACACAATTCGATGCAAACACTGCACATAACTCACCGTTAACTTCGATTTTTATGCTATGATGTCTAAAAGAAGTTTTCTCCGTAGATCATTACGCACGATTCTCTTATTTGCCATTTTCTCAACGTAGTGACACAAACTTACTTTCATGCACGCCCAAACCGAAGAATACTCATTTTAACTCAAATTTTGCGCATAAAGTCATCAATAAGTACCTTTTCTATGCCTTGATCGATTTTTATCGTTTCGTAGACCGTTATATCTAACTTTCATGTTTTCCCAGATATGACCTCCCCGGTCAAGAATTTAGATAACTTTTGCAAGGAAACTCCGATTGAGATGAAACTAATTTTGTTGGAAAGATAACCCTGAGAACTAACTAGCAGAAAGTGGGAAAAGAGCAGTAGAGCAAATAACTAAAACGGAGAGGTGTGGCTGAGCCTTTGTAACACGGACATGTAGAATTCCCTACATCGTAAACGCAATAAAAGCAGCAGCAAATCTCATTTTTCAAAAGACACTTGATCTTGTCTCGTGAACCAATATGGGAAGCGTCTCTTAGAAATCGACTTCTTCACTTGACCTTTATCACCAACGGATCGCAACCTTGAAGCCTATGATCTATATGCTCACACAATCTTCTCCTTCATGTCTATTGGTCAGCCCTCTTTCGATGCCGGTCAATGGGGTAGACAACGTGGGGCCCACGGGTCGAGCTTTGGGACAAAAACGGCGCGCTAAAGCATCGGAATCTATGTCCTACAATAGATTATTTGGGTTGAAACCCTATAATACAAAAATTAAACAAATTTCGTGTTCGAAATTTCTCAAAACAGTCCAATACCTTATTGGTCATAGAGAATTTGCGTAGAACCAAGAGAATACACAATTCGATGCAAACACTGCACATAACTCACCGTTAACCTCGATTTTTATGCTATTATGTCAAAAGATGTTTTCTCCGTAGATCATTATGCACGATTCTCTTAATTGCCATTTTCTCTACGTAGTGTCACAAACTTACTTTCATGCACGCCCAAACCCAAGAATACTCATTTTATCTCAAATTTTGCGCATAAAGTCATCAATAAGTATCTTTTCTATGCCTTGATCGATTTTTTATCGTTTCGTAGACCGTTATACCCAACTTTCGTGTTTTCCCAGATATGACCTCCCGGTCAAGAATTTAGATAACTTTTGCAAGGAAACTCCGATTGAGATGAAACTAATTTTGTTGGAAAGATAACCCTGAGAACTAACCAGCAGAAAGTGGAATTCTTGGAAAAGAGCAATAGAGAAAATAACTAAAACGGAGAGGTGTGGCTGAACCTTTGTAACACGGACATGTAGAATTCCCTACATCGTAAACGCAATAAAAGTAGCAGGCAAATCTCGTTTTCAAAAGACACTTGATCTTGTCTCGTGAACCAATATGGGGAAGCGTCTCTTAGAAATCGACTTCTTCACTTGACCTTTATCACCAACGGATGGCAACTTTGAAGCCTATGATCTCTACGCTCACACAATCTTCTCTTCAGGTCTATTGGTCAACCCTCTTTCGATGCCGGTCAAAGGGGTAGATGACGGGGCCCACGGGTCGAGCTTTGGGCCAAAAACGGCGCGCGAAGCATCGGAATCTATGTCCCACAATAGATTATTTGGGTTGAAACCCTATAATACAAAAATTAAACAAATTTCGTGTTCAAAATTTCTCAAAACAGTCCAATACCTTATTGGTCATAGAGAATTTGCGTAGAACCGAGAGAATACACAATTCGATGCAAACACTTCACATAACTCACCGTAGATCATTACGCATGCCCATGAGCTTTGACAAAAAGATGTTTTCTCCTTAGATCATTACGCACGATTCTTTTATTTGCCATTTTCTCTACGCAGTGACACAAACTTACTTTCATGCACGCCCAAACCCAAGAATACTCATTTTAACTCAAATTTTGCGCATAAAGTCATCAATAAGTACCTTTTCTATGCCTTGATCGATTTTTTATCGTTTCTTAGACCGTTATACCTAACTTTCGTGTTTTCCCAGATATGACCTCCCCGGTCAAGAATTTAGATAACTTTTGCAACGAAACTCCGATTGAGATGAAACTAATTTTGTTGGAAAGATAACCCTGAGAACTAACCAGCAGAAAGTTGAATTCTTGGAAAAGAGCAATAGAGAAAATAACTAAAACGGAGAGGTGTGGCTGAACCTTTGTAACACGGACATGTAGAATTCCCTACATCGTAAACGCAATAAAAGTAGCAAGCAAATCTCGTTTTTCAAAACACACTTGATCTTGTCTCCTGAACCAATATGGGGAAGCGTCTCTTAGAAATCGACTTCTTCACTTGACCTTTATCACTAACGGATGGCAACCTTGAAGCCTATGATCTCTACGCTCACACAATCTTCTCCTTCAGGTCTATTGGTCAACCCTCTTTCGATGCCGGTCAAAGGGGTAGACGACGTGGGCCCACGGGTCGAGCTTTGGGCAAAATCGGCGCGCCGAACATCGGAATCTATGCCAACAATAGATTATTTGGGTTGAAACCCTATAATACAAAAATTAAACAAATTTGTGTTCAAAATTTCTCAAAACAGTCCAATACCTTATTGGTCATAGAATTTGCGTAGAACCGAGAGAATACATAATTCGATGCAAACACTGCACGTAACTCACCGTTAACTTCGATTTTTATGCTATGATGTCAAAAAGATGTTTTCTTAAGAGATTTGCACGATTCTCTTAATTGCCATTTTCTCTACGTAGTGACACAAACTTACTTTCATGCACGCCCAAACCCAAGAATACTCATTTTAACTCAAATTTTGCGCATAAAGTCATCAATAAGTACCTTTTCTATGCCTTGATCGATTTTTATCGTTTCATAGACCGTTATACCTAACTTTCATGTTTTCCCAGATATGACCTCCCCGGTCAAGAATTTAGATAACTTTTGCAAGGAAATCCGATTGAGATGAAACTAATTTTGTTGGAAAGATAACCCTGAGAACTAACCAGCGGAAAGTGGGAAAAGAGCAGTAGAGAAAATAACTAAAACGGAGAGGTGTGGCTGAACCTTTGTAACACGGACATGTAGAATTCCCTACATCCTAAACGCAATAAAAGTAGCAGGCAAATCTCGTTTTTCAAAAGACACTTGATCTTGTCTCGTGAACCAATATGGGAAGCGTCCCTTAGAAATCGACTTCTTCACTTGACCTTTATCACCAACGGATGGCAACCTTGAATCCTATGATCTCTACGCTCACACAATCTTCTCCTTCAGGTCTATTGGTCAACCCTCTTTCGATGTCGGTTAAAGGGGTAGATGATATGGGGCCCACGGGTCGAGCTTTGGGCCAAAAACGGCGCGCTGAAGCATCGGAATCTATGTCCTACAATAGATTATTTGGGTTGAAACCCTATAATACAAAAATTAAACAAATTTCGTGTTCGAAATTTCTCAAAACAGTCCAATACCTTATTGGTCATATAGAATTTGCGTAGAACCGAGAGAATACAATTCGATGCAAACACTGCACATAACTCACCGTTAACTTCGATTTTTATGCTATGATGTCAAAAAGATGTTTTCTAAGTAGATCATTATGCACGATTCTCTTATTGCCATTTTCTCTACGTAGTGACACAAACTTACTTTCATGCACGCCCAAACCCAAGAATACTCATTTTAACTCAAATTTTGCGCATAAAGTCATCAATAAGTACCTTTTCTATGCCTTGATCGATTTTTTATCGTTTTGTAGACCGTTATACCTAACTTTCATGTTTTCCCAGATATGACCTCCCCGGTCAAGAATTTAGATAACTTTTGCAAGGAAACTCCGATTGAGATGAAACTAATTTCGTTGGAAAGATAACCAGCAGAAAGTGGAATTCTTGAAAAGAGCTATAGAGAAAAATAATAAAAACGGAGAGGTGTGGCTGAACCTTTGTAACACGGACATGTAGAATTCCCTACATCGTAAACGCAATTAAAGTAGCAAGCAAATCTCGTTTTTCAAAAGACAATTGATCTTGTCTCGTGAACCAATATGGAAGCGTCTCTTAGAAATCGAATTCATCACTTGACCTTTATCACCAGCGGATGGCAACCTTGAAGCCTATGATCTCTACGCTCACACAATCTTCTCCTTCAGGTCTATTGGTCAACCCTCTTTCGATGCCGGTCAAAGGGGTAGACGACGTGGGCCCACGGGTCGAGCTTTGGGCAAAATCGGCGCGCCGAAGCATCGGAATCTATGACCAACAATAGATTATTGGCTGAAACCCTATAATACAAAAATTAAACAAATTCCGTGTTCAAAATTTCTCAAAATAGTCCAATAGCTTATTGGTCATAGAGAATTTGCGTAGAACCGAGAGAATACACAATTCAATGCAAACACTGCACATAACTCACCGTTAACTTCGATTTTTATGCTATGATGTCAAAAAGATGTTTTCTCCGTAGATCATTATGCACGATTCTCTTATATGCCATTTTCTCTATGCAGTGACACAAACTTACTTTCATGCACGCCCAAGCCCAAGAATACTCACTTTAACTCAAATTTTGCACATAAAGTCATCAATAAGTACCTTTTGTATGCCTTGATCGATTTTTTATCGTTTCTTAGACCGTTATACCTAACTTTCGTGTTTTCCCAGATATGACCTCCCCGGTCAAGAATTTAGATAACTTTTGCAAAGAAACTCCGATTGAGATGAAACAAATTTTGTTGGAAAGATAACCCTAAGAACAAACCAGCAGAATGTTGAATTCTTGGAAAAGAGCAATAGAGAAAATAACTAAAACGGAGAGGTGTGGCTGAACCTTTGTAACACGGACATGTAGAATTCCCTACATCGTAAACGCAATAAAAGTAGCAAGCAAATCTCGTTTTTCAAAACACACTTGATCTTGTCTCCTGAACCAATATGGGGAAGCGTCTCTTAGAAATCAACTTCTTCACTTGACCTTTATCACTAACGGATGGCAACCTTGAAGCCTATGATCTCTACACTCACACAATCTTCTCCTTCAGGTCTATTGGTCAACCCTCTTTCGATGCCGGTCAAAGGGGTAGACGACGTGGGCCCACGGGTCGAGCTTAGGGCAAAATCGGCGCGCCGAAGCATCAGAATCTATGACCAACAATAGATTATTTGGGTTGAAACCCTATAATACAAAAATTAAACAAATTTCATGTTCAAAATTTCTCAAAACAGTCCAATAGCTTATTGGTCATAGATAATTTGCGTAGAATCGAGAGAATACACAATTCGATACAAACACTGCACATAACTCACCGTTAACTTCGATTTTTATGCTATGATGTCAAAAGGATGTTTTCTCCGTAGATCATTATGCACGATTCTCTTATATGCCATTTTCTCTACGCAGTGACACAAACTTACTTTCATGCACGCCCAAGCCCAAGAATACTCATTTAACTCAAATTTTGCACATAAAGTCATCAATAAGTACCTTTTGTATGCCTTGATCGATTTTTTATCGTTTCTTAGACCGTTATACCTAACTTTCATGTTTTCCCAGATATGACCTCCCCGGTCAAGAATTTAAATAACTTTTGCAAGAAACTCCGATTGAGATGAAACAAATTTTGTTGGAAAGATAACCCTGAGAACTAACCAGCAGAAAGTTGAATTCTTGGAAAAGAGCAATAGAGAAAATAACTAAAACGGAGAGGTGTGGCTGAACCTTTGTAACACGTACATGTAGAATTCCCTACATCGTAAACGCAATAAAATTAGCAAGCAAATCTCGTTTTTCAAAACACACTTGATCTTGTCTCCTGAACCAATATGGGAAGCGTCTCTTAGAAATCACTTCTTCACTTGACCTTTATCACTAACGGATGGCAACCTTGAAGCCTATGATCTCTACGCTCACACAATCTTCTCCTTCAGTTCTATTGGTCAACCCTCTTTCGATGCCGGTCAAAGGGGTCGACGACGTGGGCCCACGGGTCAAGCTTAGGGCAAAATCGGCGCGCCGAAGCATCGGAATCTATGACCAACAATAGATTATTTGGGTTGAAACCCTATAATACAAAAATTAAACAAATTTCGTGTTCAAACTTTCTCAAAACAGTCCAATACCTTATTGGTCATATAGAATTTGCGTAGAACCGAGAGTATACACAATTCTATGCAAACACTGCACATAACTCACCGTTAACTTCGATTTTTATGCTATGATGTCAAAAAGATGTTTTCTAAGTAGATCATTACGCATGATTCTCTTATATGCCATTTTCTCTGCGTAGTGATACAAACTTACTTTCATGCACGCCCAAACTAAAGAATACTCATTTTAACTCAAATTTTGCGCATAAAGTCATCAATAAGTACCTTTTCTATGCCTTGATCGATTTTTCATCGTTTCATAGACCGTTATACCTAACTTTCGTGTTTTCCCAGATATGACCTCCCCGGTCAAGAATTTAGATAACTTTTGCAAGGAAACTCCGATTGAGATGAAACTAATTTTGTTGGAAAGATAACCCTGAGAACTAACCAGCAGAAAGTGGGAAAAGAGCATAGAGAAAATAACTAAAACAGAGAGGTGTGGCTGAACCTTTGTAACACGGACACGTAGAATTCCCTACATCCTAAACGCAATAAAAGTAGCAGGCAAATCTCGTTTTTCAAAAGACACTTGATCTTGTCTCGTGAACCAATATGGGGAAGCGTCCCTTAGAAATCAACTTCTTCACTTGACCTTTATCACCAACGGATGGCAACCTTGAAGCCTATGATCTCTACGCTCACACAATCTTCTCCTTCAGGTCTATTGGTCAACCCTCTTTCGATGCCGGTCAAAGGGGTAGATGATGTGGGGCCCACAGGTCGAGCTTTGGGCCAAAAACGGCGCGCTGAAGCATCGGAATCTATGTCCTACAATAGATTATTTGGGTTGAAACCCTATAATACAAAAATTAAACAAATTTCGTGTTCGAAATTTCTCAAAACAGTCCAATACCTTATTGGTCATAGAGAATTTGCATAGAACGAGAGAATACACAATTCGATGCAAACACTGCACATAACTCACGTTAACTTCGATTTTTATGCCATGATGTGAAAAAGATGTTTTCTCCGTAGATCATTACGCACAATTCTCTTATGCCATTTTCTCTACGCAGTGACACAAACTTACTTTCATGCACGCCCAAACCCAAGAATACTCATTTTAACTCAAATTTTGCGCATAAAGTCATCAATAAGTACCTTTTCTATGCCTTGATCGATTTTTTATCGTTTCGTAGACCGTTATACCTAACTTTCGTGTTGTCCCAGATATGACCTCCCCGGTCAAGAATTTAGATAACTTTTGCAAGGAAACTCCGATTGAGATGAAACTAATTTTGTTGGAAAGATAACCAGCAGAAAGTGGAATTCTTGGAAAAGAGCTATAGAGAAAATAATTAAAACGGAGAGGTGTGGCTGAACCTTTGTAACACGGACATGTAGAATTCCCTACATCGTAAATGCAATAAAAGTAGCAAGCAAATCTCGTTTTTCAAAAGACACTTGATCTTGTCTCGTGAACCAATATGGGGAAGTGTCTCTTAGAAATCGACTTCTTCACTTGACCTTTATCACCAGCGGATGGCAACCTTGAAGCCTATGATCTCTACGCTCACACAATCTTCTCCTTCAGGTCTATTGGTCAACCCTCTTTCGATGCCGGTGTAATAGCCCAAAGTTTGAGAACCTAAAAACCTGAGTAAAATTTTCGCTTTTGTGTTTAATTGCATCATGCCATCCATTTTAACTTGCTAAACAACATGCTAATTGGTTTGGCAACATTGCAAAACACCCAATGCCAAATTTACTTTAACAAGATCTCAAAACAAGGAAGGCATTCAAACTTGCAAAACAAAGTATCTTGTCATCTTATATTTGTCAAGGAAGTTCCAAGAGTTCAAAATTGAGATTTTGCACTTGCTTCAAAATTCTAAAGGAATATCATTTTGGAAATTAACAAAATTGCCATATCAAAACCAATGAACAAATGTTGTCCAAATTATTTTATTTTGCAACCCAAATTTTGTGGTGCTTCTACATGTTGTTGGGAGGCCACAAGAATTTTCTCTAATTTTTCTAAAGAGTTGAAGTGCCTCAATAAAATCAGGAAATTGCTACTGGTTTAAAAGGTTTTAAAATTAAAAGCTGGGAAGGACCTATCCGTGATGGAAGAAAAATGGCCAGGGGGTTGCTTGTAAAACCGCCGTCGTCTCTCTCCTCTCTCTCACTGGCGCCATGACGTCGCCGTGCCACGCGCGCACCACACGCGCAGGGGGCCCCTCCCTCTGCTCTGCCCTTCCTCTGCGAGGAGACCAGCCCCATGAGGCCCTGCTCCTCTATCCACTCGCGCACCTGCTCCCTCCTCTCCGTTTTACTCTCCCCACGCGCTCACCACCGAGCCGCCATGGCCGAGCTCGCCGTCGACGACTGAGAGCGCCCCAAGTAAAACGAAGACCGCAGGAGGCGTTGTCTCGACGTCCTCTACCTCTCCGCGAAGGAATCGAGCTGAGGAGCCCGCAATTGCTGCCGCCATTCGTTTTCTTCCCCGACCACGGCCGCCGCTGCTGCGAGCGATTCCGGCCGTATTCGTCCATCCCCGGTCCTCCCGAGTACCACCACGCGTTCAGGGTGAGCTAACGGACCTGCTGGTCATCTCCGTTCCCTCCCTCTCCCTCTTGTTCGTTGAATCGATGTAGGAGTAGCACTCTCCATCGCGTTGGAAAATCCGGTGCAATTCACGGAATTTTCCGGATTTTATTCTGGATTAAGGAAATAGCTACTGGACTCACCCAGTTTTGCCCGGTATGAACCCGGAATTCACCCGGAAATAATTCCGGATTTATTTTCTTCCGGTGCCAAACCCGGAATTCTCCGGACCTAAAACCGGATTTCTCCCGGTACCATAAACGGAATTTTTCGGATTTCATTTCGAACACTCCAATTTTAATCTGTTTCAACATCAATCTTCAGCTCACTCTTGGTACTTGTTACAAGAATGTTTAATCACCTAAACCATGCATCTTAACATGATCATGTCATTCATATGCAAGTTAACAATAGGTTCATCTATTCCAATTAACAAGTAAGGATGATTCGAGATGTGTCCTTCTCACATCCGAACTCCGTTTAAGTTGAATAGCTTGAATCATCCTCATTTCCCGGGGATTTAAAATGTCATGTCATCATGTGTTTGCGCATTGTATTTGCTAAACCTTGTGTGGTGATTGATTGCTTCTTCCTGTGTTTTATGCTACGATAGATCAAGCAGCCGGGGTTACACCGCAATACCCCGACGATCTGTACTACCAGCCCATTGAGCAAGGCAAGCGTAATCCCCCTCTAAGCATATCTTATCCTAATTTCCGCAAATATTTTCTCCACTATAATATTGCATGCGGTTCCAAATGTCAATTTCATTGGATTAGAGTATCCTATAGTTGCATTAAGTTCCCGATGCCAATACCTGTTTCCCTCCTATTATCCATAGGTTTGTATTGTTGGCCTGAATTACATAACTATGCAATGTTGATGCTTAGCCATGCTTAGTTAAATGCCTAGATGTACGATGGATGGTTCATGTCGGAAACAGGTGATGAGAGGAATGGATGATGGTGGAGAAATTGTGGAGATAGGAAATAAAATGCTTAAAGGTGGGGATGAGAGGCCACTTGGTAAGGTGGTGTTTTGTCTCACTCTCGCCGCCTAGGTGCGAGTTCTTTACCTCTTGAACCAAGAATGAGCGCGCTTCCTTTCGGTGGGGTATATGGAGCCCTCGTCGACCAACTAACTTGGGCGGGACTAGCCAGGGTCCTCTAGTTCGGGCTTCCATTTGCGCGTGCGTTGAGATGGTGGCCAAGACTGAGATGAGGATGGTGGTGTTTAGGAAAATGAGTGGCCACGGGGCAGGGTGTTGGAGGCACTGAACCTGTCCCGTCCTCACTGATGATCCTGGGTTAGTCTTTAACAAGGTAAAGGTTGTAACCGTTCCCACTCAGACGGCTTTCCTCGGAAGAGAGCTACGTGTAGGCAATGAGCCGGGCGGTACCGAAGGTAAACATAGTGCACCCCTGCAGGGTTAAATCTTTTCAAAAAGCCGTGTCCACAGTTACGGACAACTTGGGAAAGGACGATAAGATCATAGAATAACTTGAACGGAACGATTAAAAGCTGGGTACTAAAGGTACCACTCAAGAATGCAAGGTTGACTTCCTCGAGGGTGATTCGAGGAGGTGCCTTCGTGGAACAGGTACATTGATGATGGTGGTTGATGAGAAAGGTGATCAGAAGAAAAGAGTTACTTCTTACCTCTTTTAAAAATACTCTGTTTAGTCGATGCCATGGAGTTATGTTTTCATAAATAAAATCAGCTTTATGCAAAACAACCATAAAACCTTGAAAGCCTCATCGAGCTAAAGCTCTATATATAATCTTCGTGTTCGTCGAACTCAACGTCGTTTGTTTTGTTTCAGAGGAGGACTTCACCGACCTCAAAGGTGAGTTCTTTGTGGACGTCGACGAGTAGTCTGGGGTTCCCAGGTGGCAGCTTGGGACATCCCGGAACAGCTGGCGCTTGAATGTTTATCTGTAGGCCTCTTAGGCCATATTCTGGATCTTGTTGTTTAGAACAACTAAATTCGCTTCCGCATGTTGTAATATTGGGTCTGTGACCTCTGGTTGTAATTTGCTATCTTTCTCTATTATAAGAGTTGAACTATAATGCTTTGTGTCGTAGAGTCTGTGATGTGCAAGTTGTTCCACAAGTCTTGATCTTTCTATTATGCATTGATAGTTGTGCCTGTGTTAAGGCATCAATCGGGGTGTTGTGTTGCCGATGATCAATTCCGAGCAACGCCTGCCAAAGGTTTTGGCCGGGAATTGGTAAACTCGTAACCTCCGGTTGTATCGCTTAATCGGTGACACACAGCATCACTGTATAGCAGTCGGGTCGGTGCGCCACAAGTTGGTATCAGAGCAGTACTGCCTGTAGGAAACCCTTCTACTGGTCGATGTTGAGTCTAGTGTTTGTGAAAATATTTTTAACCTAAAAATGAGTTGTGAAAACCATCTTAGGATTCTTTTTACTCCTTATCTGGTTACCCTCTAATCTCGGAGCAATCTTACCTCGATTTGAGTTAAAAGTTTTACTTCTCAGCTGTGACTTCAAAAGTATTAGGATAACACTAAAGGTAGAACCCAATACTACGTGTTACGTGGACGTTTAGTGTTATATGTCCGGTTGCTCCTGCTGCGTTGCAAACTAAAATCCACTCAGATGTTTCTACCGAGTCTAATCATTTGCTCCTTTGTTGGGTTTTAACCCAAGGACTTGAACATAAGGTCCCGGGTTGTGCCAACTAGAGTGTGTTGAATCATATGGTTCCTTAACCATTGCATCTCTCGCTAGTAGCACATGATGCTGATCTTTGACCCAAGTTCTATCTTGTGGATTCCTTGTTAGTTGTTACACAAAGTATTATCGTCCCTAGTCTGTGTACTTGAGTAGACGCTAATGCTATTGTTTCAACCATTCGGAGGAAGATACTAACTGTGTCATTGTAAAATCTCCAGAATGGCTCGAGGAGGCTGCGGGGGTCGCGGTAACCACAACAATGATGAGGATGATCTGCAGTCGGGGGAATGATCCAGATAAAGCGCGACTTAATTTACGGTCGCACTATAGATGGGCTGACAAGAAGATGGGCCGTCCTAAGATTATGGCTTGCCAATGGAAGGATCCAGAGGGTTGGTGTTTAACTTAACTTGGAAGGCACGAAGAGTAGTCTCCAAGTAATACCATTGTAACCTGACGAGGCTCTGTGTATATAAAGAGGACTCGCAGGACTTAGACAAGGGGGACAAGCTCTCAAGCCCTAAAACCCTAGCTCCTACGGCGAGTACCAGATCGGATCGACTCCATTGTAACACCTCGATTATCATATCAATACCAATCTAGGGTAGGCAGGAAGTAGGTCTTTTACCTCACATTGAGGGGGCCGAACCTGGGTAAATCTGTGTTGATCTTTGTTCCTGCGATCCCAAGCTCGGAGATGCTTGACTCGCGTAATCCCACACCTACGAAGTCATCTATGACACCTGACGTGACAAACCCACGACAGTTGGCGCCCACCGTGGGGCCTGCGGTCAAGAGTGTCATGTTCCGCACTGGATCTGTGCCAGGGACGGAGGATCTCGTCATCGAGTCAAGCTCGGCGACTTCGACATCGCACCGGTCTAAACGATTCGGCGGTATCAACATCTACATCAAGATCTACCTCAAGCTCGAGTAGGAAGCGCGGAGAAATTCGACCGCGCGATTCAGGGCTCAACTTCGACAACGCCCCTCACGTGCGAGTTACAGGACAGCGGCAATGCCCACATGGCGGACATCACAGGTGGCGTCTCAAAACTCATCTCGATGATCCCTTCAGTGAAAAGATGCGAAATCGAGTTTCCTAGCAGCTGTCCAAAGTGCATCGGATTCCAACGGTTAGATCTCCGTGGGCGACTTAAACACTCATGCCCTGTCGAAAGCTGACAGAACTCCGCGCGACTTTGGTAAAATAATTATCGAGATCGACTCGGACATCAATTCGAAAATCCCTCCGGTGGAAACCTGCGGAATACAATCTTGAAGCCCTCCAACAAATTTGAAAGAATTTCAACGGTTAGATCTCCGTCGGCAAGCCGAGCACCACGGCAAGTTTTTGCATCTGGGCGAATTCGTGAATCCTGCACTGACGACGTCATCAAGTTTAGCAAAAATCGCCGTGCCAGCTCCCGTCGGCTTGACATCACCATCGCACTCGTGCGCAAAATTGCCGTCCTTCATCAGTCTCATGACGGAGTCGGACGAACACTTCTTTATCAACAATGGCAACCACTTATTGTCAGCCAGGCGACTCGTGCAACTGGCGACATCAGCGACGCCCTCGTATACGGCTGACCTAATCAACCAGATCAAAGTTCCAACAGGAGCTATGACTCAAGTCTGCCGACTCAAAGCAGGTCAACCAAAGAAGCATAGTTCGGATCGGATCAAAATATGTCCCTACAATAAAAGAAAAAGGGCTCTGCACTAGGACCAAAGCATGCAAGGCAGGGCAGGTCACGTGAAGACAAAGGAAAGAAGGAGATGTCTATACTTCGGTCAGGCAGCATGGCGACTTAAAGATTTGAAGACCTGGGCACAGACGTATGTCCAGCACTACGCGGCTTCAGGGTCGACATCAACAAATACCATACAAACACGTGCCGCTGCGAGATTACCAGCAGTTCGAGTCAGTCACGTTCATCAGACAAGGAAGGATATCTAATTGGTTGCCGTGAAAAAGAGATTTGCCTGCGACTAAAAAAATTGTACCGCTTCAATTTGCGGATGACGAAAAAATAATCAAGGAAAAACAAGATTTGAAGTCGCTACTAGCTGCTACTATGTTCAAAAATAAAGGAAGGCAAGAGCTAGCGTGTTGGATGGTCATCATGGGAGCAGAGCAAAAAGGATGAGCAAACTACAGAAGAGATGGTCAGCTCAATTCATCAGCGTGCGACTCCAAAGACCAGCGCCCGGAGGCTCAGCGACAGCATCGTCCTCAGCATGCGCCTGACCAAATTAAATTGACAAGAAGCCAAGAAGTGCAGCGTGTGCCAGTCAGTTACCAAGTTGTATACAAATAGGCGAGTCAAAGGGTAACTCAGGCGCCTGGACATCCTCAGCAACGCGTGCGCGGGGCTCGACATCGGCATCGCCCTCAAGCACGTTCGTATGTACCAATCGGAAAAAAATATTCCAGCCAGCAGACGTGTTGCGATTTAAATCGCACCAAGTGAAGATCAACGTCTATGGTGCATGGGTCATACCGCCGCGTTGTCAACGCTAGGAGAATACAAATAAGCTAAGTTGCTATCATGCTCAAATTTCACGGACTTTTTATCAGCTAAGATTAATTTTCACCTTCGAGTAAATCTCGGTGGCTGCATACCTAGTTTATGCGACTTATTATAAATATCTCTGCAATTTAAATTATATCATGCCGCAGACTTTAAATTCAGATCATATTGAATGCTTAATTACATCCACTTCTTAAAGTAGGATCTTACAAACCGCAATGCATTTATCAAATTAGAGTTCTTTATAGCTCGCATTGCATTTATTGAAATCTAGCTATTTATAGCTTGCATTGGATTTTATTTGCACCTTCAAATAGACATCTTAATATATCAAGATCACCACTAAATGTTCAAGCATTAATATTCGGTGACTTATCATTATGTCAGTCCATGACTTATCTTTATGTGATTTATCATCATATCATTTTATTAATCATCATCGACTTATTGTCATATCAATTTATGAGTCGCATAGCGATTTACCCCCATATCATTTTATGAGTCGCAAACAGCTCATTATTACATCAGTTTATGAGTCATTAATGAATCATTATCTTATCAATATTTGAGTTAAAACAGGTGACTCGCTGTACCACATCTACAGCTAATCAAAGCTGGTTATCATCAAAACTAATTAGAGCTCATCACGGCTATTGCAGCCGATAAAAAAACAATAATCTGGTTATTCTCGCCTTAAGTCAGAATTATCTTTGCACTATGCGGCCAAAGTACTGGGGCGCGGTGTCAATCGAGCTTGATTGTCTATCATGACCGCTCTCGACCCTGAACACGCATTTTTACCTGGGAAATACTGAGCCGCGCGAAGACCTACTTAACGGTAATAGAGATAATTCAGAAGTACTAAAGTACCTGCGTGTGGCGTCAATCGAGTCTGAATGCCTATCATGGCCGTTCTCGACCCTAAACACACATTAGATCTGAGAAATACTGAGTCAAGTACCATATGCTATCATGCATCGTACAATATGCTATCATGCATCTTACCAGTTGCTATCATGCAACTAAGTTGCTATTATGCAACCATTTGCTATCATGCAGATTACAACATGCTATCATGCGACATACCATTTGCTATCATGCAGATTATACTATGCTATCATGCAGGGTACCATATGCTATTATGCGGAGTACTAGCTTTTTATCATAATTATTAGCAGCCGCCAAGGCTAACATATTATCATCAAGTTATCATCATTGCTTCCTTGGGTGCTTTGCCTTTTGATTTAACAGGAACCTATAACTCGGCCATATGAGTTTGAATTGGCACGACCAGATTTTTTACGATTGAGATACTTATCTCCTGATATCGGCTGATAAAGCCACCATTATTTATTTATTTTCAGCCACATCAAGTAGAATTTTTAAGGATGATTCCTTAATTTATATCTACAGTCTTGACTGGAATTATCTTTTTTCCTAGAAGCTCAACTAATATTTCACAGTTCGCAATTTATAAGCGGCTTTACCCGACTCCAAATATTATTGTTTACTTGTGGCAACAATATTTGCTCAATCTATTGCAGGATCAAATTGCAACGATATGCCATCAAGCAGGATAATGAAATGATGCCTGCTTAATGCCCGGGGCTAGGACAATCAAGTTTTTGTCTAAATTGAATTATTTTTGAGTCCGGAGCAGCATGACCATGCATACAACTCGGCCCTCGGGGGCTACACATCCACCATATCTGGCGGTCTTTATTATATTCATATATCATGTTTATATGCAGATTTCATTTTTTGTAGCACATGAGAATATATATATCCATTTGTGAGTCAAACTAGTGACTCAGAAATCTTTTAATACAGGCTGTGGCTATATACCCTTGAGCCGCCATGATTCAACATGTGCTCAAATGGCTCGTCATGATAACATGACATATTATTATTCTAATGATTGTCCAGCTTATTTATGCTTATGGTCTTTTCTATTTTGATGTCTATGACTCAGCACCATATACATATTTGGCTAATATATATTGATACTCATAAGTTATTATTCTTATGATTTCTGCTCAGTCTTACATTCAACAGGAAAAGGTGATTTTCACCAAAGGCTTCACGGAAAACTTACCGCGATTCTGCAGCTTCAATGCGACCAAGACAGAAGTGTTCAAAAGCTTGTGATATTACATCAGCATCTCAATAAGCCGCAATGCCTGTGACCCAACGTCAGTGAGTCGCCAAACTCAACATTGACAAGTCAGGAAGCTCTACATATGCAAGCTGACAATATCATCACCAAGACAAATCTTCCACCTGACTCTATGAATCAGCCAGAAGCTTGGGGCCTAATGTCGGGGGAATAATAATCCGCGGCTCATCCAGATAAAGCGCGACTTATTTTACGGTCATACTATAGATGGGCTGGCAAGAAGATGGGCCGGCCTAAGATTATGGCTTGCCAATGGAAGGATCCAGAGGGTTGGTGTTTAACTTAACTTGGAAGGCATGAAGAGTAGTCTCCAAGTAATACCATTGTAACCTGACGAGACTCTGTGTATATAAAGAGGACTCGCAGGACTTAGACAAGGGGGACAAGCTCTCAACCCCTAAAACCCTAGCTCCTATGGCGAGTACCAGATCGGATCGCCTCCATTGTAACACCTCAATTATCATATCAATACCAATATAGGGTAGGCAGGAAGTAGGTCTTTTACCTCACATTGAGGGGCCGAACCTGGGTAAATCTGTGTTGATATTTGTTCCTGCAATCCCAAGCTCAGAGATGCTTGACTCGCGTAATCCCACACCTACGAAGTCATCTATGACACCTGACGTGACAAACCCACGACATCTACAGCCACCACCCTCGATGGCTCAGGTCTTGATGGCCATTGAGGAGAACCGTGGGCGCAATGAGCGCTGTTGGAGCAGTTGGTGCAGCAGAATGCACAGAGGAATGGCTGCAACACTCTCACTGAGTTCCTGCGCTCACAGCCACCCACCTTTGCTGATGCTAAGGAGCCACTGGAAGCTGATGATTGGCTTCGTGCTGGAGCGCAAGTTCTCCGCGCTGCATGTCCCAGTGGTGGAGCAAGTCAACTTTGCCACCTACCTCTTGGTTGGTGCTGCTGGCTGTTGGTGGGAAAGCCATGTGGCTTTGTTTCCAGCCAACCATGTCTTCACTTGGGCTGATTTCCGCACTGCCTTCCGTGCGGAGTACATTCCCCACCGATCATGGATTTGAAGAGGAGGGAGTTCCTGGATTTGCAACAGGGACGGATGGACCTCCGCACTTATGGTCGTGAATTCAACCATCTCTCTCGTTACGCCCCAAGGGACGTGACCAATGATGCTGACAAGCAAGAGCTGTTCCGCAAGGGTCTTTCGCCGCAGCTCGCTATGAGTTGTTGCCCTTCAGGTTCCAGACCTATCAGGAGCTGTTCAACCAGGCTCTTACTCTTGAGCAGGGAAGAAAGGAACTTGAGGCTTCCAAGAGGCCCGCACACGGGGACCACCAGAGTTCCTCGGGTTCTGAGAGCAAGAAGCGCAGGGTGTTTGTTCCCTACAGCGCTGTACCGCGTGCTCCATTCATGCCGAGGGCCGCAGGATACAGGCCACCCCTCCGCGCCCCACTACTTCGACACTTGGGGTAGGGGGAGTGGGTACCGTCCTATGCTACCTGCTCCACCTGGACTCACTTGCTACACCTGTGGCCAGGCTGGCCACTACTCCAGGGAGTGCCCCCAGAAGGCACCTATCACGGGAACTCCTGCACGAGCCCCTGCCACTCCAGCTGGCAAGGCTGGACCTATTGTGCGTGGTCGCCTGAACCACGTCTCTGCTGAAGAAGCTGAAGAGGACCCCGGCGTTCTTATGGGTGAGCTACGAATCAACAAAATCTTGCTACAGTTTTGTTTGATTCTGGAGCATCGCATTCATTCATATCCATAGCTTTTGCAAAAGACCACAAAATACCGTTTGAGAAAATGAGACGTCCCTTGGTGATCTCCACTCCTGGCTCCAAATGGCAAACCGATGGGGTTACTCCTGAAGTCCAGATTACTATCGGTTACTACTCTTTTCCTTTCGCTTTGGTAGCTCTGAGGTCAAGTGGCATTGATGTCATACTGGGCATGAACTGGCTAGCCAAATAGGCTAATCTCGACTGTGCTGCCAAGACCGTCACCGTGACCAATTCTTCCGGCGACAGTGTTAAGTATTGGTCTGCACTATCAAGACCTCCGTCCTCCATCATACCCAACTCACCTGAGATCTCCTTTGCTTTATGGAAGGCGAATCCCTCCTGAAATCCAGGACATACACGTGGTGTGTGACTTCCCGGAAGAATTGCCTGGCATGCCTCCTGACCGAAGTGTGGAGTTTGTCATAGATCTACTTCCCGGTACCGCTCCAATTTCCAAGAAGCCCTACCGTATGCCGGTGGAAGAGTTGGCTCTGTTGAAAGAGCAAATTGATCAGCTGTTAGCGAAGGATTTCATCCAGCCTAGCAGTTCACCTTGGGGTTGTCCGGTACTCTTTGTCAAGAAGAGGGATTCTACCGTGCCTCGTCTAGTCTCTGACTATCGACCGTTGAATGCGGTGACAATCAAGAACAAGTATCCTATTCCCCGCATCAATGATCTGTTGGATCAGTTAGCTGGTGCAACGGTATTCTCCAAGATGGATCTGAGGTCAGGATACCATCAGATCAAGATCAGAAAGGAGGATATTCCAAAGACGGCATTTGTTACTCGTTATGGCTCATATGAGTATACCGTCATGTCCTTTGGTCTCACAATGCTCCAGCTACTTTCATGAGGCTCATGAACTCCATCTTCATGGATTATCTTGACAAGTTTGTCGTCATTTACATCGATGACATCCTCGTCTATTCCAAAACCGATGAAGAGCATGCCGAACATCTTCGTTGGTTCTGACACGACTTCGAGAACACCGCCTCTATGCCAAGTTCTCCAAGTGTGAGTTTTGGTTGGATAATCTGTCTTCCTTGGTCATGTGATATCCGCTAATGGTGTGGCTGTCATTCCCGACAAGATTCAGTCCATTTTGGATTGGAAAACTCCAATGTCAGTCAAGGACATTCAAGCTTTCTCGGATTGGCAGGTTACTACCGCCGATTCATCGAAGGTTTCTCCAAGATAGCCAAGGCCCTGACTGACCTTCTCAAGAAGGATAAAAAGTTCGTATGGACGGCCGAAGCTGAAGAGAGCTTCAAAACACTGAAAGCCAAACTCACGTCCGCTCCTGTGCTTGTCCTGCCGGACACAAGCAAGGATTTCGTCGTCTTCTGTGACGCCTCTCTGCAAGGCTTGGGCTGTGTGCTAATGCAAGATGGCCATGTGGTGGCATATGCTTCTCGCCAACTTAAGCCGCATGAGCACAACTACCCAACTCATGATCTAGAGCTTGCCGCTGTGGTTATGCTTTGAAGCAATGGAGACCATACCTGTTTGGTAACCGTTGCGAGATCTTCTCGGATCACAAGAGTCTGAAGTACCTCTTCACCCAGCCGGATTTAAATCTCAGGCAAAGGCGTTGGTTGGAGTTAATCAAGGACTATGATGTGAGTCTGAACTATCAACCCGGCAAAGCAAACGTCGTGGCTGACGCGCTAAGTCGGAAGTCCTATTGCAACAATCTGATGATTGAAAAGGCCCAACCTGCCCTCCATGAAGAGTTCTCTCGTTTGAACCTGGAAATTGTTCCCTCGGCTACCTTGCAAATCTGGAGATCAAATCTACTCTTGTAGACCAGATTAAGGATGCTCAGAAGCTGGATGAGGGTATCCTGAATATCAAGAAGAACATTGCTAGCAGAAAGGCCAAATGTTTCTCAGAAGATGAATCCGGATTGTTTATTTTGGTGACCGCTTGGTAGTGCCAAAGAACCGGAATTTGAGGGAGCTCATCCTACAAGAAGCTCATGAACACCTCTCTCTATTCATCCCGGTAGTACCAAAATGTACCAAGACCTTCGACCACAATTCTGGTGGACTCGGATGAAATGAGAAATTGCCAAGTATGTTGCTGAATGCGACACCTGTCACGGGTAAAGCAGAACATCAAAGACCTGCCGGCACTCTCCGCCCTATTGCAGTTCCCGAGTGGAAATGGGATGAAATTGGTATGGACTTCATCACCGGGTTTCCTAGATCTCAAAAGGGCAACAATGCAATCTGGGTAATCATTGATCGACTCTCCAAGGTTGCTCACTTCCTACCAGTCCGTGATGATATACGGGCAAGTCAACTTGCTGACTTGTATATGGCTCGTATTGTTCCATTGCATGGGGTCCCTGTAACAGCCCAAAGTTCGGTAACCTAAAACCCGAGTAAATTTTTCGCTTTTTGTGTTCCATTGCATCATGGCATCCATATTAAAGTGCTAAACAAATAAAACAATTGGTGTGGCACCTTTTAAAAGCAAATGCCAAGCTTGACTTAACGAAATTCAAATCCTTGAAGGTGTTCGAACTGCAAAACAAAAGTACTTGACCTCCTATATTGTCAAGGAAGTTCCAAAAGTTCCAAATATAATCTTTGCAAACTATTCTGATTTGTAAAATAAAATAAATGGAGAGAAACTCAAAATTGCCTGTGAGCAACTCCTATTTTATTTTCCTACCAAATGATTTTTCAAATAATCTGGAAAAATTAGGGGAGCTTCATATCAATATGGGGAGGCTACCTGAATTTTCTCAGAATTTCTGAACTAGTTTAAGTACCTCAATTAAATGTTTGAAAACAATGGCAGAAAAGAGGTGGAAACAACTCTGTTCTGAAAAGTTTATCCAAATAACTTGCAAATTTTACCAGCAGTGCTTTGTGGTAAATGAGAATTTTCCACCAAGTTTCATAAAGTTTGAAGTTGCCTAAGTGCTTCAATTAAATGTTTACAAAGTTCCAGAAAAGAGAAGAGGAAAGAAACAGGAAAGGATCTATTGGTGATGGTCAAAAGATTGCCAGGGGGCTTTTTGCGAAGTGGTCATCTTCTCTGTAGCGACCGCTGCAGAACGAGCTCGGCCGCACCAGCTCGTCGCCGCTGCCCTGCCGCACGCTGCGCCTCGCCTGGCCCTTCTCTGTCTCCACCCGCAAGGATAAGAAGCGCACCCGGAACCCTAACCCTAACCCTAGCTCGGCTCCCTTACTCCTTACCTGGTTACCCTCTAATCTCGGAGCATCTTACCTCGATTTGAATTAAAAGTTTTTTTTCTTCTCATCTGTTACTTCAAAATGATTAGTGAAACGTGGGTGGAGTTTGACCGTTAGTGTTATGTGTCCAGTTGCTCCCGCTGCATTGCAATCCGAAATCAATTCAGATGTTGAACACTGCTATGTTTCTACCGAATCTAATCCTTTGATCTTTTCTTTTGGTTTTAATCCAAGGTCTTGAACATAAGGTCCCGGATTGTGCCAACTAGAGTGTGTTAAGTTGTGATTGCTTAACTCTCGCTAGTAGCACATGATGCTGATCTTCAACCCAAGTCTTTTCCGTGGTCTGTGTGGTAAATGGTTGAACCTTAAATTACCGCACCTCAGCTGGCTATGTAACTTCATCTCTCCCTTAGCCTTGTTTTAGGTTCTGTCTTGGAACCATCAGGGTTATGACAAGATTCTCCTAGCAAGTCTCCCAACTATGTTCGTGGCTCTGCTGCATCTTCTTTAGGGCATGGTTATCACAATTGAGTAATAACCGGTGCATATTCAACATCTTAGGATTTCTCCTGAGCATGTTTCTTACTCTGATCTGCTTTCCGACCTTTGTCTGTCTTGTTGACAGTAAAGTTTTATCGTGCGTTGGTATGTTCCGATGCAAGTCACTCCCTTGATCCGTCAAGATTTCCACTTCGTCCGAGGAGAAACAAACTCCAGTACCTTGTCCATTTCCCGGACCTGGTCAAAGAATTGAAATCTGCAGAATGAGGGCCTCGTTTAGCTTTTGTTCTGCTCCACCTTAGAGTGTTACACTCTTCTATATCAAGGGGTCGTGTTGAGTGTCATGGTCCTCTTGATGAAGTGATACTCTTACTCCTCGTTATTCTCCGTGTTCCGAGTGACTTGTTACTCGAGAAGGATAAGTCGTGAGCAATGCTGTGGCTATCGGATATTCTTAGCAGTTCTTACTGTGCGGAAATCCTGGGATATCCATTACCCTCCTTAGCGTGATTGGTTAGCAAATCAATAAGCTGAGTTTGACAGTGCTACCAAGTCAGTTGGCTCTGATGCACTCCCTCGGTCCAAGAGCTAGGTTCGCGCCGAAGCTCCTCGTTGTGCCTTGAATGGCATGATTCTCTCTCGAATTCAAGACATACCGGTGGATCGAGATATTCTAGTCCATAATGCAAATGAAGAAGATTCTTGGAATGGTATGTCGTGATAATCTATATGTGGATCATGATATTCTGCAGGTTTTTCCCTAAATATCGCCAGGTTGTCACCTGATCGTGATGTTGAGCTTATGAGTAAGCTGGTTCTCTGAACAACTCCCTTCTCCAAGAAAATCGTGCTGGATGTCCAGAATTATTCGGTTGAGCTTAAACAACTTGGAGAATTGAAAGACAATAGCTCTATCCCGATATAGTTCCTTCCCGATGGGATGTCTAGTCTGTCCGTGTTGAAGCGAGGTGGTATCTCCTCTTTGGATATGCTACCCTCTAACTCTTTTGATTTGAGTTGGGCTATCATCAAATCAAACTCAGACCCACTTACTTGAATGCGTTAGTCTGACCAATCCTTATGCCCGTTCATGTGATAACTTCAGAACACATACCTTGCGAGGTCGACCGTCTTGGAGTATCTAGATAAGTTGGTTGTTGAGCCCTTCCACTACATTCTTTCTTCCTCCATGTTGGATGGGAAACTTGTTAGAACTAACCTTGTGTCGTCACAAGGCGAGGTTCTAGAAGTTAGAAGTGACTTTCCCTGGTTCACGTGCAATTGCTGAAAGATGTCGCCGTGGATCTGAGTGAATTGTCTGGTTCCTCGAAATCACCTCAACTCGATCGTGCATGTGCAGACTATTCTCGGAATGGTATGTTGTTACCTCCATCCCTTGAGAATTTCATCTATGCATCCAAGCCACTGATTGATTTGTTCCAGAAAGAGAGGAAGTTTGAGAACTTCCTTGTCTTCTATGGTGCCTCCCATCAAGAACTAAATCGTGTCTCGTTGCAAGTAAATCAAGTGGGGCAGCTGTCTCCTGACAAGTTGCTAATCCGCGGGTTCCGCAATCTCGTTCCTCCTTTGGAGTTAGACCTTGTAGTCCAACCCTTGGGGTCTTAGCAACTGTAATCCGTGGTATGCATCGCCAAGCTTCCTATTCCTACCGGTGCTGAGTCCAAAGTATCTCTACACCCGATCAGATCTAAATCTCAAACAGAAACGATAGTTGATGATCCTCAAGAAGCTTGTTCCGATGTCTGGAAGATCAAGAAGTGTTCCTGATTCTAACGTTCCCGGAGGTTCTAAAGTTCTCTCGGTCCCTCTTCATGATCCTTCTCCCGTGGGTGGAAATGCCCCTCCGTGAGGAAAGTTCTACTCAAGCCGTTTGGTAGAAGTTGCCTCTTCATCTGTTGAAATCTGGTGTAACATTCTTCCTCAGGAATTCAAGGCCTTGTGCAAAGTTCATATTCTGAGTCTTTGGGAAACAGTTGTCTACCAACTGGAAACTCCGTATCAATCTCCCGTCAACCGCATGTGCCTTCTAACTGTCAAATCAAGGGATGCTCGAGTCTCACCCTAAGTTCTACTAGGAGGTACTCGGTCATTGTATTTCACCAAGATCCATCCTTCCGGTGAGGTTTCCTTCCTTTCCTATGGTGTACTTCGATGGTGACCTTGAAGTAAAGCCGATGAAGATCTCCATGATGCCCTCGGTCAACCTCTTCAAGAAGGAGGCCACTTGAAGCAAGAAGATCGTGTAGTACCGTCGTAACCTTTCCCTCTTTCCTACGCTTAGAATCTCGGGACGAGATTCCTGTAAGGAGGGTAGAGTTGTAACAGCCCAAAGTTCAGTAACCTAAAACCCGAGTAAAATTTTCGCTTTTTGTGTTCCATTGCATCATGGCATCCATATTAAAGTGCTAAACAAATAAAACAATTGGTGTGGCACCTTTTAAAAGCAAATGCCAAGCTTGACTTAACGAAATTCAAATCCTTGAAGGTGTTCGAACTGCAAAACAAAAGTACTTGACCTCCTATATTGTCAAGGAAGTTCCAAAAGTTCCAAATATAATCTTTGCAAACTATTCTGATTTGTAAAATAAAATAAATGGAGAGAAACTCAAAATTGCCTGTGAGCAACTCCTATTTTATTTTCCTACCAAATGATTTCTCAAATAATCTGGAAAAATTAGGGGAGCTTCATATCAATATGGGGAGGCTACCTGAATTTTCTCAGAATTTCTGAACTAGTTTAATTACCTCAATTAAATGTTTGAAAACAATGGCAGAAAAGAGGTGGAAACAACTCTGTTCTGAAAAGTTTATCCAAATAACTTGCAAATTTTACCAGCAGTGCTTTGTGGTAAATGAGAATTTTCCACCAAGTTTCATAAAGTTTGAAGTTGCCTAAGTGCTTCAATTAAATGTTTACAAAGTTCCAGAAAAGAGAAGAGGAAAGAAACAGGAAAGGATCTATTGGTGATGGTCAAAAGATTGCCAGGGGGCTTTTTGCGAAGTGGTCATCTTCTCTGTAGCGACCGCTGCAGAACGAGCTCGGCCGCACCAGCTCGTCGCCGCTGCCCTGCCGCACGCTGCGCCTCGCCTGGCCCTTCTCTGTCTCCACCCGCAAGGATAAGAAGCGCACCCCGGAACCCTAACCCTAACCCTAGCTCGGCTCCCTCTCGTTCTCTCCTCTGTTCTTCCCGCGACCGAGACGCCGCCATGGCCGCCGAGCTTCGCGCCGTCGCTGTAGGCCTCCCCGAGGCAAGCCGAGACCACCACAAGCTCCGCCGTGTCGGGCTGCTCCTCCCCGCGGAAGTAATCGGAGCCAGGAGTCGCGAATCGCCGCCGCCGTCAAGTTCTTCTCCGCCTCCGGCCGCGGACGTCGCGGATGAATTCGTCGCCGGCAATCCTCCTTCGACCTCGCCGTCCACGTCGACGTACTCAGGGTGAGCCGCTGCACCTCGCCGTGCCTCCCGTTCGCTCTCTCTCTCTCACCGTAGCGCCAGCTCGCTGTAGTCCGTCGACCGCTGCTCGTCGCCGTCGCCGGGCAAGCTCCATTAGCCTTACCCGGGCGCCGCCGCCACGGTTGGGCTCGTCTGGACCCCCTCCGTTGAACCCTCTCCTCGCACCCCGCGCGCACGGGCGGACGCGCCCATAGCATGGTCGTCGTCGCCGTAGCCCTCCCGTCGTGTGACAACCCGGTGACCATCCCGGAGAATTCCGGATTCTGAACCGGAATAAGGAAAACGGTACTGGACACTGACATTTCTATCCGGAATTGAACCGGAGTTGAACCGGAATTAATTCCGGAAATGATTTTCCACCCGGTGCAAAACCCAGAAAATTCCGGGCTGGCAACCGGATTTGCAGTACTGATTTCAACATCTCTGTTTTGCTTTTCACCTCTAACCCTAACTGTATAAAGATTGTATTGTTGCTAATAAAATCATCAGATGGTCATTCCAAAAAGGAAATTAATAAAAATCATAACTTTCTATCGGTGTATCGGAAAAATGCTTGTAATACACCAAAATGCCCAGAAAATTGTGATTAAACCTTTAAAATAAATATTATGTATATTTGATCACAATTGAATTACGGTGCTTCCAGGAATATTATAATCATACGTTTAAAAGGGAGGAACTTATAAAATTAATAACTTTTAATCCGGACATCCGAAAATGCGTTCTTTATACCAAATTTATAAGAAAAACATGTTTCACCCAGAATCATCATCATCATGCATAATTGCTCACAATTACAATAATGTGCTCTAGTAGTAATTATAATCACTAAGTTTAAATCTGGGGTTTTTTCCAAAGAATGCAATAAATATAATGGGGACCCCATTTAACTTGTTGCTCTTGTTCAATGCTTCTAGGGTGCATTTAAAATGTCATGTCATCATGTTTGTATGCATTGCACAATTGCCATGTGTTGATTGTTGTTTTTGTTTTCCGGTGTTGTTTGCTCTCCGGTAGATCACTATTTCGGAGTTGAGCATCATTACTCCGACAAGCAGTTTGAATACTTCGCTCAACAAGGCAAGCGTAATCCCCCTCTGAGCATATCTTATCCTATTTTCCGCAATTATTTTCTCCACTATAATATTGCATCCGGTTCTAAATGTCTTTTGCTTGGAGTAGGGTATCCTACTAGTTGCATTAGAAATCTGTTGCCAATATCTGTTTCCCCTCCTATTACCATAGGTTTGCATTGTTGGCCTGATATAACTATTATGCTATGCACATGCTTAGTGATTTGCCTAGTGGTACTATGGTGGTACATGCTGGAAACGAGTGTTGACTTGTGACAGTGCTGTTGATGGTGGAGAAATTGTGGTGATGGATAATAACATGCTTAAAGGTGGGGATGAGAGGCCACATGGGATGTGGTGGGTTGTCTCGTTCTCACCACCTAGGTGCGAGTTCTGGACCTCTTGAACCAAGTTGAGCGTGCAACCATGCGTGGGCTATATGGAACCCCCATCGACCGACTAACTTGTGGAGGACTAGCCGAGGGTCCTCTAGTTTGGCTTTCCATTTGCGCGTGCGTTGAAGATGGTGGCCAAGACTGGGATGAGGATGTGGTGTTTAGGAAAATGAGTGGCCACGGGACAGGGGATTGGAGGAGTCACCAAACCTGTTCCGTCCCCACTGATGATCCTTGGATAGTCTTAAGCAAGGTAAAGGTTGTAGCCGTTTCACACTCAGCCGGCTTTCACCGGAAGAGAGCTAATGTCTGGCAATGAGTCTGGCGGTACGCGTGGCGAAGGAGCTGGGCCCCTCGGGACTCCGGGGACTTCCACTTTGTACACCCCTGCAGGGTTAAATCTTTTCGAAAAGCCGTGTCCGCGGTTATGGACGACTTGGGAATGGACGCTGATCATAGAATAACTTTAACGGAATGATTAAAAACTGAGTACTAGAGGTACTACTTCACAAATGCAAGGTTGACTTCCTCGAGGGTGATTCGGGGAGGTGCCTTTGATGAACAGG
Organism: Poa pratensis; assembly: GCA_947311845.1. Classification (NCBI taxonomy): domain Eukaryota; kingdom Viridiplantae; phylum Streptophyta; class Magnoliopsida; order Poales; family Poaceae; genus Poa; species Poa pratensis. The sequence goes on from CAMZMU010000035.1 coordinate 10,092,363, forward strand.
TACAGTGGAGATGATGGTTGCTGATGAGAAAGTGATCAGAAGAAAAAGAGTTACTTCTTACCCCTCTTCAAAAATATTCTGATTAGTCGATGCCATGGAGTTGTGTTTTATAAATAAAATCAGCTTTATGCAAAACAGCCATAAAACCTTTGAAAGCCAATCATGGAGCATATATTAGCTCTTAATCTTGCGAGTTCGTCGAACTCAACGTCGTTTGCTTATTTTCAGGAGAGGACTTCACCGACCTCGAAGGTGGGTTCTTTTTGGACGTCGACGAGTAGTCTGGGGTTCCCAGGTGGCAGCTTGGGACATCCCGGAACAGCTGGCGCTGGATGTTTATTTGCAGGCCTCTTAGGCCATAATTTGGTTCTTGTTGTTTAGAACAACACACTTCGCTTCCGCATGTTGTAATGTTGGGTCTGTGACCTCTGGTTGTCATTTGCTATCTTTCTCTATTATAAGAGTTGAACTATATCGATTTGTGTCGTAGAGTCTGTGATGTGCCAGTTGTTCCACAAGTCTTGATCTCTCTATTATGCTTTGATAGTGTGTCTGGTGGTATCGGAAACCGGGGACATAGTATCACTGTATAGTAGTCGGGTCGGGGCGCCACAAGTTGGTATCAGAGCAGTACTGCCTGTAGGAAACCCTTCTATTGGTCGACGTTGAGTCTAGTGTTTGTGAAAATATTTTTAACTTAAAAATGAGTTGTGAAAACCATCCTAGGATTCTTTTTACTCCTTACCTGGTTACCCTCTAATCTCGGAGCATCTTACCTCGATTTGAATTAAAAGTTTTTTTTCTTCTCATCTGTTACTTCAAAATGATTAGTGAAACGTGGGTGGAGTTTGACCGTTAGTGTTATGTGTCCAGTTGCTCCCGCTGCATTGCAATCCGAAATCAATTCAGATGTTGAACACTGCTATGTTTCTACCGAATCTAATCCTTTGATCTTTTCTTTTGGTTTTAATCCAAGGTCTTGAACATAAGGTCCCGGATTGTGCCAACTAGAGTGTGTTAAGTTGTGATTGCTTAACTCTCGCTAGTAGCACATGATGCTGATCTTCAACCCAAGTCTTTTCCGTGGTCTGTGTGGTAAATGGTTGAACCTTAAATTACCGCACCTCAGCTGGCTATGTAACTTCATCTCTCCCTTAGCCTTGTTTTAGGTTCTGTCTTGGAACCATCAGGGTTATGACAAGATTCTCCTAGCAAGTCTCCCAACTATGTTCGTGGCTCTGCTGCATCTTCTTTAGGGCATGGTTATCACAATTGAGTAATAACCGGTGCATATTCAACATCTTAGGATTTCTCCTGAGCATGTTTCTTACTCTGATCTGCTTTCCGACCTTTGTCTGTCTTGTTGACAGTAAAGTTTTATCGTGCGTTGGTATGTTCCGATGCAAGTCACTCCCTTGATCCGTCAAGATTTCCACTTCGTCCGAGGAGAAACAAACTCCAGTACCTTGTCCATTTCCCGGACCTGGTCAAAGAATTGAAATCTGCAGAATGAGGGCCTCGTTTAGCTTTTGTTCTGCTCCACCTTAGAGTGTTACACTCTTCTATATCAAGGGGTCGTGTTGAGTGTCATGGTCCTCTTGATGAAGTGATACTCTTACTCCTCGTTATTCTCCGTGTTCCGAGTGACTTGTTACTCGAGAAGGATAAGTCGTGAGCAATGCTGTGGCTATCGGATATTCTTAGCAGTTCTTACTGTGCGGAAATCCTGGGATATCCATTACCCTCCTTAGCGTGATTGGTTAGCAAATCAATAAGCTGAGTTTGACAGTGCTACCAAGTCAGTTGGCTCTGATGCACTCCCTCGGTCCAAGAGCTAGGTTCGCGCCGAAGCTCCTCGTTGTGCCTTGAATGGCATGATTCTCTCTCGAATTCAAGACATACCGGTGGATCGAGATATTCTAGTCCATAATGCAAATGAAGAAGATTCTTGGAATGGTATGTCGTGATAATCTATATGTGGATCATGATATTCTGCAGGTTTTTCCCTAAATATCGCCAGGTTGTCACCTGATCGTGATGTTGAGCTTATGAGTAAGCTGGTTCTCTGAACAACTCCCTTCTCCAAGAAAATCGTGCTGGATGTCCAGAATTATTCGGTTGAGCTTAAACAACTTGGAGAATTGAAAGACAATAGCTCTATCCCGATATAGTTCCTTCCCGATGGGATGTCTAGTCTGTCCGTGTTGAAGCGAGGTGGTATCTCCTCTTTGGATATGCTACCCTCTAACTCTTTTGATTTGAGTTGGGCTATCATCAAATCAAACTCAGACCCACTTACTTGAATGCGTTAGTCTGACCAATCCTTATGCCCGTTCATGTGATAACTTCAGAACACATACCTTGCGAGGTCGACCGTCTTGGAGTATCTAGATAAGTTGGTTGTTGAGCCCTTCCACTACATTCTTTCTTCCTCCATGTTGGATGGGAAACTTGTTAGAACTAACCTTGTGTCGTCACAAGGCGAGGTTCTAGAAGTTAGAAGTGACTTTCCCTGGTTCACGTGCAATTGCTGAAAGATGTCGCCGTGGATCTGAGTGAATTGTCTGGTTCCTCGAAATCACCTCAACTCGATCGTGCATGTGCAGACTATTCTCGGAATGGTATGTTGTTACCTCCATCCCTTGAGAATTTCATCTATGCATCCAAGCCACTGATTGATTTGTTCCAGAAAGAGAGGAAGTCTGAGAACTTCCTTGTCTTCTATGGTGCCTCCCATCAAGAACTAAATCGTGTCTCGTTGCAAGTAAATCAAGTGGGGCAGCTGTCTCCTGACAAGTTGCTAATCCGCGGGTTCCGCAATCTCGTTCCTCCTTTGGAGTTAGACCTTGTAGTCCAACCCTTGGGGTCTTAGCAACTGTAATCCGTGGTATGCATCGCCAAGCTTCCTATTCCTACCGGTGCTGAGTCCAAAGTATCTCTACACCCGATCAGATCTAAATCTCAAACAGAAACGATAGTTGATGATCCTCAAGAAGCTTGTTCCGATGTCTGGAAGATCAAGAATGTTCCTGATTCTAACGTTCCCGGAGGTTCTAAAGTTCTCTCGGTCCCTCTTCATGATCCTTCTCCCGTGGGTGGAAATGCCCCTCCGTGAGGAAAGTTCTACTCAAGCCGTTTGGTAGAAGTTGCCTCTTCATCTGTTGAAATCTGGTGTAACATTCTTCCTCAGGAATTCAAGGCCTTGTGCAAAGTTCATATTCTGAGTCTTTGGGAAACAGTTGTCTACCAACTGGAAACTCCGTATCAATCTCCCGTCAACCGCATGTGCCTTCTAACTGTCAAATCAAGGGATGCTCGAGTCTCACCCTAAGTTCTACTAGGAGGTACTCGGTCATTGTATTTCACCAAGATCCATCCTTCCGGTGAGGTTTCCTTCCTTTCCTATGGTGTACTTCGATGGTGACCTTGAAGTAAAGCCGATGAAGATCTCCATGATGCCCTCGGTCAACCTCTTCAAGAAGGAGGCCACTTGAAGCAAGAAGATCGTGTAGTACCGTCGTAACCTTTCCCTCTTTCCTACGCTTAGAATCTCGGGACGAGATTCCTGTAAGGAGGGTAGAGTTGTAACAGCCCAAAGTTCAGTAACCTAAAACCCGAGTAAAATTTTCGCTTTTTGTGTTCCATTGCATCATGGCATCCATATTAAAGTGCTAAACAAATAAAACAATTGGTGTGGCACCTTTTAAAAGCAAATGCCAAGCTTGACTTAACGAAATTCAAATCCTTGAAGGTGTTCGAACTGCAAAACAAAAGTACTTGACCTCCTATATTGTCAAGGAAGTTCCAAAAGTTCCAAATATAATCTTTGCAAACTATTCTGATTTGTAAAATAAAATAAATGGAGAGAAACTCAAAATTGCCTGTGAGCAACTCCTATTTTATTTTCCTACCAAATGATTTCTCAAATAATCTGGAAAAATTAGGGGAGCTTCATATCAATATGGGGAGGCTACCTGAATTTTCTCAGAATTTCTGAACTAGTTTAATTACCTCAATTAAATGTTTGAAAACAATGGCAGAAAAGAGGTGGAAACAACTCTGTTCTGAAAAGTTTATCCAAATAACTTGCAAATTTTACCAGCAGTGCTTTGTGGTAAATGAGAATTTTCCACCAAGTTTCATAAAGTTTGAAGTTGCCTAAGTGCTTCAATTAAATGTTTACAAAGTTCCAGAAAAGAGAAGAGGAAAGAAACAGGAAAGGATCTATTGGTGATGGTCAAAAGATTGCCAGGGGGCTTTTTGCGAAGTGGTCATCTTCTCTGTAGCGACCGCTGCAGAACGAGCTCGGCCGCACCAGCTCGTCGCCGCTGCCCTGCCGCACGCTGCGCCTCGCCTGGCCCTTCTCTGTCTCCACCCGCAAGGATAAGAAGCGCACCCCGGAACCCTAACCCTAACCCTAGCTCGGCTCCCTCTCGTTCTCTCCTCTGTTCTTCCCGCGACCGAGACGCCGCCATGGCCGCCAAGCTTCGCGCCGTCGCTGTAGGCCTCCCCGAGGCAAGCCGAGACCACCACAAGCTCCGCCGTGTCGGGCTGCTCCTCCCCGCGGAAGTAATTGGAGCCAGGAGTCGCGAATCGCCGCCGCCGTCAAGTTCTTCTCCACCTCCGGCCGCGGACGTCGCGGATGAATTCGTCGCCGGCAATCCTCCTTCAACCTCGCCGTCCACGTCGACGTACTCAGGGTGAGCCGCTGCACCTCGCCGTGCCTCCCGTTCGCTCTCTCTCTCACCGTAGCGCCAGCTCGCTGTAGTCCGTCGACCGCTGCTCGTCGCCGTCGTCGGGCAAGCTCCATTAGCCTTACCCGGGCGCCGCCGCCACGGTTGGGCTCGTCTGGACCCCCTCCGTTGAACCCTCTCCTCGCACCCCGCGCGCACGGGCGGACGCGCCCAGAGCATGGTCGTCGTCGCCGTAGCCCTCCCGTCGTGTGACAACCCGGTGACCATCCCGGAGAATTCCGGATTCTGAACCGGAATAAGGAAAACGGTACTGGACACTGACGTTTCTATCCGGAATTGAACCGGAGTTGAACCGGAATTAATTCTGGAAATGATTTTCCACCCGGTGCAAAACCCAGAAAATTCCGGGCTGGCAACCGGATTTGCAGTACTGATTTCAACATCTCTGTTTTGCTTTTCACCTCTAACCCTAACTGTATAAAGATTGTATTGTTGCTAATAAAATCATCAGATGGTCATTCCAAAAAGGAAATTAATAAAAATCATAACTTTCTATCGGTGTATCAGAAAAATGCTTGTAATACACCAAAATGCCCAGAAAATTGTGATTAAACCTTTAAAATAAATATTATGTATATTTGATCACAATTGAATTACGGTGCTTCCAGGAATATTATAATCATACGTTTAAAAGGGAGGAACTTATAAAATTAATAACTTTTAATCCGGACATCCGAAAAATGCGTTCTTTATACCAAATTTATAAGAAAAACATGTTTCACCCAGAATCATCATCATCATGCATAATTGCTCACAATTACAATAATGTGCTCTAGTAGTAATTATAATCACTAAGTTTAAATCTGGGGTTTTTTCCAAAGAATGCAATAAATATAATGGGGACCCCATTTAACTTGTTGCTCTTGTTCAATGCTTCTAGGGTGCATTTAAAATGTCATGTCATCATGTTTGTATGCATTGCACAATTGCCATGTGTTGATTGTTGTTTTTGTTTTCCGGTGTTGTTTGCTCTCCGGTAGATCACTATTTCGGAGTTGAGCATCATTACTCCGACAAGCAGTTTGAATACTTCGCTCAACAAGGCAAGCGTAATCCCTCCTCTGAGCATATCTTATCCTATTTTCCGCAATTATTTTCTCCACTATAATATTGCATCCGGTTCTAAATGGCTTTTGCTTGGAGTAGGGTATCCTACTAGTTGCATTAGAAATCTGTTGCCAATATCTGTTTCCCCTCCTATTACCATAGGTTTGCATTGTTGGCCTGATATAACTATTATGCTATGCACATGCTTAGTGATTTGCCTAGTGGTACTATGGTGGTACATGCTGGAAACGAGTGTTGACTTGTGACAGTGCTGTTGATGGTGGAGAAATTGTGGTGATGGATAATAACATGCTTAAAGGTGGGGATGAGAGGCCACATGGGATGTGGTGGGTTGTCTCGTTCTCACCACCTAGGTGCGAGTTCTGGACCTCTTGATCCAAGTTGAGCGTGCAACCATGCGTGGGCTATATGGAACCCCCATCGACCGACTAACTTGTGGCGGACTAGCCGAGGGTCCTCTAGTTTGGCTTTCCATTTGCGCGTGCGTTGAAGATGGTGACCAAGACTGGGATGAGGATGTGGTGTTTAGGAAAATGAGTGGCCACGGGACAGGGGATTGGAGGAGTCACCAAACCTGTTCCGTCCCCACTGATGATCCTTGGATAGTCTTAAGCAAGGTAAAGGTTGTAGCCGTTTCACACTCAGCCGGCTTTCCCCGGAAGAGAGCTAATGTCTGGCAATGAGTCTGGCGGTACGCGTGGCGAAGGAGCTGGGGCCCCTCGGGACTCCGGGGACTTCCACTTTGTACACCCCTGTAGGGTTAAATCTTTTCGAAAAGCCGTGTCCGCGGTTATGGACGACTTGGGAATGGACGCTGATCATAGAATAACTTTAACGGAATGATTAAAAACTGAGTACTAGAGGTACTACTTCACGAATGCAAGGTTGACTTCCTCGAGGGTGATTCGGGGAGGTGCCTTTGATGAACAGGTACAGTGGAGATGATGGTTGCTGATGAGAAAGTGATCAGAAGAAAAAGAGTTACTTCTTACCCCTCTTCAAAAATATTCTGATTAGTCGATGCCATGGAGTTGTGTTTTATAAATAAAATCAGCTTTATGCAAAACAGCCATAAAACCTTTGAAAGCCAATCATGGAGCATATATTAGCTCTTAATCTTGCGAGTTCGTCGAACTCAACGTCGTTTGCTTATTTTCAGGAGAGGACTTCACCGACCTCGAAGGTGGGTTCTTTGTGGACGTCGACGAGTAGTCTGGGGTTCCCAGGTGGCAGCTTGGGACATTCCGGAACAGCTGGCGCTGGATGTTTATTTGCAGGCCTCTTAGGCCATAATTTGGTTCTTGTTGTTTAGAACAACACACTTCGCTTCCGCATGTTGTAATGTTGGGTCTGTGACCTCTGGTTGTCATTTGCTATCTTTCTCTATTATAAGAGTTGAACTATATCGATTTGTGTCGTAGAGTCTGTGATGTGCCAGTTGTTCCACAAGTCTTGATCTCTCTATTATGCTTTGATAGTGTGTCTGGTGGTATCGGAAACCGGGGACATAGTATCACTGCATAGTAGTTGGGTCGGGGCGCTACAGTCCCTTTGAGGATCATATCGAACCGTGGAAGTATATTTGTCTCCAAGTTTTGGCAGAGTTTCCAAACTGCTATGGGGTCCCGTCTCAACTTCTGCACCGCCTACCATCCTCAAACTGATGGTCAGACCGAAAGAGTGAACCAAGTTCTGGAAGACATGCTTAGGGCATGTGTAATCTCTTTTGGCAAGGGTTGGGAAAAGTATCTCCCTTTCGCGGAGTTCTCCTACAACAATAGCTATCAAGCTAGTCTGGGCATGGCTCCCTTCGAGGTTCTATATGGAAGAAAATGCCGCACTCCTCTAAATTGGTCCGAGGACAGGGAGAGAGCAGTCTTTGGTCCGGATGTGATCAATGAAGCTGAGGAGAAGGTTAGAATCATAAGAGAGAATCTGAATATTGCTCAGTCTAGGTAGAAGAGCTACTATGATAAGCACATCAGGAAATTCACTATGAAATTGGTGATAAAGCTTATCTCCGCATCTCTCCCCTTCGTGGCGTTCGCCGCTTCGGTATCAAAGGGAAATTGGCCCCTCGCTATGTTGGCCCTTTCACCGTTCTGGCCAAGCGAGGAGATCTTTCGTATCAATTGGAGTTACTGGTCATCTTTCCGAATGTACATGATGTGTTTCATGTCTCCCAACTTCGCCGGTGTTTCAAAGATCCTATCCATGGAGTCAATCATGAGGAGCTGGATCTCCAGGAAGATCTCACTTTTCGCGAGCATCCTATCTGTGTCCTGGATGAAGCCGAAAGGAAGACCCGTAACAAGACTACCAAGTTCCTCAAAGTTCAGTGGTCCCACCATTCTGAGGAAGAAGCAACTTGGGAAAGAGAGTCTTGTCTTCGTGAGGAGTATCCCGTCTTCTTTCCGCAATCTTAGAATCTCGGGACGAGATTCCTGTAAGTGGGGTAGATTTGTAATAGCCCAAAGTTTGAGAACCTAAAAACCTGAGTAAAATTTTCGCTTTTGTGTTTAATTGCATCATGGCATCCATTTTAACTTGCTAAACAACATGCTAATTGGTTTGGCAACATTGCAAAACACCCAATGCCAAATTTACTTTAGCAAGATCTCAAAACAAGGAAGGCACTCAAACTTGCAAAACAAAGTATCTTGTCATCTTATATTTGTCAAGGAAGTTCCAAGAGTTCAAAATTGAGATTTTGCACTTGCTTCAAAATTCTAAAGGAATATCATTTTGGAAATTAACAAAATTTCCATATCAAAACCAATGAACAAATGTTGTCCAAACTATTTTATTTTGCAACCCCAAATTTTGTGGTGCTTCTACATGTTGTTGGGAGGCCACAATAATTTTCTCAATTTTTTCTAAAGAGTTGAAGTGCCTCAATAAATTCAGGAAAATGCTACTGGTTTAAAAGGTTTTAAAATGAAAAGCTGGGAAGGACCTATCCATGATGGAAGAAAAATGGCCAGGGGGTTACTTGTAAAACCGCCGTCGTCTCTCTCCTCTCTATCACTGGCGCCATGCCATCGCCGTGCCGCGCGCGCACCACACGCAGGGGGACCCTCCTCGCTGCTCTGCCCTTCCTCTGCGAGGAGACCAGCCCCACGAGGCCCTGCTCCTCTATCCACTCGCGCACCTGCTCCCTCCTCTCCATTTTACTCTCCCCCACGCGCTCACCACCGAGCCGCCATGGCCGAGCTCGCCGTCGACGACTGAGAGCGCCCCGAGCAAAACGAAGACCACAGGAAGCGTTGCCTCGACGTCCTCTACCTCTCCGTCGAAGGAATCGAGCTGAGGAGCCCGCAATCGCCGCCGCCGTTCGTTTTCTTCCCCGACCACGGCCGCTGCTGCTCTGAGCGATTCCGGCCATCTTCGTCCATCCTCGGTCCTCCCAAGTACCACCACGCGTTCAGGGTGAGCTAACGCACCTGCTGGTCATCTCCGTTCCCTCCCTCTCCCTCTTGTTCATTGAATCGCCGTATTAGTAGCACTCTCCGTCGCGTTGGAAAATCCGGTGCAATTCCCGGAATTTTCCGGATTTTATTCTGGATTAAGGAAATAGCTACTGGACTCACCCAGTTTCGCCCGGTATGAACCCGGAATTCACCCGGAAATAATTCCGGATTTATTTTCTTCCGGTGCCAAACCCGGAATTCTCCGGACCTGAAACCGGATTTCTCCTGGTACCAGAACCGGAATTTTCCGGATTTCATTCCGAACACTCCAATTTTAATCTGTTTCAACATCAATCTTCAGCTCACTCTTGGTACTTGTTACAAGAATGTTTAATCACCTAAACCATGCATCTTAACATGATCATGTCATTCATATGCAAGTTAACAATAGGTTCATCTATTCCAATTAACAAGTAAGGATGATTCGAGATGTGTCCTTCTCACATCCGAACTCCGTTTAAGTTGAATAGCTTGAATCATCCTCATTTCTCAGGGATTTAAAATGTCATGTCATCATGTGTTAGCGCATTGCATTTGCTAAACCTTGTGTGGTGATTGATTGTTTCTTCCCGTGTTTTATGCTACGATAGATCAAGCAGCCGGGGTTACACCGCAATACCCCGACGATCCGTACTACCAGCCCGTTGAGCAAGGCAAGCGTAATCCCCCCTCTGAGCATATCTTATCCTAATTTCCGCAAATATTTTCTCCACTATAATATTGCATGCGGTTCCAAATGTCAATTTCATTGGATTAGAGTATCCTATAGTTGCATTAAGTTCCCGATGCCAATACCTGTTTCCCTCCTATTATCCATAGGTTTGTATTGTTGGCCTGAATTACATAACTATGCAATGTTGATGCTTAGCCATGCTTAGTTAAATGCCTAGATGTACGATGGATGGTTCATGTCGGAAACAGGTGATGAGAGGAATGGATGATGGTGGAGAAATTGTGGAGACAGGAAATAAAATGCTTAAAGGTGGGGATGAGAGGCCACTTGGTAAGGTGGTGTTTTGTCTCACTCTCGCCGCCTAGGTGCGAGTTCTTTACCTCTTGAACCAAGAATGAGCGCGCTTCCTTTCGGTGGGGTATATGGAGCCCTCGTCGACCAACTAACTTGGGCGGGACTAGCCAGGGTCCTCTAGTTCGGGCTTCCATTTGCGCGTGCGTTGAGATGGTGGCCAAGACTGAGATGAGGATGGTGGTGTTTAGGAAAATGAGTGGCCACGGGGCAGGGTGTTGGAGGCACTGAACCTGTCCCGTCCTCACTGATGATCCTGGGTTAGTCTTTAACAAGGTAAAGGTTGTAACCGTTCCCACTCAGACGGCTTTCCTCGGAAGAGAGCTACGTGTAGGCAATGAGCCGGGCGGTACCGAAGGTAAACACAGTGCACCCCTGCAGGGTTAAATCTTTTCGAAAAGCCGTGTCCACGGTTACGGACAACTTGGGAAAGGACGATAAGATCATAGAATAACTTGAACGGAATGATTAAAAGCTGGGTACTAAAGGTACCACTCAAGAATGCAAGGTTGACTTCCTCGAGGGTGATTCGGGGAGGTGCCTTCGTGGAACAGGTACATTGATGATGGTGGTTGATGAGAAAGGTGATCAGAAGAAAAGAGTTACTTCTTACCTCTTTTAAAAATACTCTGTTTAGTCGATGCCATGGAGTTATGTTTTCATAAATAAAATCAGCTTTATGCAAAACAACCATAAAACCTTGAAAGCCTCATCGAGCTAAAGCTCTATATATAATCTTGCGAGTTCGTCGAACTCAACGTCGTTTGTTTTGTTTCAGAGGAGGACTTCACCGACCTCGAAGGTGAGTTCTTTGTGGACGTCGACGAGTAGTCTGGGGTTCCCAGGTGGCAGCTTGGGACATCCCGGAACAGCTGGCGCTTGAATGTTTATCTGTAGGCCTCTTAGGCCATATTCTGGATCTTGTTGTTTAGAACAACTAAATTCGCTTCCGCATGTTGTAATGTTGGGTCTGTGACCTCTGGTTGTAATTTGCTATCTTTCTCTATTATAAGAGTTGAACTATAATGCTTTGTGTCGTAGAGTCTGTGATGTGCCAGTTGTTCCACAAGTCTTGATCTTTCTATTATGCATTGATAGTTGTGCCTGTGTTAAGGCATCAATCGGGGTGTTGCGTTGCCGATAATCAATTCCGAGCAACGCCTGCCAAAGGTTTTGGCCGGGGATTGGTAAACCCGTAACCTCCGGTTGTATCGCTTAACCGGTGACACACAGCATCACTGTATAGCAGTCGGGTCGGGGCGCCACAGCCGGTCAAAGGGGTAGACGACGTGGGCCCACGGGTCGAGCTTTGGGCAAAATCGGCGCGCCGAAACATCGGAATCTATGACCTACAATAGATTATTTGGGTTGAAACCCTATAATACAAAAATTAAACAAATTTCGTGTTCAAAATTTCTCAAAACAGTCCAATACCTTATTGGTCATAGAGAATTTGTGTAGAACCGAGAGAATACACAATTCGATGCAAACACTGCACATAACTCACCGTTAACTTCGATTTTTATGCTATGATGTCAAAAGGATGTTTTCTCCGTAGATCATTACGCACGATTCTCCTATTTGCCATTTTCTCTACGCAGTGACACAAACTTACTTTCATGCACGCCCAAACCCAAGAATACTCATTTTAACTCAAATTTTGCGCATAAAGTCATCAATAAGTACCTTTTCTATGCCTTGATCGATTTTTTATCGTTTCGTTGACCGTTATACCTAACTTTCGTGTTTTCCCATATATGACCTCCCCGTCAAGAATTTAGATAACTTTTGGAAATAAACTCCGATTGAGATGAAACTAATTTTGTTGGAAAGATAACCCTGAGAACTAACCAGCAGAAAGTGGAATTCTTGGAAAAGAGCTATAGAGAAAATAACTAAAACGGAGAGGTGTGGCTGAACCTTTGTAACACGGACAGGTAGAATTCCCTACATCGTAAACACAATAAAAGTAGCAAGCAAATATCGTTTTTCAAAAGACACTTGATCTTGTCTCGCGAACCAATAAGGGGAAGCGTCTCTTAGAAATCGACTTCTTCACTTGACCTTTATCACCAACGGATGGCAACCTTGAAGCCTATGATCTCTACGCTCACACAATCTTCGCCTTCAGGTCTATTGGTCAACCCTCTTTCGATGCCGGTCAAAGGGGTAGATGACGTGGGGCCCACGGGTCGAGCTTTGGGCCAAAAACGGCGCGCTGAAGCAACGAAATCTATGTCCTGCAATAGATTATTTGGGTTGAAACCCAATAATACAAAAATTAAACAAATTTTGTGTTCGAAATTTCTCAAAACAGTCCAATACCATATTGGTCATAGAGAATTTGCGTAGAACGAGAGAATACACAATTCGATGTAAACACTTCACATAACTCACCGTTAACTTCGATTTTTATGCTATGATGTCGAAAAGATGTTTTCTCCGTAGATCATTACACACGATTCTCTTATTTGCCATTTTCTCAACGCAGTGACACAAACTTACTTTCATGCACGCCCAAACCCAAGAATACTCATTTTAACTCAAATTTTGCGCATAAAGTCATCAATAAGTACTTTTTCTATGCCTTGATCGATTTTTTATCATTTCGTTGACCATTATACCTAACTTTCGTGTTTTCCCATATATTACCTCCCCCGTCAAGAATTTAGATAACTTTTGGAAATAAACTCCGATTGAGATGAAACTAATTTTGTTGGAAAGATAACCCTGAGAACTAACCAGCAGAAAGTGGAATTCTTGGAAAAGAGCTATAGAGAAAATAACTAAAATGGAGAGGTGTGGCTGAACCTTTGTAACACGGACAGGTAGAATTCCCTACATCGTAAACACAATAAAAGTAGCAAGCAAATATCGTTTTTCAAAAGACACTTGATCTTGTCTCGTGAACCAATAAGGGGAAGCGTCTCTTAGAAATCGACTTCTTCACTTGACCTTTATCACCAATGGATGGCAACCTTGAAGCCTATGATCTCTACGCTCACACAATCTTCGCCTTCAGGTCTATTGGTCAACCCTCTTTCGATGCCGGTCAAAGGGGTAGATGACGTGGGGCCCACGGGTCGAGCTTTGGGCCAAAAACGGCGCACTGAATCAACGAAATCTATGTCCTGCAATAGATTATTTGGGTTGAAACCCTATAATACAAAAATTAAACAAATTTTGTGTTCGAAATTTCCCAAAACTGTCCAATACCATATTGGCCATAGAGAATTTGCGTAGAACCGAGAGAATACACAATTCGATGTAAACACTTCACATAACTCACCGTTAACTTCGATTTTTATGCTATGATGTCGAAAAGATGTTTTCTCCGTAGATCATTACGCACGATTCTCTTATTTGCCATTTTCTCTACGCAGTGACACAAACTTACTTTCATGCACGCCCAAACCCAAGAATACTCATTTTAACTCAAATTTTACGCATAAAGTTATCAATAAGTACCTTTTCTATGCCTTGATCGATTTTTTATCGTTTCGTTGACCGTTATAGCTAACTTTCGTGTTTTCCCATATATGACCTCCCCCGTCAAGAATTTAGATAACTTTTGCAAGGAAAGTCCGATTGAGATGAAACTAATTTTGTTGGAAAGATAGCCCTGTGTGGCGCCCCGACCCGACTGCTATATAGTGATGCTGCGTGTCACCAGTACACGATACAATCAGAGGTTACGGGTTTACCAATCCCCGACCAAAACCTTTGGCAGGCGTTGCTCGGAATAACCGGCAACGCAGCACCCCGATTGATGCCGTAACACAGGCGCAACCCTCAAGGCATAGTAGAGAGATCAAGACTTGTGGAACAACTGGCACATCACAGACTCTATGACTCAAAGCATTATAGTTCAACTCTTTTAATAGAGAAAGATAGCAAATATTACAACTAGAGGTCACAGACCCAACAGTACATCATGCGGAAGCAAATTATGTTGTTCTAAACAACAAGATCCAAATATGGCCTAAGAGGCCTACCGATAAACATTCAGTGCCAGCTGTTCCGGGATGTCCCAAGCTGCCACCTGGGAACCCCAGACTACTCGTCGACGTCCACATAGAACACACCTTCAGGGTCGGTGAAGTCCTCCACTGAAATCAAATAAACAACGTTGAGTTCGATGAATCAGAATAAAGCTAGTTTTATGACTGTTTTGCATAAAGCTAGTTTTCTTTATAAAATACCTCTGGCATCAACTAATCAGAATATTTTCGAAAGGGGATAAGAAGTAAACTCTTTTCTCTTGATCAACTTCATCAAAACCCACCATCTATCACCTCACCTGTCTACCAAGGCAGCTCCCCGTATCACCCTCGAGGAAGTCAACCTTATGAATCTTGGTAGTACCTTTAGTACTCAGGTTTTAATCATTCCGTTCAAGTTTCTCTATGGTCTTACCTTCACTTCCCAAGTTCGTCCATAACCACGGACACGGCTTTTCGAAAAGATTTACCCTGCAGGGGTGTACTGTTTTTAACCACCGGTACCGCCCGGCTCATTGCCTACGCTTAGCTCTCTTTCGGGGAAAGCCGGCTGAGTGGGAACGGTTACAACCTTTACCTTGTTAAAAACTAACCCAGGATCATAAGTGAGGACGGGACAGCCGTGCCTGCAACACCCTGTCCCGTGGCCACTCATTTTCCTAAACACCACCATCCTCATCCCAGTCCTGGCCACCATCTTCACGCACACGCAAATGGAAGCTCAAACTAGAGGACCCTGGCTAGTCCCGCCCAAGTTAGTTGGTCGACAGGGGTTCAGTATAGCCCACCGATGGAAGCACGCTCGATCTTGGTTCAAGAGGTAAAGAACTCGCACTTAGGCGGCGAGAACGAGACAACCCACCACATTCCCCGTGGCCTCTCATCCCGCCTTTAGAAATTTTTTATCCGTCACCACATTTTCCATCACATCCGGCCATTCCATCAACTGTTCCAACATTGAAACATCCACCGGACATCTAAGCATCTAAACTAAGCATGGCTAAGCATATACATAGCAAGTATAATTATCTCGGGCCAACACTTCAATCCTATGGATATTAGGAAGGATACAGGTAATGGCAACAGATTTCTAATGCAACTAGTAGTATACTCTAATCCAAGCAAAAGACATTTCGAACCGAATGCAATATTATAGTGGGGAAAATAATTGCAGAAATATAGGAGGAGACATGCTCAGAGGGGGGTTTACGCTTGCCTTGTTCGACGGGCTGGTAATACGGTTCGTCAGGGTATTGCGGTGGAACCCCGACTGCTTGATCTATCGATGCATAAAAACACCAAAAAGACAACAATCAATAATCACACAAGCAAAACAGGTGCAATGCACAAACACATGATGGCATAACATTTTAATGCACTGAAATTTAACTAACAAGTTAAATGGGGTGCAAAGAATATTTCTAATAACCAATACAATTAAACCCCATAATTACTTAATGATCTTCCTAAACCTTTAGAGAAATACAGTACTGATATTGTGCTCAGATATGCATGCAAATAATGTCCCTGGACAGTGCATATTAATGTGAGCATTTTGATATATTAAACACCATTTTCTGATTAACCAATCTTAAGTTATTGAATTTATAAAATCCATTTTGAATCTGCCCTTTTACTAAAGTGCAAGAAAAAGTTAATTCCATTATTTACTTCTGCATGGAAATGATGTTAGAATGTGAAGTTTAATCCACTGATCATTTTGATATCTTATTTGACATTTTTGGATCAATATTTAATAAGTTATTGAATTTCCTAAAATCCTTTTCTTTTCTGCCATTTTAGTTATTTTAATAAAACAGCAACTAAATGAATTTAGTTGGATTTGTGAGGTATACCAATAGACAGGCTTTAATTCACTGAACATTTTGGTATATTACATGTAATTTTTGGGGCAGTATTCAAAAAGATATTGAATTTACAAGTTCATATTTGAATCTGGCTTTTTATTTTAATTTTCAGAAAACTACCGAAAATTTTTGCACTCAGGGCTGGCTACTAACAGTCGCTGACCAGTGGGGCCCGAGGCCACGCTGGCGCTGACTGGGCTGGGTGTGGCTGCGCTGGCCGCCACGGTCACTGACCGGTGGGGCCCGCCTGTCAGTGCGGAATAAAATGAAAAAGGGGCAGCGCGCTGCGGTGTTTCGAACTCGCGACCTCGCGAGCGTGCGCGTGGCATGCTAGCCACTGGATCGAGCTCGGCTTCATGCTAGTATACGCGGCAGAATCAATATGAAGTAACCGAGCTAGTGCGCGACGACGACGCGCGGCCGCGGTGATCACCGGCGACGACGCGCTCGGGATCGACGACTGTGCACGCGTTCGACCCTATTTCTACTCGCGTTTGATGCGTACGGGTGTGGGCTACTCTCTAGCAGAGATAGCGACCAAATGGTCGTCGGAGACGGTGACGGCGATGAGCTAAGGCGGCGGCGAGCCACGGCCTACGGTAGAGCTGCTTCTACATGATGAACGAGAGCGCTAGGAGGGGAACAGAAATGTCACGGAGGGCGGCGTGCTCACCCTCGACGCGTGGTTGCGATCTGTTGGTGCGTAGGTGGGCTGGAATGACGGCGAGCTTGCTCGAAGCGTGGCGGCCGGAGAGGAAGAAGATGAGCTCAATCCCGCGAACGACGGCGTCCTGGCTCGATTCCTTCGAGGAGGATGAAGATGAAGACGCGGCGGTGCTTCTGGCGGTCCTGGCTTGGCTCGGGGAGCTCTCAAACGCCGGCGATGCGTGCGTCAACGGCGAGCTCGCGTTCGGCCATGGTGGGGAAAAAGGAGATGAAGAGCTCGGGCAGTGGGGCGGTGTTAGGCAGAGGGCACGGGGGGCCTCTTATCGTCTTCGATGCGGCAGGAGAGCAGGGGGGCTCCGGGCGGCGTCGTGGGGGGCCTGGGCAGCGAGCGGCGTGGCACGGGAGCGAGGAACACGGCGCCGTGCCGTGCGGCTACAGGAGGACGACGGCGTTTTTGCGAAAACCCCCTCGGCGGTTTTTCTCTTCCTATTTACACATAAGTCCTTTTTCTGTTTTTTTCTTTTTTAAAAACCAGTAGCACTACAAGGATTTTATTGAGGCACTAAAACATTTTAGAAAAATATGAAATTATTCATGTGGCCTCCCCTATCAAGTAGAAGCTCCACAAAAATTGGGGGCTCAAACTAAAATGTTTTGCACCACTTCTGTTCATAGGGTTTGCTTATGGTATTTTTGGTCAAATAATATTTGATACTCCTTTGATATTTTTAAAGCAAGTGCAGAAATATTTTCTTGAACTCTTGGAACTCCGTTGACAAATATAGGATGTCAAAGTACTTTTGTTTTTGCAACTTTGTATGCTTTCATTGAGGTGGAATTTTGTGAAAGTAAGTTTGGCATTTGTTTTTAAATGGTGCCAAACCAATTGTTTTATTTGATTAGCAAATTAAAATGGATGCCATGATGCAATGAAACACAAAAAGTGGAAATTTTATACACATTTTTAGGTTCACTAATCTGGGGCTGTTATACGCTGAGAACTAACCAGTAGAGAGTGGAATTCTTGGAAAAGAGCTAAGATTGTGTAAGCGTAGAGATCATAGGCTCCAAGGTTGCCATCCGTTGGTGATAAAGGTCAAGTGAAGAAGTCGATTTCTAAGAGACGCTTCCCCATATTGGTTAACGAGACAAGATCAAGTGTCTTTTGAAAAATGAGATTTGCTTGCTACTTTTATTGCGTTTACGATGTAGGGAATTCTACATGTTCGTGTTACAAAGGTTCAGCCACACCTCTCCGTTTTAGTTATTTTCTCTATTGCTCTTTTCGAAGAATTCCACTTTCTGCTGGTTAGTTCTCAGGGTTATCTTTCCAACAAAATTAGTTTCATCTCAATCGGAGTTTCCTTGCAAAAGATATCTAAATTCTTGACCGGGGAGGTCATATCTGGGAAAACACGAAAGTTAGGTATAACGGTCCACGAAACGATACAAAATCGATCAAGGCATACAAAAGGTACTTATTGATGACTTTATGTGCAAAACTGGAGTTAAAATGAGTATTCTTGGGTTTGGGCGTGCATCAAAGTAAGTTTGTGTAACTTCATAGAGAAAATGGCAAATAAGAGAATCGTGTGTAATGATCTACGGAGAAAACATCTTTTTGACATCATAGCATAAAAATCGATGTTAACGGTGAGTTATGTGCAGTGTTTGCATCGAATTGTGTATTCTCTCGGTTCTACGCAAATTCTCTATGACCAATAAGGTATTGGACTATTTTGAGAAATTTCGAACACGAAATTTGTTTAATTTTTGTATTATAGGGTTTCAACCTAAATAATCTATTGTAGGTCATAGATTCTGATGCTTCGGCGCGCCGTTTTTGGAACAAAGCTCGACCCGTGGGCCCCATGTCGTCCACCCCATTGACCGGCATCGAAAGAGGGTTGACCAATAGACCTGAAGGAGAAGATTGTGTGAGCGAAGAGATCATAGGCTTCAAGGTTGCCATCCGTTGGTGATAAAGGTCAAGTGAAGAAGTGATTTCTAAGAGACGCTTCCCCATATTGGTTCATGAGACAAGATCAAGTCTCTTTTGAAAAATGAGATTTGCTTGCTACTTTTATTGTGTTTACGATGTAGGGAATTCTACATGTCCGTGTTACAAAGGTTCAGCCACACCTCCCCATTTTAGTTATTTTCTCTATTGCTCTTTTCCAAGAATTCCACTTTCTGCTGGTTAGTTCTCACGATTATCTTTCCAACAAAATTAGTGTCATCTCAATCGGAGTTTCCTTGCAAAAGTTATCTAAATTCTTGACCGGGGAGGTCATATCTGGGAAAACACGAAAGTTAGGTATAACGGTCTATGAAACGATAAGAAATCGATCAAGGCATACAAAAGGTACTTATTGATGACTTTATGTGCAAAATTTGAGTTAAAATGTGTATTCTTGGGTTTGGGCGTGCATCAAAGTAAGTTTGTGTCACTACGTAGAGAAAATGGCAGATAAGAGAATCGTGCGTAATGATCTACGGAGAAAACATCTTTTTGACATCATACCATAAAAATCGAAGTTAACGGTGAGTTATGTGAAGTGTTTGCATCGAATTGTGTATTCTCTCGGTTCTACGCAAATTCTCTATGACCAATAAGGTATTGGACTGTTTTGAGAAATTTCGAACACGAAATTTGTTTAATTTTTGTATTATAGGGTTTCAACCCAAATAATCTATTGTAGGTCATAGATTCCGATGCTTCGGCGCGCCGTTTTTGGCCCAAAGCTCGACCCGTGGGCCCCACGTCGTCTAGCCCTTTGACTGGCATCGAAAGAGGGTTGACCAATAGACCTAAAGGAGAAGATTGTGTGAGCGTAGAGATCATAGGCTTCAAGGTTGCCATCCGTTGGTGATAAAGGTCAAGTGAAGAAGTCGATTTCTAAGAGACGCTTCCCCATATTGGTTCACGAGACAAGATCAAGTGTCTTTTGAAAAATGAGATTTGCTTGCTACTTTTATTGCGTTTACGATGTAGGGAATTGTACATGTCTGTGTTACAAAGGTTCAGCCACACCTCTCCATTTTAGTTATTTTCTCTTTTGATCTTTTCCAAGAATTCCACTTTCTGCTGGTTAGTTCTCAGGGTTATCTTTCCAACAAAATTAGTTTCATCTCAATCGGAGTTTCCTTGCAAAAGTTATCTAAATTCTTGACCGGGGAGGTCATATCTGGGAAAACACGAAAGTTAGCTATAACGGTCTACGAAACGATAAAAAATCGATCAAGTCATAGAAAAGGTACTTATTGATGACTTTATGTGCAAAATTTGAGTTAAAATTAGTATTCTTGGGTTTGGGCGTGCATCAAGGTAAGTTTGTGTCACTACGTAGAGAAAATGGCATATAAGAGAATCGTGCGTAATGATCTATGGAGAAAATATCTTTTTGACATCATAGCATAAAAATCGAAGTTAACGGTGAGTTATGTGCAGTGTTTGCATCGAATTGTGTATTCTCTCGGTTCTACGCAAATTCTCTATGACCAATAAGGTATTGGACTGTTTTGAGAAATTTTGAACACGAAATTTGTTTAATTTTTGTATTATAGGGTTTCAACCCAAATAATCTATTATAAGTCATAGATTCTGATGCATTGGCGCGCCGTTTTTGGCCCAAAGCTCGACCCGTGGGCCCCACGTCGTCTACCCCTTTGACCGGCATCGAAAGAGGGTTGACCAATAGACCTGAAGGAGAAGATTGTGTGAGCGTAGAGATCATAGGCTTCAAGGTTGCCATTCGTTGGTGATAAATGTCAAGTGAAGAAGTCGATTTCTAAGAGACGCTTCCCCATATTGATTCACGGGACAAGATCAAGTGTCTTTTGAAAAATGAGATTTGCTTTCTACTTTTATTGCGTTTACGATGTAGGGAATTGTACATATCTGTGTTACAAAGGTTCAACCACACCTCGCCGTTTTAGTTATTTTCTCTACTGCTCTTTTCCTAGAATTCCACTTTCTGCTAGTTAGTTCTCAGGGTTATCTTTCCAACAAAATTAGTTTCATCTCAATCGGAGTTTCCTTGCAAAAGTTATCTTAATTCTTGACCGGGGAGGTCAGATCTGGGAAAACACGAAAGTTAGGTATAACGGTCTACGAAACGATAAAAAGTCGATCAAGGCATAGAAAAGGTACTTATTGATGACTTTATGTGCAAAATTTGAGTTAAAATGAGTATTATTGGGTTCGGACATGCATCAAAGTAAGTTTGTGTCACTGCGTAGAGAAAATGGCAAATAAGAGAATCGTGCATAATGATATACGGAGAAAACATCTTTTTGACATCATAGCATAAAAATCGAAGTTAGCGGTGAGTTATGAGCAGTGTTTGCATCGAATTGTGTATTCTCTCGGTTCTATGCAAATTCTCTATGACCAATAAGGTATTGGACTGTTTTGAGAAATTTCGAACACGAAATTTGTTTAATTTTTGTATTATAGGGTTTCAACCCAAATAATCTATTGTAAGTCATAGATTCCGATGCTTCAGCGCGCCGTTTTTGGCCCAAAGCTCGACTCATGGGCCCCACGTCGTATACACCTTTGACCGGCATCGAAAGAGGGTTGACCAATAGACCTGAAGGAGAAGATTGTGTGAGCGTAGAGATCATAGGCTTCAAGGTTGCCATCCGTTGGTGATAAAGGTCAAGTGAAGAAGTCGATTTCTAAGAGACGCTTCCCCATATTGGTTCACGAGACAAGATCAATGTCTTTTGAAAAACGAGATTTGCTTGCTACTTTTATTGCGTTTACGACGTAGGGAATTCTACATGTCCGTGTTACAAACGTTCAGCCAGACCTCTCCGTTTTAGTTATTTTCTCTATTGCTCTTTTCCAAGAATTCCACTTTCTGCTGGTTAGTTCTCAGGGTTATCTTTCCAACAAAATTAGTTTCATCTCAATCGGAGTTTCCTTGCAAAAGTTATCTAAATTCTTGACTGGGGAGGTCATATCTGGGAAAACATGAAAGTTAGGTATAACGGTCTACGAAACGAGAAAAAATCGATCAAGGCATAGAAAAGGTACTTATTGATGACTTTATGTGCAAAATTTGAGTTAAAATGAGTATGCTTGGGTTCGGACATGCATCAAAGTAAGTTTGTGTCACTTCGTAGAGAAAATGGCAAATAAGAGAATCGTGCGTAATGATCTACGGAGAAACATCTTTTTGACATCATAGAATAAAAATCGAAGTTAACGGTGAGTTATGTGCAGTGTTTGCATCGAATTGTGTATTCTCTCGGTTCTACGCAAATTCTCTATGACCAATAAGGTATTGGATTGTTTTGAGAAATTTTGAACACGAAATTTGTTTAATTTTTGTATTATAGGGTTTCAACCCTAATAATCTATTGTAGGTCATAGATTCCGATGCTTCGGCGCGCCGTTTAAGCACAAAGCTCGTCCTGTGGGCCCCACGTCGTCTACCCCTTTGACCGGCATCGAAAGAGGGTTGACCAATAGACCTGAAGGAGAAGATTGTGTGAGCATAGAGATCATAGGCTTCAAGGTTGCCATCCGTTGGTGATAAAGGTCAAGTGAAGAAGTCGATTTCTAAGAGACGCTTCCCCATATTGGTTCACGAGACAAGATCAATGTCTTTTGAAAAACAAGATTTGCTTGCTACTTTTATTGCGTTTACGATGTAGGGAATTCTACATGTCCGTGTTACAAAGGTTCAGCCACACCTCTCCGTTTTAGTTATTTTCTCTATTGCTCTTTTCCAAGAATTCCACTTTCTGCTGGTTAGTTCACAGGGTTATCTCTCCAACAAAATTAGTTTCATCTCAATCGGAGTTTCCTTGCAAAAGTTATCTAAATTCTTGACCGGGGAGGTCATATCTGGGAAAACACGAAAGTTAGGTATAACAGTCTACGAAACGATAAAAAATCGATGAAGGCATAGAAAAGGTACTTATTGATGACTTTATGCGCAAAATTTGAGTTAAAATGAGTATTCTTGGGTTTGGACGTGCATCAAAGTAAGTTTGTGTCACTGCGTAGAGAAAATGGCAGATAAGAGAATCGTGCGTAATGATCTACGGAGAAAACATCTTTTTGACATCATAGCATAAAAATCGAAGTTAACGGTGAGTTATGTGCAGTGTTTGCATCGAATTGTATATTCTCTCGGTTCTACGCAAATTCTCTATGACCAATAAGGTATTGGAATGTTTTGAGAAATTTCGAACACGAAATTTGTTTAATTTTTGTATTATAGGGTTTCAACCCAAAATAATCTATTGTAGGTCATAGATTCCGATGCTTCGGCGCGCCGTTTTTGGCCCAAAGCTCGTCCTGTGGGCCCACATCATCTACCCCTTTGACCGGCATCGAAAGAGGGTTGACCAATGGACCTGAAGGAGAAGATTGTGTGAGCATAGAGATCATAGGCTTCAAGGTTGCCATCCGTTGGTGATAAAGGTCAAGTGAAGAACTCGATTTCTAAGAGACGCTTCCCCATATTGGTTCACGAGACTAGATCAAGTGTCTTTTGATAAATGAGATTTTGTAACATCCCAAAAATATTATAAGTATTATTATTCCAAAAATGAGAGCCAACAAAAACTTTTGTTGATTATTATGTGTTTTTTATAAATTGTTGCTTGTGGTAATTAATTCTTGTTGCTTGTGTTGCTTATTTGCTTGAATTAATAAAAGGAAATACAAAAGCAAAAGTGAAACAAGAAAAATATAAGTGACAATTAAGAAACTCAAAATTGTTCCAAACAAAATTCAGAGGAATGGTATATGAAACCTCTCATTTACATTCTTATCACTTATCTCTTCCAAATAATATTTTACACCTATTTTAAAATTCAAATAAAAACCATTGAAATAAAACAAAATGCCATAATTAAAACCCTATGAAAGAAAATGATTCAAAACATTTTAGTTTGCAAAGCCAAATTTTGTGGAGCTTCAACATCTTATGTGGAGGCCCCACAGTTATTTGCAAATTAATATAAAATGTTTAAGTGCCCTAAATAAATCCTAGAAAAGCTACTGGACTAAAAGGAAATAAAGAAAAACAGAAAAGAAAAGGAGGCAGGGGGCTTTCTGCAAAAACGTAGTCGTCCACCTCTCTCCCTCGCCCCGACGCATCGCCGTGTCGCCATGACAGCTCCCCGCCGTTCCCGTGCTCCCCAGGCCCCCTGGCCGCGCTCTCCCTCGCTCCGTGCCTCTACAGCCGCGGCGCCGCAGAGGAGAGCACTCAAGCCCTCCCTCACCTCGAATCCACCCCAGCTCCGCCGTGGCAGCCACGGCGAAGCCGGCCCAAATTCGCGCAGCTCTCCGCTCTCGACACGCCGCACTTGACCGAGACCTTCTAGAACACGCCCGGACCCTCCCTGGACACCTCGGCCTCGAGCTTCCTGCACGCGTCGCGGAGGAATCGAGTAAAAGATCTCGCCATGCGCCATGGATGCCGCCGTGTGCACCGCGACCACATGGACCAGCCCCTGCCCTATAAAACCACCCCCGCACCCCTCTGAAAGCACCACACCATCCCACTCCCTTACTTCCCCCTCTCGATTCATCTGTGCACCGCCGGAGAGCGTGCACGGCCGCCGCCACTGCCGCATCGAGGTTGACCACGGACGCAAGGCCACACACCACCATTTTCCCCTCTCTGCCTGCACCTTGTTCTCTACCCTCACCGCCCTCACGCGCATCCTTTTTCCCTCTGTATCATGCACAGGGGAGACGCCAGGAGCTCGCCGGAGTGCTGCCCGTGGCCGCGGAAGTGCAGCAGCTCGCCGTGGACGCTGCACTCCATCCCAGCAAGCGAAACTAGACCAGGAGCTCTCCCCACGCCGCCGCCGTCTTTCGCGTCATCTCCACCATCCCTAGAGCACCCAGGTACCTCCACTGGCCACCCTCGCCGTCGCCGGAGCTCCGGCGACGCCACTTTTAGGTCGTCGATGATCCCAGGCTCCGTGAGCCGTCCGATCTTTGATCACGGCCGCGTACAGCTTCAGTTAGAAGAGAAAGAGCGAGAGAGACTGACGGGCGGGCCCGCTCGTCAGGTTTTAAATCATTTCCCACGCGCGCTATGCCGCTGCCATGCAGGCCCCACTAGTCAGAAATTTAAACATTATCCATAACTAGATTTCTCTGTTTAAAATTGAAATATGAAATCAGTACTGGATCCAACTTTGAAATTCAATTTCTCGAGATTTAGGAATCCAAACAAAGCAAACTCAATTGTTCTGGAAAGCTTATGAAATTGTTTAACCAACACAAGTGGTCTAATGTCATTTAATTAAATAAATAAAAAGTATTATTAAAAATACTACAGAAGGTTTAAATTATAAACTTGTTTGTTTCTGACACTCTGTTAGTACAAATAATTCCAAACCAATTTTGCTAGCTTAGTACTGCCATGTATTAGCTTCCCTAATTTTGGTCGAATTATTTGTGCAGTAGTATTGTTTAGTATTAAGTTGAAGTTTAAACACCCTTCTGGACTCAAACATTTAAATATGTTTAATGGTTAACCCAAATGAATTAGGACCAATTTTGTTAGATCACATTTAGCTATGTTTAGTTACCTAAAAGGATTTAATTTTAGGATCAACAGAACTTACTTGGTAGCTAAAATTTGATTATTAAGTTACTGGATTCAAACAATTGCGTAGGGAGTTTGGTAACTCCAAATGATCCAAATCAAATTGGGTTGTCTTCTACACATCAGTAGCTTTCTGTAGAAATTTAGTTTGTATTTTTGTGATCAACAGAACTCAAGTTGTGCAATTAAACATGTTCCACAAGTTTCTGCCGTAATTTTTGACATAAATAAATAATGTTTAATTCAATTATTTGAAAACGAAATGGTATGGTTTGATGTGTGCAGTAGCTATTTGTGATGTTTATGATGGTTATGTTGAGATGATTGCTTGAGTAGTTTAGTGATTGTTTGTATTGTTTGTTTATTAATTAGACGAGAACGCTGTCGGATTTATCGAGGAAGGAGAGTTTGTTGAATCTGAAGATCAAGACCAAGGTCACTTTGCGAGCAAGGCAAGCTACTCTCTGAGCTTGCACCACACATATATGCCTCTCATTTTGATACCATGATTTACTCTTAAGGCAAAGATTTATAAAAACCTTTTAAAAACATGTATGGAAATTATTTTGCCACCACTATGTAGTAGTTGATATAAAATTATAGGATGGGAAAAACTAAAATGGTTTATTCAAAACTCCTTTGAAAATACTTGTGTGGTTATGGAATACCGAGATATCAGTGTTAAAGTGGAGAAATGGAGTATGGAGAAGTTTATGAAAAATGCACAGTGTGTCCTAGTACTATGAAAACCAACCGATACCCTGTGCGACCACATTTACCCACATATGTGAAAGGGCGTAGTCATATAATTTGCTCATATTAGTATGGGATGGCTCAACAACGAGGATGACCTCGTTCCATGAGGGGATGGTCATGGCGACCTACCCCCTGACCTGGGTCCTGGCATCTGAGGATGGGGGATTGAAGGGTTCGCTCGCCGGGCAGAACTACGAGTCCTCACACTTAGGTTTCCCGACTGGGAATCTGTACTGGGTGTCGATGGAAAGGATGATAATTTTGTAGCGGTAGGGTCCTATACTAGCAAAGGACAGGCTATGGTCGGCGGCTTACTTCGCATACCCTGTATGGCGAGACGTGGCAGACACGATGAGTTGCCGGATGGAATGTGGGAAAGCGTGCTAACTCTGCAGAGTGTAAAACTATTCGAATAGCCGAGTCCTCGGATATGGACAGTTGGGAGTCTGTCCTAGACGATGTGCAAGTTTTTGGAAAAGATTTTAAGTTTAAAAAAAACTAAAATGGAGATGGTGTTACACAGCTATACCAAATGGAGTGGTATGAGTGGTTGAAATAAATGGACCATGGTGAGCCATGGTCAGGAAAAGGAGGGGTTTTCGGAGAAACAAATGAGATGGTGACTTCTTTCAAGATAGTTATAAAACTCTTCTTACCTTTTTCAATAAAGATATAGAGATGTTTTAAACAAATAAAAGTTGTAAGTTAAAATAAAACTAGTGCATACTCATGTTGGGGTAGTTTGCGAGTACATTCAAATGTACTCATATTGGTTTCGTCCCTGGTATTGTCCTAGCCAGGCTACGAGGAGGAGCACTACGCCGAGCAGGAATATGGCGACTTCTACGCGAACTAAGGATCTCCACAAGTCAGCTGCCTGTCGGGTCGTCTGTCGTTAGAATTGATGTCTACTACGCCGTAGCTTCCGCTGATATTTTGGTTTGGCCCATGAAGGCACCTATGTAAGACTTGGTCAAATGACCATTTATGTAAGACTTTTAATTGGTATTGTGATGGATGTAAACTTTGGTATCCAATTCAGATTATGTGCAATGACAGACTGATCACGGGATCGTTGTGTTAAGCATAATCAGGTATTTCAGACAGCTAGTCCGGGGTCCCCACAGACTTGGTATCAGAGCCAGGTGACTTTAGGAAACCTTAGTTAGCATGGTCGTTAGACAATGTTACAAAAGATTAATTTCTAAAAATAAAGGAGTGAAGTATTTTCGAAAACTGCTTATCTCCAATCCTCTTACTTATGCAAAATTTACTCTCATTAAATATTACATTTTCCTTGTATCCTTAAAATTTTGCACACCTCTCATTAAGCTTAAAATTCAACTCACTTGTTCCCTACTACATTAAATTTTGATACACTTGTCACCTCACTAACTTAAAATTTTGTTAAAAATTGTAGATGGCACTCCATTGGACGAGTTCGTTCAGCTTGAGAAGGACAGCAAGCTGACATTGAGAGGGACTTGTTCGAGTTGAGCAAGCTGTTAGGTCGCCCCGCTCCAGAGTTTGAGGGAGCTCAGATTGACGTTCACGGTATCGGAAGGCTGAGCTGGCTCATCAAGTCGTCAGTTCGCGGAACATCAAGTCTCCCAGTTAGGGCTCGTCTTCACCACCAAGGAGGCCACCTGGGTTGACGGTCTCTATACTGCACATAGAGGATGCTAGCCCGACTTTGTGAGGAGCACAAGGCGGAGTTAGTAGACCCGTTTCCGGTTCTACGGGAGGCGCAACTGCGACGGACACCCTACTCCTTCACCTTACCACCCGATGTTTTGGAGCTACATCATGGACATGGAGAGCTCTTACTTCAGTGCACTCAGGATGATCTGTTGCACTAGGATTCAGCTTCACTTTGACCGCGAGTCACTCGTTGAGCTTCGCGAGAACGAGGTGAAGCTGATGGAGGAGAAGGTCGCTCTTCTAGGAAGAGGGCCCAGCTGAGGAAGACTATCGTAAAGCTCCACAAGAAGGTGGCAGGGCAGGACGAGCTGATTGAGGATCTAGAGCACCATACTGAGAATGGAGGGGAGGGCGAGGAGATCCCCAAGGAGAACAACGCTTTCCTCAGTGACGATGATGACTTCGTGGAGGAGATGGATTGTGAGGAGGAGGATGATGAGGAGGAGTTAGTTGACAAGGAGGAGGAGCCACTCGAGACAGTTCTCGAGGACGAGGGAGGATCCCGAGGAGCCACCTACCAGTAGATGCTGTGTGTTAGAGCTGGAGGTTCCACCTCAGTAGGCGAGTGACTTGATCACTACCGCAGGATTAGGTGACCCCTATCGCTAGTCGAGTCGAAGTAGGTTCTTTTGGAAACCAGTGTGTTGTAAGCTTGATGTTGTAAGCTTGATGTTGATGTGAACTCTTGATGTGATGTTGTAATATAGTAGTTCTTTGTTTGTTTGATCTGTGTGAAATCGTCTTTTCCCTTAGTCGAACTTTTTGCCTTGTCTTATACCCGGTGTGCTTCAGGATGCCGCCCCGTCGCAGCAATGCGGAAGGATCAGGAGCACCACCACCACCGGACCCAACCCCCGCCCAACTTCTCGCGCTTATCATGGAGGAACGTGAAAATGCCCGGCAAGAGCGCCAGCTCATCTCACTGCCCTACAACAACTCGCAGCCGCTTACATAACAACAACAACAATAATAACAACAACAACAACAATGGTGGTAATGGCAATGGCGATGGAAACCAGCGATACCTTGGGTGATTTCAGAAAACCAACCCACCCACCTACTCCAAGGGACTTCACCCACTAGAAGCCGATGATTGGCTTCGCACCATCGACAACAATCTGGAAGTTGCTGCTGTGGGAGAAATGAGGTTGTATGCAACCCACTATCTGCTGGACCTGCAGAGCTTGGTGGGAAACTACCAAGCTCTCCAGCAGCTGGTCATGTTATCAACTGGGCTGAGTTCCAGGAGAAGTTCCGCAAGAAGCACATTCCCTATGGACTCATGAGAGGAAGAAGGATGAGTTCCGTAAGCTGAGGCAGGGAAGTAGATGTGGTCGGTTATCTGAGGATTTTACCGACTTATCTCGGTATGCTCCTGATGACACCGACAAAGAAGAGAAGAAGATGGAGCGATTCATGAGTGGACTCATGATGAACTGCAGTGTGCTTGGTTATCCATGACTTCCGTGATCTGGAGTCACTTGTGGACAAAGCCATCCAGCTGGAGACCAAGCGCAAGTCTATGTATGAAGGTCGCAAGAGGAGGATGAATGCCAGGAAGGTTCGAGCAGCCAGAAACCTCGTATCTTTCAGCAAAACCCCAAGCCTGCCTATCGCCCCCAAGCTCCACGCCCCAATTTCCCTAACCGCCCAAACAACTCCAACCGCCCCAATGACAATAACCGTCCCAGAGGAAACTTAAACAATTCAACCCCAATGCCAATGTTGTCTGCTTTGAATGTGGCAACAAAGGTCACTACTCCAGAGAATGCCCCAATCCTAAGAGGAATGTTCAGCGCCCCAATGCACCGAACAATGGTCAGGCCGCAATGGAAATGGTAATGGCAAGAATGCCGCACCCCGCGGAATGCTGCTGTTGTCAGAGGCCGTCTGCACCACATCAATGCTGAAGAGCTGAAGAAGCGCCAGATGTTGTGCTGGGTACGTTCCTTGTCAACTCAGTACCTGCAACTGTTCTGTTTGATTCTGGTGCACCCATTCGTTTATTACCGAAGAGTTTGTTTCTAAGGGAGGTTTAGTCGGGAGTTTTTACCCAAACCATGTTGGTACAAACCCCAGGATTTAGCCAAAACCAACCAGATGTGTTCCGAAACCCCCATAGATTGGAGGAGAAGGTTTGCAGCCGACCTAATTATCTTAGGAAACCAAGGCATAGATGTTATTCTTGGAATGGATTGGTTAGCCAAGTATCACGGTCGTATTGACTGTGCCGAAGAGCTGTTTCTCTCACTTCTGATGATGGAGTTGAAGTGGAGTATGCATCTGAGACCAGCCAGACCAGACCCGGATGCCATGAGAGCATAGCTCGACCCCCTAGATGAGATCCGTGTTGTTCATCTATTTCAAGGATGTTTTCCCAAGAATTGCCTGGTATGCCGCCAGACGGGATATTGAGTTCATAATTGAGCTTATCCCAGGAACATCCCCATATCCCAAAAGCCTTATCGGATGAATCCGGAAGAACTGGTTGAGTTGAAGAAGCAGTTGGCTGATATGCTAAGCAAAGGTCTTGTCCGTCCAAGCGCTTCACCATGGGGATCACCCATTATTTTTGTGGACAAGAGAGACGGTACCACACGCCTGTGTGTGGATTATCGCAAGCTGAATGACGTGACCATTAAAAACAAGTACCCTCTTCCCAAGATCGAGGATCTGTTCGATCAAATGAACGGAGCCCGAGTCTTTTCCAAGATCGATCTTCGGACAGGTTACCATCAGTTGAAGATCCGAGAGACAGACATTCCCAAGACCGCCTTCACCACTCGTTACGGTTTGTTTGAATACACCGTGATGTCCTTTGGTCTGACCAATGCCCCAGCCTATTTCATGAATCTCATGAACAAGATTTTCATGGAGTACCTCGACAAGTTCGTGGTAGTTTTCCTTGATGACATCCTTATTTATTCCAAGACCGAAGAAGAGCATGCTGAACACCTGCGTCTAGTTTTGGAGACCTCCGAGAGCACCAGCTGTATGCCAAGCTTAGCAAGTGTGAGTTTTGGCTCAGTGAAGTGGCATTTCTCGGACATGTTGTATCTGCGGAGGAATTTCTGTGACCCTGAGAAGATACAAGCCATGTTGACTGGTTATCCCCAACCAGTGTGACTGAAATCCGAAGCTTTCTCGGACTCGTGGTTATTACCGCAAGTTCATTGAAGGATTTTCCAGTATAGCCAAACCCATGACCCAACTGTTGAAGAAGGACAAGAAATTTGAATGGACTCAGAAGTGTGAGATAGTTTCCAAGAACTGAAGAAGAGACTAACCTCAGCCCCAATTTTGATTATGCCAGACGTCACCAGAGTTTCGACGTGTATTGCGATGCATCACGCCTCGGACTTGGTTGCGTTCTGATGCAAGAAGGCAAAGTTGTGTCGTATCTGTCCCGGCAGTTGCGACCGCATGAAGAGAATTACCCAACCCATGACTTGGAGTTAGCTGAGTCTTTGCTCTTAAGAAGTGGCGTCCCTATCTTGCGGGACATCGCTGTGAGGTCTATACGGATCAAAAGCTTGAAGTATATTTTCACCCAGAAGAGTTGAACCTGCGACAGAGGAGATGGATGGAATTAATCAAGGATTATGATATTGGAATCCATTATCACCCTGGAAAGGCTAATGTAGTTGCCGATGCCCTTAGTCGCAAACCTTGCACCCTGAATGCCCTGATCCAAGCCGAACAGCCAGCCTTGTTCAAAGAGTTCGAAGATTTTGGACTAGAACTTGTTAGCCATGGTTATCTCGCCAATTTAGAGTTAACCCCAACCCTGATGGATCAAATGAAAGGAGCCCAAAAGGATCATGAAAGCATTGAAGGAATCAGGAAGAAGATTTCCCTCGGCAAAGCACCCGGTTTTACCGAAGATGCTGAAGGAGTGCTGAAATTCAATGATCGTATCTGTGTGCCCAATGTCACGGAACTTAAGGAGTTAATCCTAAAGGAGGCCCATGAGACCCCTTATTCAATCCACCCCGGCGGAACCAAAATGTACCAAGACCTTCGAGAAAGATTTTGGTGGCATGGAATGAAGCGAGAGATTGGTTCGTTCGTAGCCAAATGTGATATCTGTCAGCGAGTCAAGGATGAACATCAGCGACCCGCTGGATTGCTTCAACCTTTGAAGATTCCCGAGTGGAAGTGGGATGAAATTGGAATGGATTTTATTACCGGACTTCCAAGGTCCAACCGAGGCCATGACTCAATCTGGGTCATCGTTGATCGACTGACCAAGGTTGCCCATTTTATACCTGTCAAGACCACTCACAATGGAGCCCAGCTAGCCGACTTGTATATTTCCAGAATAGTGAGCCTGCATGGTGTGCCTAAGAAGATTGTATCTGATAGAGGCACGCAATTCACTTCAAGGTTCTGGAAATCCCTTCATGAAGCCCTCGGAACCAAGTTAGCATTTAGCACAGCTTATCATCCCCAGACCGATGGCCAAACTGAGCGAGTGAACCAGATATTGGAGGACATGCTTCACGCATGTGTTCTATCCTATGGTTCCAAGTGGGAAGATTGCCTTCTGTTTGCAGAGTTCTCGTAACAATAGTTATCAGTCTAGTCTGCAAATGGCCCCTTTTGAAGCCCTTTACGGCAAGGAGTGTCGTACGCCCCTGAATTGGTCCGATACCGGAGAAAGCAAATTGTTCGGACCAGATACCCTCCGTGAAGCTGAAGAGCAAGTTCAACTTATTTGTGAATGCCTCAAAACTGCCCAATCCCGCCAGAAGAGTTACGCTGACACCAAGCACCGTGACCTCACCTTCAAAGTCGGAGATTATGTCTATCTCCGAGTGACACCCCTTAAAGGAATGCAGCGTTTCCATGTCAAGGGAAAATTAGCGCCAAGGTATATCGGACCCTTCAAGGGAATTGCCCCTGGAGTTAGGAGATTATCATGATGTCTTCCACATTTCCTTGCTCCGGAAGTGTCTCGAAGTTCCTGACCAGCCTGATGTTTTCAAAAACATCGATCACCGCTCCATCGACCTAAACCAAGACCTAACTTATCGTGAGAGACCCTCAAGATTCTCGAAGAAGATGTTCGTGTTACCCGAAGACGTGCGATCAAGTTTTACAAAGTCCAGTGGACTAACCACTCTTAAGAAGAAGCAACTTGGGAACGCGAAGATTATCTTCTGAGTGAATTCCTAGACCTCTTTAAAACCTAAAGCCTAGAAAATCTCGGGACGAGATTTATTTTAAGGGGGAAGGATTGTAACATCCCAAAAATATTATAAGTATTATTATTCCAAAAACGAGAACCAACAAAAACTTTTGTTGATTATTATGTGTTGTTTATAAATTGTTGCTTGTGGTAATTAATTCTTGTTGCTTGTGTTGCTTGTTTGCTTGAATTAATAAAAGGAAATACAAAAGCAAAAGTGAAACAAGAAAAATAAAAGTGACAAATAAGAAACTCAAAATTGTTCCAAACAAAATTCAGAGGAATGGTATATGAAACCTCTCATTTACATTCTTATCACTTATCTCTTCCAAATAATATTTTACACCTATTTTAAAATTCAAAAATAAAAACATTGAAATAAACAAAATGCCATAATTAAAACCCTATGAAAGAAAATGATTCAAAACATTTTAGTTTGCAAAGCCAAATTTTGTGGAGCTTCTACATGTTATGGGGAGGTCCCACAATTATTTGCAAATTAATCTAAAATGTTTAAGTGCCCTAAATAAATCCTAGAAAAGCTACTGGACTAAAAGAAATAAAGAAAAACAGAAAAGAAAAGGAGGCAGGGGGCTTTCTGCAAAAACGTCGTCGTCCACCTCTCTCCCTCGCCCCGACGCATCGCCGTGTCGCCATGACAGCTCCCCGCCGTTCCCGCGCTCCCAGGCCCCCCTGGCCGCGCTCTCCCTCGCTCCCGTGCCTCTACAGCCGCGGCGCCGCAGAGGAGAGCACTCAAGCCCTCCCTCACCTCGAATCCACCCCAGCTCCGCCGTGGCAGCCGCGGCGAAGCCGGCCCAAATTCGCGCAGCTCTCCGCTCCTCGACACGCCGCACTTGACCAAGACCTTCTAGAAAACGCCCGGACCCCCCTGGACACCTCGGCCTCGAGCTTCCTGCACGCGTCGCGGAGGAATCGAGTAAAAGATCTCGCCGTGCGCCATGGACGCCGCCGTGTGCACCGCGACCACATGGACCAGCCCCTGCCCTATAAAACCACCCCCGCACCCCTCTGAAAGCACCACACCATCCCACTCCCTCACTTCCCCCTCTCGATTCATCTGTGCACCGCTGGAGAGCGTGCACGGCCGCCGCCACTGCCGCGTCGAGGTTGACCACGGCCGCAAGGCCACACACCACCATTTTCCTGTAACACCCCGAATTTTGGCCTTTTTGCAATCTTTCCCAAAATGCATTATTTCATGATTTCATGTGCATTTGGGTTTAAACCTCCAGAAATTCTTTTAAAATCTTGAACCTTTGCAAACATGATAAATCAAGTGGGATCTTGTGCTTTCCATTTTCCTCCCACTTGGTACTTGCATTTGTGATTTTATCTCTGGATAAATATTTAATTGGGAAATTCTTTTTCCTTTTTAAAAATTACCCTTTTTATTGACCTTACAAAGGAACCCCTATTTTTATGTCTCCAAAAATTCTGCAAAAATTAGGGAACCTTCCCTAGTTGATGTGGGTCACTTTTATAAAAAAATATGGGGCCATGACTTAGGAAAATTTCCCTCCATAATTCTTTTTCCTTTCTGCCTGTTTTCTCAAAACATTTTTAAACCTATCCAAATTATTTTTCCTGGATGAATCCAGGGCATAGATAGACTCCCTTGATCCCTCCTACCTCAGACAAAAGGGCATATCCATCTAACACCATCTACCCCTCCAAAACTTTAAAACCCTTTTTGACCAGTATTGTATTTCACAAAAACTAGTCGGACCAACTTTCAAATTTGAAGAAACTTTAGTCAGCAAAGTTAGAGGATTTTGAATTTGGCACACAGTGGTGAAAACCACACCTCATTTGGAGCACGGAGCTGAGAGAAACGTGTCGATGTCGCTGCTTGGCGTGGACAGAACGGTGATCACCGCCGGCGAGGCCGTGCCCGACGGCGCCGCCACTTTGTGGTCATCGGCGTTCAGCTTCCCCGCGACCCTAACCAAGCCCAGCACGTTCCCCTCCTCTCCCTGAACCTCTCCGTCACCACGCGTCGCCGGAGGAGAATCCCGCACGCGCCCGGACCGCTAGCCGACGCGCCGTCCAGCACAGCGCCGCCGGGGCCCCGCTCGTCAGCGACCCAGCCGCCCCGAGCTCATCCACTCGCTCCCTCCTGTGCCGCGTGCGCCTTCTGTGCCACCGGTTCGCGACACACCGTCCACCGTCGCCTCCACGCCGTGCGCGACACCTCGCCGCGCCATTACTCCGGCCGCTGCACGGGAACCGTATAAAACGGCCACCCCCGCACCATTCCTTCACCACACCACCCTCCCACTCCCTCAGTCGCCCTCCACCCCAGCCACGAGCCCAGAGGAGCTAGCCCTCGCCGGGATCGAGCCCTCCCGAGCCGCACTGCCCACCGCACCATTCGCTCACCCTAGCCTTCCCCGATCGATTCCTTCCACCCGTAGCCTCCACAGCACCACGGTGACGATGCCGTGCTCGCCAGGGTGAATGGTGGCCGGAGACGCCGTGTCCATCATCGACCGCAAGCTCCCGCCGCCGGAGAAGACGCACTGGTGCCGCCCGAGCTCCCCATCAAGCTCGAGTGCACCGACGAGCTGCGCAACCTCTCCCTGAGCCGCTCTGCTTCCTTCCCCACCCCTCTGCCTCGCCCTAGCCGCCGCGATTCGACGCCGGTGAGTTCGCCGGAGCATCGCCGGATTTCTTTTATTTTTCCGCGCGTGAGAAGAAAACGGTTCGGGATCTATGAGTCACTGACAGTGGGACCCACTGTCAGGTTTTTAAACATTTCCGAATCGTTTTTCTGTTTGGATTTTCTGTTTTATTTTTCTACTGGAAATTGGCAGAAATTAAACCAAACTTTGAAATGCCATTTCTCTCTGAAAAATGGTCAGAAAAATATGAAACCAATTTTGTTGGCTTAGTTTGAATTTTCTCTTTCAAATGGAACCAGAAAAGAATTATTTGGAATTATTTTTTTGGCATTTATTTAAATACCCTAGGAGATTTTTGATGCATTTTTGTCTTGTTCTTTTAGATTCGAACCTCTCCGACGGATTAGGAGTTACCTCTGAACCCGAAGGCAAGCCACCAACCCAATTTCAAACTTGGTCGAACTTAGGAAATATTTTGACTGCTGAATTAATATCTGTTGCACCTCACATGTCATATTGCATTTTAATTATTGCACTCCTTTGTATTGCTTATCCGTGCAACACTCACGTTCCCTAGACAATGGCCGGTGATACCGCCTCAGTCGAAGGAATGGGGGAAATTATTACAACTGTGCGTCTCGCGCTTGCGGGGCTTTGTTTGCTTCTTTCTTCTTCGCCGAGGTGAGGAGCGGACGAATGTCGTCTTATGATCCTCGGAGTTGGGGGCATTCGCCAAAAGAGTTATTTGCCTTGTCCCTCCGTCAAATATGGTTGGCATAGACCACCCGGACTGCGACGCTTGGGAGCTGACTTTCCATTTGGTTCTTATTGCCGAGATTGCTCGGGGTAACCCTCGAGTGGAATGGATGCCCTCTCATTTTTATGAGTGCTTTTCGGTTCATTCTTTTACGGTGACACCGGCCGGGTCTCCCGCCACCGTCATCCGTTTGAAACATTATGCTATTATTCTGTGAACACTAACCCCCGAGTGACACCGGCCGGGTCTCCCGCCACAGTCACCCGGGTATTATTATTATTGTTATGTTGTTATCTATGCATGCAAGTGATATATTCTGTGCTGTTATTGTTATGAGGTTACCTTGTGTTACTTTGTTAATGTTGATGTCTGTAATCAAACAAAATGACTAAGAAGATAATCACCTCCCTCGACTAGATTGAGTCACTTAGTGCCACTCACCAAACACCCAGCACAACCATGCGTCGTTCACATGGGCGGACCATAACTGAGTATTTTATCAGGCCTCCTTTGACGCCACCCTTTTGGCAAGTCTAGTCGGTTACCTTTGTGGTCGGGGCTAGTCTTGTGAAGGTTCCGGAGCTAGGCGTCGCTCATCTGTTGGGGACGTGCCGGATTCACTTCTTCATAAGGCGTAGAGCTATGTCGGTGGCTATACAGGGAGTGTCCGGGTAGGATAAACGGTTGTGGAAGTGTGGGTTTGTGCTGCCGCCATGATCGGTTCTAGTACTTCGGTACCGGCGGTACAAGCCTAGACTTCAGCGTGTGGATAAATGTTGCAACCTCTCGAGAGTGTAAATCTAGATTCTAGCCTTGTCCCCAGGTTACGGGACGATGTTTGGGTCAAGTCACACTATGAGTCAGTCCAGTCGAACTTGGAGAAATAATTAAGTTGAGACCAACGAACACAGGAGATTTTGGGAGTCAAGCCAGAGTTGGCTAAGGACTCGGATAGTTGTGAATTAAGCCAGAGTTGGCTAGAGGCTTGAATGCCTAGTTGTGATTATGAGTTGTCAAGTGAGAAACGTGATCTCACTTGATATCGAGAAAACACCCCTACTAAGGTAAGTAGGTAAGTTATGTCCAACCGTTAAGCTTGGACTCATCCTCGCAACCGACCTCATGCCATGTTACTTTCTGAACCATGCCATGCCATATAGATAGACCTTGCTTGTTTTTGGGCTGATGTCTTGCGAGTACTTCAAGTACTTACCTGGCTTTTCATGTGGCCAGACCCTGCTGAACCAGTCGCCGAGTACCCGCTCTATGAGAACTAGGAACCCGTGTCCCAGGCAGGACCCTGTGGAATAAGGCCGCTATCGCCACGCTACTATCTTCGCTTCCGCTACGACTTCCGCTAGAGGCTCGATGTTAGAAAAATAATGTACATACTGTTGTGTGCGCCTGTTGCGCAAGAGCTGGAGCCTCACCCGTGTTGTAACCTTGTATTTGTGCAAACTCGAAGCCTTATGAATATATTTGGTTTTGCCTTTGTTTATCAAGCTGTCATATATCCAGTGTTTCTGGGACTGGTATATGGGGTGACTCGATCATCTGGATCGGGGTGCCACAGAGCTTGGTATCAGAGCCTAACTGCCTGTAGGATACCCTAGTTCTTGGACGACGTAGAATAGAACTTGTTGTGTTGACAACTTTTTCCAATGTTTCTCTGTCTGTTTGTGCTTTAAAACTTAACGCTCACTTTATTTGAATTCTGTCTCTGTCACAGATGGCAGAGTTGCTCGCCGAGACTACCGCCGTGCACGTTCCCGGTTTTCCGCAGTTTCTTCGGGAGATCTGGGACCACCTCTACCCAGGCGCACCTCCCCCGACTTACCACGTGTACCAC
This sequence comes from Poa pratensis, assembly GCA_947311845.1. Classification (NCBI taxonomy): domain Eukaryota; kingdom Viridiplantae; phylum Streptophyta; class Magnoliopsida; order Poales; family Poaceae; genus Poa; species Poa pratensis. Next base: position 10,130,698 of record CAMZMU010000035.1, read on the forward strand.
AACCGTCTCGACAGGCTCACCTCGGAGTTCACCGCCACCGTCCGCCTGCGTCCGCAGCCCGTGTCCGCAGGGATTGAGCACGGCCTCACTTCCGGTGTCTGTACACAGGCGTCTCGAGCCATACAGGAGGCTGCAGGAGATGCCATCCTGTTCCTTCGCACCGTCGACCCCGTCATGAAGCAGTGCACCCGTTACGCCTACTTCCCGAGGTTGGCTTTAGACAACGGGGACACCCTTTTCCCCAACCCAGGTGACCCTAGCTCACCTCTCTCCGCCCTTATTCAGTACACCACCTATCTCCACCAGTACCTCCACACCACCCTTCTCCAGTTTGCCTCCCTTCGCGCCAACGTGGCCTTGGCCGAGATGACGAGCTTCTGGTTCCGGCACTTCTAGTCGCCCACCTCGTCTCCCCACCTTTAGGCTCAGTTCCCTCGAGCAGATCAGGAGGGGGCTTGCCCGCTACTCCTCGTCTACCGCTCCGACGCCACCTTCCCGCACTCGTAGCAGCGCTGCTCACTACTACTCGCGCTTCACTCCCGTTCGGTCTCAGCGTCGTCGCGTCCAGGCGGCCGAGCCACAGAGTTACTCCGGAGACTCCCGCGACGACCGCGCTTCACCCGACTACAGCCCCGCGGAGGAGCCCTCGACACCGCCACGCCAGCGACACCCCTCGAGATGGAGTTCTAGACGCTCGGAGACAGCATCGCTTAGTGTACTGTACTTTCCGATGTATCGCGTGCTTGAATAATGTAGTGGTAGAGTTGTATCCTGCATCTGGTACCGAGTGCTTTGCGTCTTGTATCTTGTACCATGTATCCTGTACGAGTAGCTTGTATCTTTACCTTGCATCTGTTGTAAAATAGCGAGTGCTTGAATCTTGTAACCCCATCATCCATTGTATAACATCATGCTTGTGTTTCTTTTGCAAACTGTGTTTCCATTTGGTTTTTCCGTGGATGTTACACCTTCCCCATATGGATGCTCATGATACGCGCCATTACATGCAACAGTCAGGATGAGGCCCAATAATGGTGCGGGTAGCAGCCAAGGAACCCCGGTTCGTCGTTCCGCACGACAAGCTGGCGAGGATCCCGAGCCTCCGCAACCACCTCCTCCTCCACCAAATCAGGAACCAAGCCCAAGTCAGTTTATGATGATGATGGATGAACGCCACAACCAGCATCTGACACAGATCATGAGAGAGTTTGGCACGTACATGCAAGCCCGTAATGTTCCACCCCCAGGCCGCTCAAAGCTGCAAGACTTCCAGCGCACACAACCGCCCAAGTTCGCATATGCTGATGACCCACTTGAGGCTGATGATTGGCTCCGCGCTATGGGAAAGAAACTGGAACTCGCTCGCGTGGACGAGCAGGACCAAGTGCCCTTCGCCACCCACTACCTTGAGGGCCCCGCCAGCATTTGGTGGGACAACCAAAAGGACGCCAGAGGCGATGGACCCCCTGTCACTTGGGCAGAATTTCAGGAAGCATTCCGCAGGGCCCACATTCCCTCAAGCCTCATAAAGATGAAACAGCAGGAATTTTTGGCACTTACTCAAGGCAGCAAGTCCATCGGCGAATATCTGACCAAGTTCAACAACCTTGCTCGCTATGCACCTGAGGACATCAACACTGAGGAAAAGAAGAAAGACAGGTTCCTTCATGGAATGCATCAGGCCATAAAAACTCAGCTCAGTGTTCTGCAGTTTCCAGATTTTCAGGCCATGATCAACACTGCGCTAATCTCAGAAAAGGAGCACCGCACCATCTATGACTCCCACAAGCGGAAGTTCGAGCCACGCAAGAACCAGCATGATGGTGCTACCTCCAAGCCACGCCCATGGCAACCCAACAACCGATCTCAACTCCTCAGAACTCTTGGAATCAACCCAGGAAGGATGGATACCCCCGGGAAGGATTCTATCACAAGCGCCCACTCGTGGATGATTGTAAGAGGGAGAACTCCTGCTTCAAGTGCGGCAAGACAGGACACTACATCAAGGATTGCCCCCTCAGTAACGGCAACGGCAACAATAACAACTCCGGCAACAACCACCCTGCTGGGGCGATCAAGCCACCTCAAGTTGCCCGTGTCCACCACATGTCAGCAGAGGAAGCATATGAAGCTTCAGACGTAGTGCTTGGTACGTGTACTATCAACACTAAACCCGCGCTGATTTTATTCGATTCTGGAGCTTCCCATTCTTTCATCTCGAAGGATTTTGTTGCCAAACACCGTTTTCCCGTTTCCCCTTTGGGCCATCTTTTGGTGATACAAACCCCCGCCTCGGAGATGAAAACAAACACCATGTGTCAAGACCTGACAATCAGCATCAATCAAGTGAAATTTCCCGCTCAGCTTAGCACCCTCAATGTGCCCGGCCTCGACGCCATCCTGGGTATGGATTGGTTAGTTCAGCATGCAGCTCAGATCGACTGTGCAACCAGGGCAGTTACTCTCACCAACCCGGAAGGCATACGAACCACTTATGTGCCAAATAAGCCTCACCAGATAAATGCGAAGATGTTTCTTGCTCAAGCCCCGGAGATAGGGGAAGTATATGTAGTCAGTGAATGCCCCCTGACCGTGATATTGAATTTGCAATTGAAGTTGTACCAGGGACAAACCCAATATTCAAGAAACACTACCGTATGACAAGTCCCGAGCTAGTGGAACTGAAGAAACAGCTTGACGAATTGATTCAGAAAAAGTTCATCCGCCCAAGCATTTCACCTTGGGGATCACCGGTTTTGTTTGCAAAGAAGAGCGATGGTACCCTCCGATTATGCATCGACTATCGCGCTCTCAATGATGTCACCATCAAGAACAAGTACCCACTCCCGAGAATCAATGATTTATTCGACCAACTCCGTGGTGCCCGAGTATTCTCCAAGATTGATCTCCGTACGGGTTATTACCAGCTGAAGATTCGAGAAAGTGATATCCCCAAGACCGCATTCACCACCAGATATGGATTGTATGAGTGCACAGTTATGTCCTTCGGCCTAACAAATGCTCCAGCCTACTTCATGGGCATGATGAACAAGGTATTCATGGAGTATCTCGACAAGTTTGTCGTGGTGTTTATCGACGACATCCTCATCTACTCCAAAAATGAGGAGGAGCACGCCGAACACCTCAGAATAGTTCTTGGAAGAATGCGTGAGCAACAACTTTATGCCAAGTACAGCAAATGCCAATTCTGGTTAAAGGAAGTGGAATTCCTAGGACATGTGTTGTCTGGAGCCGGTGTGGCTGTAAACCCCAACAAGATCTCCGATGTGCTAAACTGGAAAGTTCCCACCAACGTATCAGAAATCCGAAGCTTCCTAGGATTGGCCGGGTATTACCGAAGATTCATCGAAAACTTTTCCAAGATAGCCAAGCCCATGACGGATCTATTGAAGAAGAATCGCAAGTATGCCTGGACAGATGAGTGCGAGGAAAGTTTCAACGAGTTAAAGACCCGGTTAACCACCGCCCCAATTCTGGTGTTGCCTGATGATGCCAAGGATTTCACCGTATACTGTGATGCCTGCAGAAATGGGCTAGGAGCCGTACTCATGCAAGAAGGAAAGGTCATCGCATATGTGTCAAGGCAACTCAAGACCCACGAGCTCAACTATCCCACCCACGACTTGGAATTAGCCGCCGTCATACTCGCCCTGAAGACTTGGCGACACCACCTTATTGGTCGAAGATGCGAGATTACACGGACCACAAAAGCTTGAAGTATATCTTCACCCAGCCTGACCTCAATCTGAGGCAAAGGAGGTGGCTGGAAGTAATCAAGGACTACGACCTTGGGATTCATTATCACCCGGGAAGGCCAACGTGGTAGCAGATGCTCTGAGCAGGAAGCCCCCTAAGATGCGGCCAAGCTTGGAGAAAGAGTTCGCAAAGCTAAACTTGTGCGTGGGAAACAGGGCCTATCTAAGCACCCTAGAAGTAAAGCCAGACCTGGAGGAAGAAATAAAAACCGAGCAGGCCAACGACCCCGGCCTAAGCAAGATCAAGGCCAAGATACCGCTGGGTCAGGCCAAGGAATTTTCCCTGGACAGCCAAGGAGTACTCCGCTTCGGTACCCGCCTTTGTGTACCCTACAAGACCACACTAATACAGCAGATCCTCAGGGAAGCCCACGAGTCTGCCTATTCCATTCACCCGGGAAGCACCAAGATGTACCAAGACTTGAAGCAAACCTTCTGGTGGTCCGGTATGAAGAAGGATATCGCTTACTATGTCGCATGCTGCAATGTATGCAACCTGGTGAAGGCCGAGCATCAGAAACCCGCCGGATATCTCCAACCCCTTAAGGTACCCGAGTGGAAATGGGACAACATAAGCATGGATTTCATTGTCGGACTTCCCAAATCCAGCCGAGGAAATGATTCCATCTGGGTCATTGTTGATCGTTGACGAAGGTATCTCACTTTATCCCCGTCAAGACCACATACCGCTCGGACCAACTGCACAACTCTATGTGAACAAGATTGTCAAACTCCACGGAGTCCCGAAGACCATTGTGTCGGATAGAGGTACACAATTTACCTCCAAATTTTGGACAAGCCTACATCATGCCATGGGAACAAAGTTATCCTTCAGCACAGCCTATCATCCGCAGACCGACGGTCAAACCGAGCGGGTTAATCAAATCCTGGAGGATATGCTCCGCTCGTGTGTACTCGCCTATGGAGCAGGATGGGAAGATAGTTTACCCTATGCAGAGTTCTCATACAACAACAGCTACCAAGGCAGCCTGAAGATGTCACCCTTTGAAGCCCTGTATGGGAGAAAATGCCGGACCCCACTAAATTGGTCCGAGGTTGGAGACCGCAAGATCTTTAAGCCCGATGATTTGATGAGGGCAGAAAAGCAAGTACGTCTGATTCGGGACCGGCTCAAGGCAGCGCAATCCCGCCAGAAAAGCTATTACGACCGGCGACATCGTCAGATTCACTTCGAGGAAAACGACTATGTCTATCTTCGAGTAACACCTCTCAAGGGACTGAAAAGATTCCACATGAAAGGAAAGCTTGCCCCAAGATTCATTGGGCCTTTCAAGATTGTGGCAAGAAAGGATCAGTAGCCTACCAGCTGGAACTGCCAGAGGAATTGGCTGGAGTACATGACGTCTTCCACGTATCCCAGCTAAGGAAGTGCATCTCACCCCCAACCAAGCAGGCTGACTTTAAGGAACTGGAGTTGAGCAGCGAACTGACTTACGAGGAACACCCCGTCAGAATCTTGGATGAGTCAGAACGCCGCACTCGCAGCAAGGTCACCAAGTTCTACAAGGTTCAGTGGGACAAGCACACAGAGGAAGAAGCAACCTGGGAACGAGAAGATTTGCTGAAGGCAGAATATCCGTATCTGTTCAACGAGCAACCGGAATCTCGAGGACGAGATTCATCTTAAGGGGGGAAGGTCTGTAACACCCCGAATTTTGGCCTTTTTGCAATTTTCCCAAAATGCATTATTTCATTATTTCATGTGCATTTGGGTTTAAACCTCCAGGAAATTCTTTTAAAATCTTGAACCTTTGCAAACATGATAAATCAAGTGGGATCTTGTGCTTTCCATTTTCCTCCCACTTGGTACTTGCATTTGTGATTTTATCTCTGGATAAATATTTAATTGGGAAATTCTTTTTCCTTTTTAAAAATTACCCTTTTTATTGACCTTACAAAGGAACCCCTATTTTTATGTCTCCAAAAATTCTGCAAAAATTAGGGAACCTTCCCTAGTTGATGTGGGTCACTTTTATAAAAAAATATGGGGCCATGACTTAGGAAAATTTCCCTCCATAATTCTTTTTCCTTTCTGCCTGTTTTCTCAAAACATTTTTAAACCTATCCAAATTATTTTTCCTGGATGAATCCAGGGCATAGATAGACTCCCCTTGATCCCTCCTACCTCAGGCAAAAGGGCATATCCATCTAACACCATCTACCCCTCCAAAACTTTAAAACCTTTTTGACCAGTATTGTATTTCACAAAAACTAGTCGGACCAACTTTCAAATTTGAAGAAACTTTAGTCAGCAAAGTTAGAGGATTTTGAATTTGGCACACAGTGGTGAAAACCACACCTCATTTGGAGCACGGAGCTGAGAGAAACGTGTCGATGTCGCTGCTGGCGTGGACAAACGGTGATCACCGCCGGCGAGGCCGTGCCCGACGGCGCCGCCACTTTGTGGTCATCGCGTTCAGCTTCCCCGTGACCCTAACCAAGCCCAGCACGTTCCCCTCCTCTCCCTGAACCTCTCCGTCACCACGTGTCGCCGGAGGAGAATCCCGACGCGCCCGGACCGCTAGCCGACGCGCCGTCCAGCACAGCGCCGCCGGGGCCCCGCTCGTCAGCGACCCAGCCGCCCCGAGCTCATCCACTCGCTCCCTCCTGTGCCGCGTGCGCCTTCTGTGCCACCGGTCTCGCGACACACCGTCCACCGTCGCCTCCACGCCGTGCGCGACACCTCGCCGCGCCATTACTCCGGCCGCTGCACGGGAACCGTATAAAACGGCCACCCCCGCACCATTCCTTCACCACACCACCTCTCCCACTCCCTCAGTCGCCCTCCACCCCAGCCACGAGCCCAGAGGAGCTAGCCCTCGCCGGTATCGAGCCCTCCCGAGCCGCACTGCCCACCGCACCATTCGCTCACCCCAGCCTTCCCCTGCTCGATTCCCTCCACCCAGAGCCTCCACAGAGCACCACGGTGACGATGCCGTGCTCGCCAGGTGAATGGTGGCCGGAAACGCCGTGTCCATCATCGACCGCAAGCTCCCGCCGCCGGAGAAGACGCACTGGTGCCGCCCGAGCTCCCTATCAAGCTTGAGTGCACCGACGAGCTGCGCATCCTCTCCCTGAGCCGCTCTGCTTCCTTCCCCACCCCTCTGCCTCGCCCTAGCCGCCGGATTTCTTTTATTTTTCCACGCGTGAGAAGAAAACGGTTCGGGATCTATGAGTCACTGACAGTGGGACCCACTGTCAGGTTTTTAAACATTTCCGAATCGTTTTTCTGTTTGGATTTTCTGTTTTATTTTTATACTGGAAATTGGCAGAAATTAAACCAAAATTTGAAATGCCATTTCTCTCTGAAAAATGGTTAGAAAAATATGAAACCAATTTTGTTGGCTTAGTTTAAATTTTCTCTTTCAAATGGAACCAGAAAAGAATTATTTGGAATTAATTTTTCTGGCATTTATTTAAATACCCTAGTAGTAATCTTTGATGCATTTTTGTCTTGTTCTTTTAGATTCGAACATCTCCGACGGATTAGGAGTTACCTCTGAACCCGAAGGCAAGCCACCAACCCAATTTCAAACTTGGTTGAACTTAGGAAATATTTTGACTGCTGAATTAATATCTGTTGCACCTCACATGTCATATTGCATTTTAATTATTGCACTCCTTTGTATTGCTTATCCGTGCAACACTCACGTTCCCTAGACGATGGCCGGTGATACCGCCTCAGTCGAAGGAATGGGGGAAATTAGTACAACTGTGCGTCTCGCGCTTGCGGAACTTTGTTTGCTTCTTTCTTCTTCGCCGAGGTGAGGAGCAGATGAATGTCATCTTATGATCCTCGGAGTTGGGGGCATTCGCCAAAAGAGTTATTTGCCTTGTCCCTCCGTCAAATATGGTTGGCATAGACCACCCGGACTGTGACGCTTGGGAGCTGACTTTCCATTTGGTTCTTATTGCCGAGATTGCTGACACCACGTCGGGGTAACCCTCGAGTGGAATGGATGCCCTCTCATTTGATGAGTGCTTTTCGGTTCATTCTTTTACAGTGACACCGGCCGGGTCTCCCGCCACCGTCATCCGTTTGAATCATTATACTATTATTCTGTGAACACTAACCCCCGAGTGACACCGGCCAGGTCCCCCGCCACAGTCACCCGGGTATTATTATTATTGTTATATTGTTATCTATATGCAAGTGATATATTATGTGCTGCTATTGTTATGAGGTTACCTTGTGTTACTTTGTTAATGTTGATGTCTGTAATCAAATAAAATGACTAAGAAGATAATCACCTCCCTCGACTAGATTGAGTCACTTAGTGCCACTCACCAAACACCCAGCACAACCATGCGTCGTTCACATGGGCGGACCATAACTGAGTATTTTATCAGGCCTCCTTTGACGCCACCCTTTTGGCAAGTCTAGTCGGTTACCTTTGTGGTCGGGGCTAGTCTTGTGAAGGTTCCGGAGCTAGGCGTTGCTCATCTGTTGGGGACGTGCTGGATTCACTTCTTCATAAGGTGTAGAGATATGTCGGTGGCTATACAGGGAGTGTCCGGGTAGGATAAACGGTTGTGGAAGTGTGGGTTTGTGCCGCCGCCATGATCGGTTCTAGTACTTCGGTACCGGCGGTACAAGCCTGGACTTCAGCGTGTGGATAAATGTTGCAACCTCTCGAGAGTGTAAATCTAGATTCTAGCCTTGTCCCCAGGTTACGGGACGATGTTTGGGTCAAGTCACACTATGAGTCAGTCCAGTCGAACTTGGAAAAATAACTAAGTTGAGACCAACGAACACAGGAGATTTTGGGAGTCAAGCCAGAGTTGGCTAAGGACTCGGATAGTTGTGAATTAAGCCAGAGTTGGCTAGAGGCTTGAATGCCTAGTTGTGATTATTAGTTGTCAAGTGAGAAACGTGATCTCACTTGATATCGAGAAAACACCCTACTAAGGTAAGTAGGTAAGTTATGTCCAACCGTTAAGCTTGGACTCATCCTTGCAACCGATCTCATACCATGTTACTTTCTGAACCATGCCATGTCATATAGATAGACCTTGCTTGTTTTTGGGCTGATGTCTTGCGAGTACTTCAAGTACTTACCTGGCTTTTCATGTGGCCAGACCCTGCTGAACCAATCGCCGAGTACCCGCTCTATGAGAACTAGGAACCCGTGTCCCAGGCAGGACCCTGTGGAATAAGGCCGCTATTGCCACGCTACTATCTTCACTTCCACTACGACTTCCGCTAGAGGCTCGATGTTAGAAAAATAATGTACATACTGTTGTGTGCGCCTGTTGCGCCCAAGCTGGAGCCTCACCCCGTGATGTAATATTGTATCAGTTCGAACTCGAAGCCCTGTGAATATATTTGGTTTTGTCTTTGTTTACCAAGCTGTCGTATATCCAGTGTTTCTGAGACTGGTATATGGGGTAGCTCGATCAACTGGATCGGGGTGCCACATTTCCCCTCTCTGCCCTGCACCTTGTTCTCTACCCTCACCACCCTCACGCGCATCCTTTTTCCCTCTGTATCGTGCACAGGGGAGACGCCAGGAGCTCGCCGGAGTGCTGCCCGTGGCCGCGGAAGTGCAGCAGCTCGCCGTGGACGCTGCACTCCATCCCAGCTAGCGAAACTCGGCCAGGAGCTCTCCCCACGCCGCCGCCGTCGTTTCGCGTCATCTCCACCGTCCCTACACCACCCAGGTACCCCCACGGGCCACCCTCGCTGTCGCCGGAGCTCCGACGACGCCACTTTTAGGTCGTCGATGATCGCGGGCTCCGTGAGCCGTCCGATCTTTGATCAACGGCCGCGTACCGCTTCAGTTAGAAGAGAAAGAGAGAGAGAGACTGACGGGCGGGCCCCGCTCGTCAGGTTTTAAATCATTTCCCGCGCGCGCTGTGCCGCTGCCATGTAGGCCCCACTAGTCAGAAATTTAAACATTATCCATAACTAGATTTCTCTGTTTAAAATTGAAATATGAAATCAGTACTGGATCCAACTTTGAAATTCAATATCTCGAGATTTAAGAATCCAAATAAATCAAACTCAATTGTTCTGGAAAGCTTATGAAATTTTTTAACCAACACAAGTGGTCTCATGTCATTTAATTGAACAAATAAAAAGTATTATTAAAAATACTACAGAAGGTTTACATTATAAACTTGTTTGTTTTTGACACTTTGTTAGTACAAATAATTCCAAACCAATTTTGCTAGCTTAGTACTGCCATGTATTAGCTTCCCTAATTTTGGTAGAATGATTTGTGCAGTAGTATCTGTTTAGTATTAAGTTGAAGTTTAAACACCCTTCTGCACTCAAACATTTAAATATGTTTAATGTTTAACCCAAATGAATTAGGACCAATTTTTTTAGATCAAATTTAGCCATGCTTAGTTACCCCAAAAACAATTTAATTTTAGGATCAACAGAACTTAATTGGTAGATAAAACTTGATTATTAAGTTACTGGATTCAAACAATTGTGTAGGGAGTTTGGTAACTCCAAATGATCCAAATCAAATTGGGTTGTCTTCTACACATCAGTAGCTTTCTTTAGAAATTTAGTTTGTATTTGTGTGACCAACAGAACTCAAGTTGTGCAATTAAACATGTTCCACAAGTTTCTGCCGTAATTTTTGACATAAATAAATAATGTTTAATTCAATTATTTGAAAACCAAATGGTATGGTTTGATGTGTGCAGTAGCTATTTGTGATGTTTATGATGGTTATGTTGAGATGATTGCTTGAGTAGTTTAATGATTGTTTGTACTGTTTGTTTATTAATTAGACGAGAACGCTGTCGGATTTATCGAGGAAGGAGAGTTTGTTGAATCTGAAGATCAAGGCCAAGGTCACTTTGCCGAGCAAGGCAAGCTACTCTCTGAGCTTGCACCACACATATATGCATCTAATTTTGATGCCATGATTTACTCTTAAGGCAAAGATTTATAAAAACCTTTTTAAAACATGTATGGAAATTATTTTGCCACCACTATGTAGTAGTTGATATAAAATTATAGGATGGGAAAAACTAAAATGGTTTATTCAAAAATCCTTTGAAAATACTTGTGTGGTTATGGAATACCGAGATATCGGTGTTGAAGTGGAGAAATGGAGTATGGAGAGGTTTATGAAAAATGCACAGTGTGTCCAACTACTATGAAAACCAACCGATACCCTGTGCGACCACATTTACCCATATATGGGAAAGGGCGTAGTCATATAATTTGCTCATATTAGTATGGGATGCCTCAACAACGAGGATGACCTCGTTCCATGAGGGGATGGTCATGGCGACCTACCCCCTGACCTGGGTCCTGGCATCTGAGGATGGGGGATTGACGGGTTCGCTCGCTGGGCAGAACTACGAGTCCTCACACTTAGGTTTCCCGACGGGGAATCTGTACTGGGTGTCGATGGAAAGGATGATAATTTTGTAGCGGTAGGGTCCTATACTAGCATGAGCAAAGGACAGGCTATGGTCGGCGGCTTACTTCGCATACACCCTGTATGGCGAGACGTGGCAGACACGATGAGTTACCGGATGAATGTGGGAAAAGCGTGCTAACTCTGCAGAGTGTAAAACTATTCGAATAGCCAATTCCTCGGATATGGACAGTTGGGATTCTGTCCTAGACCATGTGCAAGTTTTTGAAAAAGCTTTTAAGTTTAAAAGAAACTGAAATGGAGATGGTGTTACACAGCTATACCAAATGGAGTGGTATGAGTTGTAGAAATAAATGGACCATGGTGAGCCATGGTCAGGAAAAGGAGGGGTTTTGGAGAAACAAATGAGATGGTGACTTCTTTCAAAGATAGTTATAAAACTCTTCTTACCTTTTTCAATAAAGATATAGAGATGTTTTAAACAAATAAAAGTTGTAAGTTAAAATAAAACTAGTGCATACTCATGTTGGGGTAGTTTGCGAGTACATTCAAATGTACTCATATTGGTTTCGTCCCTGGCTATTGTCCTAGCCAGGCTACGAGGTGGGGCACTACGCCGAGCAGGAATATGGCGACTTCTACGCGAACTAAGGATCTCCACAAGTCAGCTGCCTATCGGGTTGTCTTCGTTAGAATTTGATGTCTACTACGCCGTAGCTTCCGCTGATATTTTGGTTTGGCCCATGAAGGCACCTATGTAAGACTTGGTCTAAATGACCATTTATGTAAGAATTTAATTCGGTATTGTAATGGATGTAAACTTTGGTATCCAATTTAGATTATGTGCAACGACAGACTAATCACGCGATCGTTGTGTTAAGCATAATCGGGTATTTCGGACAGCTAGTCCGGGGTCCCCACAGATTTGCTTGCCACTTTTATTGCGTTTACGATGTAGGGAATTCTACATGTCTGTGTTACAAAGGTTCAACCACACCTCTCCATTTTAGTTATTTTCTCTATTGCTCTTTTCCAAGAATTCCACTTTCTGCTGGTTAGTTCTCAGGGTTATCTTTCCAACAAAATTAGTTTCATCTCAATCGGAGTTTCCTTGCAAAAGTTATCTAAATTCTTGACCGGGGAGGTCATATCTGACAAAACACGAAAGTTAGGTATAACGGTCTACGAAACGATAAAAAATCGATCAAGGCATAGAAAAGGTACTTATTGATGACTTTATGCGCAAAATCTGAGTTAAAATGAGTATTCTTGGGTTTGGACGTGCATCAAAATAAGTTTGTGTCACTGCGTAGAGAAAATGGCACATAAGAGAATCGTGCGTAATGATCTATGGAGAAAACATCTTTTTGACATCATAGCATAAAAATCAAAGTTAACGGTGAGTTATGTGCAGTGTTTGCATCGAATTGTGTATTCTCTTGGTTCTACGCAAATTCTCTATGACCAATAAGGTATTGGACTGTTTTGAGAAATTTCGAACACGAAATTTGTTTAATTTTTGTATTATAGGGTTTCAACCCAAATAATCTATTGTAGGTCATAGATTCCGATGCTTCGGCACGCCGTTTTTGGCCCAAAGCTCGACCCGTGGGCCCCACGTCGTCTACCCCTTTGACCGGCATCGAAAGAGGGTTGACCAATTGATCTGAAGGAGAAGATTGTGTGAGCGTAGAGATCATAGGCTTCAAGGTTGCCATCCGTTGGTGATAAAGGTCAAGTGAAGAAGTCGATTTCTAAGAGACGCTTCCCCATATTGGTTCACGAGACAAGATCAATGTCTTTTGAAAAACGAGATTTCCTTGCTACTTTTATTGCGTTTACGATGTAGGGAATTCTACATGTCCGTGTTACAAAGGTTCAGCCACACCTGTCCATTTTAGTTATTTTTTCTATTGCTCTTTTCCAAGAATTCCACTTTTTGCTGGTTAGTTATCAGGGTTATCTTTCCAACAAAATTAGTTTCATCTCAATCGGAGTTGCCTTGCAAAAGTTATCTAAATTCTTGACCGGGAGGTCATATCTGGGAAAACACGAAAGTTAGGTATAACAGTCTATGAAACGATAAAAAATCGATCAAGGCATAGAAAAGGTACTTATTGATGACTTTATGCGCAAAATTTGAGTTAAAATGAGTATTCTTGGGTTTGGACGTGCATCAAAGTAAGTTTGTGTCACTGCGTAGAGAAAATGGCAAATAAGAGAATCGTGCATAATGATCTATGGAGAAAACATCTTTTCGACATCATAGCATAAAAATCGAAGTTAACGGTGAGTTATGTGCAGTGTTTGCATCGAATTGTGTATTCTCTCGGTTCTATGCAAATTCTCTATGACCAATAAGGTATTGGACTATTTTGAGAAATTTCGAAATCAAAATTTGTTTAATTTTTATATTATAGGGTTTCAACCCAAATAATCTATTGTAGGTCATAGATTCCAATGCTTCGGCGCGCCGTTTTTGGCCCAAAGCTCGTCCTGTGGGCCCCACGTCATCTACCCCTTTGACCGGCATCGAAAGAGGGTTGACCAATGGACCTGAAGGAGAAGATTGTGTGAGCGTAGAGATCATAGGCTTCAAGGTTGCCATCCGTTGGTGATAAAGGTCAAGTGAAGAAGTCAATTTCTAAGAGACGCTTCCCCATATTGGTTCACGAGACAAGATCAAGTGTCTTTTGGAAAATGAGATTTGCCTGCTACTTTTATTGCATTTACGATGTAGGGAATTCTACATGTCCGTGTTACAAAGGTTCATCCACACCTCTCCGTTTTAGTTATTTTCCCTATTGCTCTTTTCCAAGAATTCCACTTTCTCCTGGTTAGTTCTCAGGGTTATCTTTCCACAAAATTAGTTTCATCTCAATCGGAGTTTCCTTGCAAAAGTTATCTAAATTCTTGACCGGGGAGGTCATATCTGGGAAAACATGAAAGTTAGGTATAACGGTCTACGAAACGATAAAAAATCGATCAAGGCATACAAAAGGTACTTATTGATGACTTTATGTGCAAAATTTGAGTTAAAATGAGTATTCTTGGGTTTGGGCGTGCATCAAAGTAAGTTTGTGTCACTGCGTAGAGAAAATGGCATATAAGAGAATCGTGCATAATGATCTACGGAGAAAACATCTTTTTGACATCATAGCATAAAAATCGAAGTTAACGGTGAGTTATGTGCAGTCTTTGCATCGAATTGTGTATTCTCTCGGTTCTATGCTTGGACATGCATTTAGATTTCCAAATCCACTGAGATGGAGCGTGATTAGCTAGCGGGGAGAAATGCATCTTATAAAAAGAGCGTGATTGCAGACCCATCTGTCATCAGTAAATTGTAGGTCGATAATAGCCAGCATGTCATGCAAATTATTATATTCCTGGAAAGCCTCCACAGACAGAGGTAGATGGAAAGCATCTCACAATTGATCCAGGCTAACAATGTCCTTGACAGAGGCCTTTGTATCTTTAGCAAAAGAAAAGAGTCGAGGGAATTTTGCAGCTAGAGGAGCTTGTTGCCAAACGTCTTCCCAGAAAAGAGCCGAAAAACCATTTCCAATCACACAATGCGAGATGGATCTCCAACTATCAGCAAGATTAAAGACTGCTCTCCACCAAAAGGAGCCACTTAACACCATAGAATGAGGAACATATTCATGGTAGTAAGAATCCCACATCAGCTTTACCCAAGGTAAATCAGCATGGTTATAAAACTTGTCCAAATGCTTGAGCAGCAGTGCTCTGTTCTGAACATGGAGATTAATAATGCCCAAACCTCCTTTTTCCTTTGGCCCTCAAACCATGTCCCATGCAGCTAGAGAATTTACCCTTTCTTTATTCTTGTCCTTCCTCCATAGACATCTTCTCCTTGCTCTATCAATCACCTCAATAACCCCCTTTGGAATTACTAGCTTCAACATAAAATATGTCGGCAATGACGAGACGACAGAATTAACTAGCACCAGACTGTCCCCATATGAAAGAAAAGAGACTGTGGCTGAGAGTCTCCTTTCAATTCTATCAATAAAACGTGCAAAATCCTTAATAGAGGGCATAGAGGTGCCCATTGGCAGACCCAAATAAGTAAAAGGCATAGCAACCACTTGACATGACATTATCTGTGCTAAAACAACAGCTTCTTCCTCACCTAGATTAATTGGTATCATGGAAGATTTGTGATAATTCACCTTCAAGCCAGTGAACCCTGCATATTGCTCCAAAAGTTCCTTGAAGACAATAAGCTGATCTGGATCAGCAGGAAGCACTATCAAAGTGTCATCTGCATACTGCACAATAGGGTAGTCTCCATCGGAAAGGATTGGCAACTTCAGCTTTCCCTCTTGCAGGGCCAGGTTAACAATGCTCTGCAGCAAATCTCCTCCAAGCACATACAACAAGGGAGACATGGGTTCCCCTTGCCGAACCCCTCTCTTACAATGAAAAGTTTTCCCCGGAATTCCATTCAAAAGAGCAGATGAAGAGCTAGAGGATAGAATGTCTTTCACCCAAGCAATAACAATTGGTGGGAACAATTGGTGGGAAACCCTTGCATTCAAGGATCTTTAAAATTGCATCATGTTCAATTGTGTCAAAAGCTTTTTCAAAATCAATTTTAAAAAGAACCACTTTGCTCTTGGACTGTTTACACTGGAACAGATACTCAAAACACCAGGACAAACAATCTTGTATTGTCCTGCTTTTGATGAAACCATATTGATTTGCATGGATGCGTCTAGTGATCTCCTTCTGAAATCTATTTGCAATTATCTTGGTGAGAAATTTGAGGCAAGTGTTGCTGAGATAAATGGGCCTAAAATCACTAACTGTTTCAGGGAAATTCTTTTTTGGGACAAGAGTAATGATGGACCCATTTATATTCTCCAGAGAAACTCCCCCAACTGAGAAATCTGCACACAGCTTGAGTAAATCCTCCTTAATGATGCCCCAACACTGCCCTGCTACTTTTATTGCGTTTACGATGTAGGGAATTCTACATGTCCGTGTTACAAAGGTTCAGCCACACCTCTCCGTTGAGGTATTTTCTCTATTGCTCTTTTCCAAGAATTCCACTTTCTGCTGGTAGTTCTCAGGGTTATCTTTCCAACAAAATTAGTTTCATCTCAATCGGAGTTTCCTTGCAAAAGTTATCTAAATTCTTGACCTGGGAGGTCATATCTGGGAAAACACGAAAGTTAGGTGTAACGGTCTACGAAATGATTAAAATCGATCAAGGCGTACAAAAGGTACTTATTGATGACTTTATGCGCAAAATTTGAGTTAAAATGAGTATTGTTGGGTTTGGGCGTGCATGAAAGTAAGTTCGTGTCACTTCGTAGAGAAAATGGCAAATAATAGAATCGTGCGTAATGATCTACGGAGAAAACATCTTTTTGACATCATAGCATAAAAATCGAAATTAACGGTGAGTTATGTGCAGTGTTTGCATCTAATTGTGTATTCTCTCGGTTCTACGCAAATTCTCTATGACCAATAAATTATTGGACTGTTTTGAAAATTTCGAACACGAAATTTGTTTAATTTTTGTATTATAGGGTTTCAACCCAAATAATCTATTGTAGGTCATAGATTCCGATGCTTCGACGCGCGGTTTTTGGCCAGAAGCTCGACCCGTGGGCCCCACGTCGTATACCCCTTTGACCGGCATCGAAATAGGGTTGACCAATGGACCTGAAGGAGAAGATTGTGTGAGCGTAGAGATCATAGGCTTCAAGGTTGCCATCCGTTGGTCATAAAGGTCAAGTGAAGAAGTCGATTCTAAGAGACGCTTCCCCATATTGGTTCACGAGACAAGATCAAGTGTCTTTTGAAAAACGAGATTTGCCTGCTACTTTTATTGCGTTTACGAAGTAGGGAATTCTACATGTCTGTGTTACAAAGGTTCAGCCACACCTCTCCGTTGAGTTTTCTCTCTATTGCTCTTTTCCAAGAATTCCACTTTCTGCTGGTTAGTTCTCAGGGTTATCTTTCCAACAAAATTAGTTTCATCTCAATCCGAGTTTCCTTGGAAAAGTTATCTAAATTCTTGACGGGGAGGTCATATCTGGGAAAACACGAAAGTTAGGTGTAACGGTCTACGAAACGATAAAAAATCAATTAAGGCATACAAAAGGTACTTATTGATGACTTTATGCGCAAAATTTGAGTTAAAGTGAGTATTGTTGGGTTTGGGCGTGCATGAAAGTAAGTTCGTGTCACTTCGTAGAGAAAATGGCAATAAGAGAATCGTGCGTAATGATCTACGGAGAAAACATCTTTTTGACATCGTAGCATAAAAATCGAAATTAACGGTGAGTTATGTGCAGTGTTTGCATCGAATTGTGTATTCTCTCGGTTCTACGCAAATTCTCTATGACCAATAATTTATTGGACTGTTTTGAAAAATTTCGAACACGAAATTTGTTTAATTTTTGTATTATAGGGTTTCAGCCCAAATAATCTATTGTAGGTCATAGATTCCGATGCTTCGACGCGCCGTTTTTGGCCAGAAGCTCGACCCGTGGGCCCCACGTCGTATACCCCTTTGACCGGCATCGAAAGAGGGCTGACCAATGGACCTGAAGGAGAAGATTGTGTGAGCGTAGAGATCATAGGCTTCAAGGTTGCCATCCGTTGGTGATAAAGGTCAAGTGAAGAAGTCGATTTCTAAGAGACGCTTCCCCATATTGGTTCACGAGACAAGATCAAGTGTCTTTTGAAAAACGAGATTTGCCTGCTACTTTTATTGCGTTTACGAAGTAGGGAATTCTACATGTCTGTGTTACAAAGGTTCAGCCACACCTCTCCATTGAGGTTATTCTCTCTATTGCTCTTTTCCAAGAATTCCACTTTCTGCTGGTTAGTTCTCAGGGTTATCTTTCCAACAAAATTAGTTTCATCTCAATCGAGTTTCCTTGGAAAAGTTATCTAAATTCTTGACGGGGGAGGTCATATCTGGGAAAACACGAAAGTTAGGTGTAACGGTCTACGAAACGATAAAAAATCGACCAAGGCATACAAAAGGTACTTATTGATGACATTATGCGCAAAATTTGAGTTAAAATGAGTATTGTTGGGTTTGGGTGTGCATGAAAGTAAGTTCGTGTCACTTCGTAGAGAAAATGGCATATAAGAGAATCGTGCGTAATGATCTACGGAGAAAACATCTTTTTGACATCATAGCATAAAAATCGAAATTAACGGTGAGTTATGTGCAGTGTTTGCATCGAATTGTGTATTCTCTCGGTTCTACGCAAATTCTCTATGACCAATAAGGTATTGGACTGTTTTGAAAAATTTCGAACACGAAATTTGTTTAATTTTTGTATTATAGGGTTTCAGCCCAAATAATCTATTGTAGGTCATAGATTCCGATGCTTGACGCGCGGTTTTTGGCCAAAGCTCGACCCGTGGGCCCCACGTCGTATACCCCTTTGACCGGCATCGAAAGAGGGTTGACCAATGGACCTGAAGGAGAAGATTGTGTGAGCGTAGAGATCATAGGCTTCAAGGTTGCCATCCGTTGGTGATAAAGGTCAAGTGAAGAAGTCGATTTCTAAGAGACGCTTCCCCATATTGGTTCACGAGACAAGATCAAGTGTCTTTTGAAAAATGAGATTTGCCTGCTACTTTTATTGCGTTTATGAAGTAGGGAATTCTACATGTCCGTGTTACAAAGGTTCAGCCACACCTCTCCGTTTGAGGTTTTCTCTATTGCTCTTTTCCAAGAATTCCACTTTCTGCTGGTTAGTTTTAGGGTTATCTTTCCAACAAAATTAGTTTCATCTCAATCGAGTTTCCTTGGAAAAGTTATCTAAATTCTTGACCGGGGAGGTCATATCTGGGAAAACACGAAAGTTAGGTGTAACGTTCTACGAAACGATAAAAAATCGACCAAGGCATAGAAAAGGTACTTATTGATGACTTTATGCGCAAAATTTGAGTTAAAATGAGTATTGTTGGGTTTGGGTGTGCATGAAAGTAAGTTCGTGTCACTGCGTAGAGAAAATGGCACATAAGAGAATCGTGCGAATGATCTACGGAGAAAACATCTTTTTGACATCATAGCATAAAAAACGAAGTTAACGGTGAGTTATGTGCAGTGTTTGCATCGAATTGTGTATTCTCTCGGTTCTACGCAAATTCTCTATGACCAATAAGGTATTGGACTGTTTTGAAAATTTCGAACACGAAATTTGTTTAATTTTTGTATTATAGGGTTTCAACCCAAATAATCTATTGTAGGTCATAGATTCCGATGCTTCGGCGCGTGTTTTTGGCCCAAAGCTCGACCCGTGGGCCCCACGTCGTCTACCCTTTGACCGGCATCGAAAGTGGGTTGACCAATGGACCTGAATGAGAAGATTTTGTGAGCGTAGAGATCATAGGCTTCAAGGTTGCCATCCGTTGGTGATAAAGGTCAAGTGAAGTCGATTTCTAAGAGACGCTTCCCATATTGGTTCACGACACAAGATCAAGCGCTTTTGAAAAAGAGATTTGCCTGCTACTTTTATTGCGTTTACGATGTAGGGAATTCCACATGTCCGTGTTACAAAGGTTCAGCCACACCTCTCCGTTTTAGTTATTTTTCTATTGCTCTTTTCCAGAATTCCACTTTCTGCTGATTAGTTCTCAGGGTTATCTTTCCAACAAAATTAGTTTCATCTCAATCGGAGTTTCCTTGCAAAAGTTATCTAAATTCTTGACCAGGGAGGTCATATCTAGGAAAACATGAAAGTTAGGGATAACGGTCTACGAAACGATAAAAAATGATCAAGGCATAGAAAAGGTACTTATTGATAACTTTATGTGCAAAATTTGAGTTAAAATGAGTATTGTTGGGTTTGGGCGTGCATGAAAGTAAGTTTGTGTCACTGCGTAGAGAAAATGGCAAATAAGAATCGTGCGTAATGATCTACGGAGAAAACAACTTTTTGACATCATAGCATAAAAATCGAAGTTAACGGTGAGTTATGTGCACTGTTTGCATCGAATTGTGTATTCTCTCGGTTCTACGCAAATTCTCTATGACCAAAAAGGTATTGGACTGTTTTGAGAAATTTCGAACACGAAATTTGTTTAAGTTTTGTATTATAGGGTTTCAACCCAAATAATCTATTGTAGGTCATAGATTCTGATGCTTCCGCACACCGTTTTTGGCCCAAAGCTCGACCCGTGGGCCCCATGTCGTCTACCTCGTTGACGGCATCGAAAGAGGGTTGACCAATGGACCTAAAGGAGAAGATTGCGTGAGCGTAGAGATCATAGGCTTCAAGGTTGCCATCCGTTGGTGATAAACGTCAAGTGAAGTCGATTTCTAAGAGACGCTTTCCCATATAGATTGACGACACAAGATCAAGTGTCTTTTGAAAAACGAGATTTGCCTGCTACTTTTATTGCGTTTACGATGTAGGGAATTCTACATGTCCATGTTACAAAGGTTCAGCACACCTCTCCGTTTTAGTTATTTTCTCTATTGCTCTTTTCCAAGAATTCCACTTTCTGCTGATTAGTCTCAGGGTTATCTTCCAACAAAATTAGTTTCATCTCAATCAGAGTTTCCTTGCAAAAGTTATCTAAATTCTTGACCGGGAGGTCATATCTGGGAAAAACATGAAAGTTAGGTATACGGTCTACGAAACGATAAAAAATTGATCAAGACATAGAAAAGTACTTATTGATGACTTTATGTGCAAAATTTCAGTTAAAATGAGTATTGTTGGGTTTGGGCGTGCATGAAAGTAAGTTCTTGTCACTGCGTAGAGAAAATGGCAAATAAGAGAATCGTGCGTAATGATCTACGGAGAAAACATCTTTTGACATCATAGCATAAAAATTGAAGTTAACGGTGAGTTATTTGCAGTGTTTGCATCGAATTGTGTATTTTCGGTTCTACGCAAATTCTCTATGACCAATAAGATATTGACTGTTTTGAGAAATTTCGAACACGAAATTTGTTTAATTTTTGTATTATAGGGTTTCAACCCAAATAATCTATTGTAGGTCATAGATTCCGATGCTTCCGCGGCGTTTTTGTCCCAAAGCTCGACCCGTGGGCCCCACGTCGTCTACCCCTTTGACCGGCATCGAAAGTGGGTTGACCAATGTACCTGAATGAGAAGATTGTGTGAGCATAGAGATCATAGGCTTCAAGGTTGCCATCCGTTGGTGATAAAGGTCAAGTGAAGAAGTCGATTTCTAAGAGACGCTTCCCCATATTGGTTCACGAGACAAGATCAAGTGTCTTTTGAAAAGAGATTTGCCTGCTACTTTTATTGCATTTATGATGTAGGGAATTCTACATGTCCGTGTTACAAAGGTTCATCCACACCTCTCTGTTTTAGTTATTTTCTCTATTGCTCTTTTCCAAGAATTCCACTTTCTGCTGGTTAGTTCTCAGGGTTATCTTTCCAACAAAATTAGTTTCATCTCAATCGGAGTTTCCTTGCAAAAGTTATCTAAATTCTTGACTGGGGCATATCTGCGAAAACACAAAGTTAGGTATAACGGTCTATGAAACGATAAAAAATCGATCAAGGCATACAAAAGGTACTTATTGGTGACTTTATGTGCAAAATTGGAGTTAAAATGAGTATTCTTGGATTTGGGCGTGCATGAAAGTAAGTTTGTGTCACTGCGTAGAGAAAATGGCAAATAAGAGAATCGTGCGTAATGA
>CAMZMU010000035.1:10804881-11103766 GCA_947311845.1 Poa pratensis
TCTAAATAAAGTCTCTTATAAAGAGAGAAAGGCATCACACTTACTCCAGCTCCAAGATCACAAAGTGCAGTTCTAACATAATTATTTTTAATAGAGCAAGGAATAGTTGGTATACCTGGATCTCCAAGTTTCTTTGGAACCTTACCATTGAAAGAGTAATTAGCAAGCATGGTGGAAATCTCCTCATTAGGAATTTTCCTCTTGTTAGAAACAATATCCTTCATGTATTTCGAATAAGGAGGCAGCTTAATAGCATCAGTCAAAGGAATTTGCAAAAACAAAGGTTTCATCCACTCACAAAACTTGTTGTAGTGTTCTTCTTCCTTGGATTTATGTTTCTTATTAGGAAAAGGCATTGATTTTTGCACCCAAGGTTCTCTTTCTTTACCATGTTTCTTAGCTACAAAATCCTCTTTAGTGCAATTTTTATTTTCAGTGTCACTATCAGAATCGCTCTCAACCTCTTCATTATTATTAGCATTGTTTCTATCATTATCATTAACAGGTTCATTACCATTTTCAGTTTCAGCATCAGACACAGATATACTATTAGGATCACTAGCAGGTTCTTTTTCCTTAATAGTTTCAGAAGACTCTACAGCAGGTTTATGTTTCTTCTTCTTTTTCTTAGAAGGAGAGCTGGGCCTTTCAGCTAATTGAGAATCTTGTTCAATTCTTTTAGGATGTCCCTCAGGATACAAAGGATCTTGAGTGGAAGCTCCACTCCTAGTTGCTATTCCAAAAGCATGTTTTCCATTACTATTAGAATTTTTAGCTAGCAAGTCTTTTTGTACTTTAGTAATTTGCTCCATTTGAGTTTGAACCATACTAAGATGTTTAACTAGACCTTTAATGTCATTTACAGTTCTTACCAAAACATCTTGCAAATTACTAATAATACGAGAATTTTCTAACAGATGATTTTCTACTCTCATATTAAAATGCTCCTGCTTAACAATAAAATTATCAAGTTCATCTAAGCATTGATCAGGAGGCTTACCATAAGGAATATCACCAGCATCGAAATATTGTAGAGAGTGTACCTCAATTGAAGGTGGAGGAGTCGGCTTACATAAGTCTTCTATTGGAGGTAAATTTTTAACATCTTCAGATTTAATACCCCTCTCCTTGAGAGTCCTCTTGGCTTCTCTCATTCCTTCATTATCAAGTTCAATAACACCTCTCTTTCTTGGTGTAGGCACTGGCGCAGGCTCTGGTGTGGGAGTGGGTTCAGCTATAACCCAATCTTCATAATTTTGGCTAATCTTAGCCATTAATTCCTCAGCTTCATCTGGAGTTCGTTTCCTGAAAACACAACCAGCACAACTATCCAGGAATGTCCTAGATTCATCGGTTAGTCCATTATAAAATATATCAAGAAGTTCATTTTTAGGTATATCATGTCCAGGTCGAACTCTAAGCAAATAACAAAACCTTGACCAAGTTTCAGAAATATTTTCTTCCTGCAATTGCTTGAAGTTAAAAATTCTCTGCAAAGCAACATGTTGAACACTAGCAGGATAATATTTATGGAAGAAAACATCAACCAATCCTAAAGGATTTTTAATACAACCGGGAGACAAATTACCAAACCAAGCTTTAGCATCGCCTTTCAGAGAGAAAGGAAAAATTTTGGTAACAAAATAGGTGCGCAATTTAATATCATCAGAGAACAAACTACTTAAAGTAGATAACTTGTTCATATGTTCCATAGCACTTTCATCTTCAGCACCACAAAAAGGATCTTTCTCTACCACGATATAAAGGACAAATCCACAGAAAAGTCATAATCCTTATCAGTTATACGAATAGGAGATGTTGCAAACTCAGGATCAGCAGACAATTTGTAGCTAACAGTGTGTTTTTTCAGAAAATCCATTATAGTGGCAGAATCAGCAGAAGAGTCAAGATTCCTGCATTTTTCAGCAAAAGCTTCATCTACTTCTATATAATCTTCCTCGGGGTCATCATCATCGATGAATTCCCTCGACTCAGGAGAAGCAACAGGTGTGACAACATTTTCATTAGGCATTTCAGAATTTTCAATAAGTCTAGACCTAGCAATCGTAGCATCTAGAAAAGGACCTAACGAACCAGTTTCACTAAGCACAGTAGAAGCATCATCAAATTCATCAGAAACAGTTTCAGATTCAGTAGTGCCAACACGCGAAGCAGGTGCGTGTGGCGGTGTAACCAGTTGATTAATAACAGATGGTGAATCAAGAGCAGCAGCGGAGTTCAGAGCCGTACCTTTCCTTGTAGTGGATGGCAGAATAGCCACCTTCTTGTCATGAGTTTTCCCCATGATAAATGGATTGCAGCAAAGGATATCACTTCCAGATGAACTTATAAATAAAGCTATGCTCCCCGGCAACGGCGCCAGAAAATAGTCTTGATGACCCACAAGTATAGGGGATCGCAACAGTCTTCGAGGGAAGTAAAACCCAAATTTATTGATTCGACACAAGGGGAGCCAAAGAATAAATATAAGCCTTAACAGATGAATTGTCAGTTCAGCTGCACCTGAAAGTAGACTTCCTCGACACAGATTATCAGTAGCAACGGTGATATAACAGCAGTAGTAACAAAGTAATAGCAGCAACAGTGTAACAAAGACAGCAGCAGTAATTTCAGTAAACAGCAGGATTAAAAGTACTGTAGGCATAGGGACGGATGTACGGGCGTTGCATGGATAAGAGCGCTCATGTAATAATCATAACTCAGGGCATTTGCAGGTAAACAATTATAAAAGCATCCTAGTACTAGTCAAACATAGGCATGTGTTCCGTATATAGTCGTACGTGCTCGCAATGAGAAACTTGCACAACATCTACTGTCCTGCCAGCCCGTTTGCAGCGGGGCCTCAAGGGAAACTACTGGCAATTAAGGTACTCCTTTTAATAAAGTACCGGAGCAATGCATTAACACTCCGTGAACACACGTAATCCTCAAGTCAAAGCCATCCCCTCCAGTTATCCCGGTTGCTGTCACTCCGGGGCCTCGGGTTCCGGACAATAACAGGTGAAAACAACTTGCAGATATGATCTAAAACATAATTATTCTCATGCATCAACAACATGTTCAGATCTGAGATCATGGCACTCGGGCCCTAGTGGCAAGCATTAAGCACAACAAGTTGCAACAATGATAAATAGCACTAACAATGGATACTAGGCACCATGCCCTAACAATCTGGCAACTTATTACATGAACAATCTCATCCAATCCCTACCATCCCCTCAGCCTACAGCAGGGAACTACTCACACATGGATGGGGGAATCATTGATGGTTGATGGAGAGGCGGTGGTGATGACGATGGTGATGATCTCCTCCGAATCCCCGTCCCGGCAGGGTGCCAGAACGGAACTTCTGATCCCCGGAATAGAGATCGCGGCGGCGGCGGAGCGTGGATGTGTTTCGCGAAATATGGTCGAACCCCCCTCGATATTTAGGTCAAGGGCAATATATAGTCCAAAGGGGAGCGTCGGGGGGCGACCGAGGTGGCCACGCCACACTTGGGCGCGGCCCCACCCCCAGCCGCGCCCAGCTATGGCGTGGCTGCCTGGTGTGGCCTCTCCGACTCCCCTTCTGGCTCCGTGGGTCTTCCGGTGAAATATGACGATCGCAATTGTTTTCGGAGTTTTTCTCGAAAGTTGACTTTTCTGCACAAAAAGAAGACACCAGGGCAATTCTGCTGAAAACAGCGTTAGTCCATGTTAGTTGCATCCAAATCATACAAGTTAGAGGTAAAACAACAGCAAAAGTGTTCAAAAAGTAGATACGTTTTAGACGTATCAACATGCTAGATCTAGTCATGGAGAAGTGGCAAATCACCCACAACCCTTGTAGCATGGTATTTTTGTTTATCCCTAGTGAGGCAACAAAGTAAGGTAAACACCCAAGTGGATCGCGATATTACAGTTGTCAACTTACCGCACTCACCACCCCCCATTACTCCAACTAATGCACACGTCACCCCACACATGCTATCATAAACATGCTTGATCATAACAAGTGAATAAGAACGGGGTACATGATATGCATCTATATTCATAACTAAAACAACCATTGCAATCTCAAACATATATTAACTCATAAAAAGATCCACCACATAAGTATTACAACGATGACCGTAATCATGTTCAGCAGCTCATACGGTACTAATTCGTGAAGCTCAAAGAGATGAGAGATACATAAGTTACTTCCACAAACCCATAGTTCAGAGGTGGACTACTCCCTCTTCATCATGGAGACGGTGGAGAAGTCGATGGAGAAGATGGAGACCACGCCGGTAGCGCCCCGCCAGAGTTTTCCCCCTCCAATCTGCAGCTCCAGATCTTTGTTTTCGTGTTTCTGTCTTGTGGCGACGCTTGTTTGAGAGAACGACGTGGGACTTCTTTTATAGGCGTTTTTAGGTCAAGACGATGTCGATGGAGAAAAGATCGATGACAGCGGAGCCACGAGGGCCAAAAGAGTGGGCCCCACGCGGCCAAGTACAGTGGCCGCGTGGGCCACACTCTTTTGGACCTCTGGCCTCCGTTTTCTTACTTCCTTCGCTCGCAATTCTTCTTCCTTCCAAAATATTGACGCTCGTAATTTTCCAGGTCATTTGGACGTCGTTTGGGTCCCTGAAACTTAAAAGGACAGAAATAGGGTTTTCTGCCCGCGCAGGGTTAATTCCATAAAAATAGGAAATAAATATTGTATTGCCTAAAATCATTATATAACAGTGGTATAACCCTTATATGATGCAAATATGATTGGAATATAAGTGATATAATGCAAAGTTCATGTATGCATTTTACATGCATCAGATGCACGAGAAGCATTCCCTCTCAGTACAGAGTTTAGGCTAGCAAGGTTGTTTGAAGCAAACACAGGATATCAACTGGTACATCAAGACTTACATGAAAACATATTGCAAGCATTATAAGACTCTACACTGTCTTCCTTGTTACTCAAACACTTTTACCAGAAAATATCTAGACCTTAGAGATACCAAACATGCAAACCAAATTTCAACAAGCTCTACTGTAGTTCTCCACTAATAGGTTTTAACTACATGATGCAAGAGCTTAAACATGATCTACTTGAGAGCTCAAAACAATTGCAAAGCATCAAATTATCCAAGACAATGATCTGCAAGAAGGAGTATGTCTTTTCAATATACCATCTACCACATGTAGCATTTTCTGTTTCCAACCAAACACCAATCAACTTATTTCAACATAAAACTCTGAAAATAATACAACAATAAAACAAGAGAGTACTTCTCTACAAGAACTAACAGCTCTGAACAAGAGATGCATGAAAAATTGGAGCTAAAAGTATTGCAGTAGCTAGTCAAGAATACTTAACAAATATAAGTGAAAAATACGAGTATTCATATGAAAAAGCGGAGCGTATCTCTCTGCCACACAAGAATGCTAGGATCCAATTTCTTCAGAAAATTAAAATAACAAAGCAAAAATAAAAGCACACAGACGCTCCAAGTAAAGCACATAAGATGTGAAAGAATTAAAATATAGTTTCACTAGAGATGACCTGATAAGTTGTTGATGAAGAAGGGGAGGCCTTGGGCATCCCCAAGCTTAGACGCTCGAGTCTTCTTGAAGTATGCTTGGTGTACCTCTTGTCCCAGGATATGGATCAAGCCCATATCAAAATGACAAGACAAACAAACAAAATGAACAATCTCAACACCCTTTTTATTTACCATTTGGATAGCTTTTTATTGTAAGGTGTATCATAGAAGGTTTACCATAGTATGTAAGTAAATTTCCACCATGAATGATGCATGGCTTAGATTAGCGGCCCAGGCGTCTCTCTAACCATTTATACAAACTCATTTAAACTTGCTTTGTCTCCACATTTATTTCACCCACGATAAGCATCCATAAACAAAAGTACATGATATCAACTAAATGAAATGAAGAGCATGTTGAAAGCTTGCCATGTGACAACACATATGAGCTAACTCCCAACCCAAGACATTTGTCAAGCCCACAACATCATAGTCTTAATAACAATGTGTAATATTTTATTAATGCAATAAAGTAAAGTGTGCATCAAGTTCGTGAGAGCTATATAACCAACTTTTCCCATAATAATCAACAACACAAGCATTTTCATTCAGAGGTATAGATAACACAAATATCATGATAAATATACTCGGAATAGCATAAAGCTAATAGGTAGATATGGTGGACTCACTGGAATAACTTTGGTTGAAGGTGTTGGAAACAAGTTTTTAATTGTTGAAATTTTTGGGCTAGCAAGAGGGAGAAAGTTGACCATCTAAATGTTGCATGAGTGTCCATAGAACTATCCAATCCATGTTAAACAAAGTAAAATAACATTCAGCATCAAAACATGAATAAAAGATAGCTCTTGATAAAATACTTGCAAATTATTACTGATTAACAAGCTCATGAATCATGCAACTATATGTGACCTTTTGAATCAACTCAAACATCCCTTTTCCCAATCTTATAATACCATGCATCTTAATTCAACCCATATTTCCAGTAGCTCTTTCATATATAGATGATAGTGTGGTGGTCTCACAAAATAAAAATCAAACCAAAACAAACAAAAAGACGCTCCAAGTTTATGCGATAAATTGTTTCGATCGAAAAACTGAAGTTAGACGTGTGCAAACCGAGAGTATGTAGGTCCAGTGGGGTTGTCTTCACATCCCCAAGCTTATGGTCTTCACCATCCTTGGATAGCTCTTGGTGCATCTCCTCCAATCCCTGTGAAAAAACTTCAAAACACCGTTTCTCCCATTTCTTTTCTGTGGGGTAGTATTAGTAGTGATATACAAATGGATTTCTTGCTGCATATAATCCTTGAACAAAAATTCATATGGATGTCCAGAAAGTGTATAATGTTGTATGCCTACTCATAAACTCAATTGGATCAAAAAGATTCAAGTTAAAAGTTCAAAGCATGCATCAAACAAAATGTGACAGAATCTGTCCAGAAAAACAGCAGCAGCAAAACGTATTTTTCTACCCTACTTAACTTTGTCGAAAAATTCTGAAAACATTCATGCGTATAGAGGATGAAAATTTGTAACTACAGTTCAAATATGAGCTCATTCGGAGTTACAGAATAAGAATTAAAAATCGTACCGTGCACAGATTCGTGCAGGAATAAAATCTCCGAACGCTATAAGCAACTTTTTCAAACCAAAATGGGTAAAACTTGGCACTTTATTAAAAACTCCAGAAACAAAACTAAAAACTAACTCTCTTGGTACAGTAAGAGGACACAAAGAAAATCACAAATAAAAACAACCGGGTTGCCTCCCGTAAAGCGCTTTCTTTATAGCCATATAGCTAGGCTTCTTACTTGATGTTCATTGAAGATGAAGCTCATGAGGGAGCTTGAATGTTGGTGTGTCCCTCTTCCTTGGGAAGTGTTCCATGCATTTCCTGTGTGGAAACTGAAACTTCACATTCCCTTCTTTTGAATCAATGATAGCACCTGTGGTACGAAGAAAAGGTCTTCCAAGAATAATTGGACAAGAGGTTTTATTCCCCATATCCATGATTAGAAAATCAACAGGCACAAAAGTCATATGTAACTCTACCATAACATAACTTACTTTTCCTAAAGCATGTTTAATGGAATCATCAGCAAGTGCAAGTTCAATAGATTCTTTAGTTCAAGTATTTCATATAGTTCTTTAGATAAAACAGAGACACTAGATCCTAGATCAAGTATAGCATAGTGTGTCTCTTTTCCAATAGTTACTAGGACTTTGGGAACCCAAATATCCTCAAGCTTAGGTGGTATAGACTCTTGGTTGTACCTAGCAATCTTTTCTTTCAAGACATGATTAGCAATATAAGAACCAAAACCAGCTTGGTTAGTGTTGATGGAAGGATCACTTGCAAACTTTTGTAAGATAGATATTAATTCATGCAAGCTACAATTCTCTAAGTCAAGAAATGGTTCCTTGACTTCACTAAGCATTTTAACTTTCTCAACTTCTCTCTCTTTCATTACCCCAATACATTCTTCAGCAACTCTTTCTTGCTCATGAATGTGTTCCCAAGATTTTTTTATAACCTCTTGGCAATATTTAATTGTTTCCTCGTGTTTTTGGGTTGTAATGATGTTCTTTAATGAGGAGACTTCCTTAGCAAGCTGATCTACCCTTTCAAACAAAGAGTCTTGTTTTCAAACTTAGATATAAATTCCTTATTAAGCTCCTTTTGAGTAGATATAAATGACCCAATGGTGTTTTCCAAATCACTAGAAACATTACCACTAGTAGCATATTTGTTTGGCACATATGGGGGTTTATTATAGGAATTATAATTGTTGCTACCAAACCCATTATTACCATAGTTCCTAATGAAGTTGACATCAACATTTTCAGGATTATTACCAACTAGTTCTTGCAAAGGAACATTTTCAACATTTGGTTTATTAAGCAAAGCAAGAATAGTGTCCATTTTAGATGACAAATCATTTGTTTCTTCTATGGAGTTTACTTTCTTAGAAGGATTAGGTGCTCTATCATTATGCCATTGACTATAGTTTTGCAAAATGCTTTCCAATATGTTCCTAGCTTCTACTATAGTTTTTCCCATAAAAGCCCTCTAGCAGCAGAATCAAGTATATTTCCAGACATGTAGTTTAGACCATTGTAGAAAGAGTGTAATATGGTCCATTCATTAACCCCACGTGATGGACAAGTTCTAAGCATAAGTTTTATCCTATCCCAAGCCATAGCAACATGTTCATTTTCATTTTGCCTAAAAGAAAGGATATTGTTTCTATTTTGCAAAATTTTATAGGAGGATAATATTTCTTAATAAAAGCTTCTTTTAGATCATCCCAAGAATTAATACTACCAGATGGCAATGAATGTAACCACACTTTAGCTTTTCCTCTAAGTGAGAAAGGAAATAACTTCAGTTTTAGAATATCACTTTCCACATTTTTATTTTTTGCATGTCACATATTTCAACAAAATCATGAAGATGCATAGAGGCATCCTCCATAGCACTACCACCAAATTGTTCCCTGGTTATCAAGTTCAACAAACTAGGATTTACTTCATAACTATCAGCTTTTATCTCAGGTGTGGCAATAGCTCTAGAAATAAATTGATCATTAGGAGTGTTTGTGTAGTCACACAAGTTAGTTCTTCCTCCCATTTTAGCAATTTTTTATGTGTTTTTAATTTTTTATGCAAAACTGAAAATAAAATGACACTAAGATGGATAAGATGATGCTCACGTAGGTGCAACCTCCCCAAGCTTAGGTGTTAGCACAAGTTGGTGATGAAGTTGACTTTGTTGTGATATCCTTGGATAAACCTTTGCAGCAATGATTCCCCGGCAACGGCGCTAGAAAACAGTCTTGATACCCGATAACGTAGTTACCTACGTAAAAAAAATATGGGTTAGCTTGAGACACCAAGTGCAGAGTGTGTAGTAAGTGGAAGACGTGTTTTCCCCACGAGGGGTGACTCGAGGGTTTAATATCGAACTCTCGGGAATGAGTAGTTAAAGATTTATCTTCCTATGCTTCTCTTGGTTACCTGCAAAACAAAGTAAATGTTTTGGTCCTCAACCTCACCTAGTGGTTGTCAAGCACAAGGTGTGAGAATAATATCAAGATAATATGCAATGCAAACAAGAAATAAATATGCAGTGGTGGTGAATAAATATGCAAGGATGGTGGTAGCAATGATAAATGATATTTTTGGGTTTTATATGATGTATGCAAGATGTAAAAGTGTTTTTGTATTTTAGGATTTTTAAATTGCATAAAATGGATAAAAGTTATTGGAAGGTGTTTCTTATGGTTAAAAATGGACCGGGGTTCATGGTTTCACAAATGCACTCTCTCTTTAATAAAGTGGTAGACAATGGAACACTAGAGTTGACATATGAGATTGCAACACAAAAGTTTAGTGACAAGTTACTAATTATATGGGCATCACGTCCTAACATTGAGACCTTTTGTTTATTAGTCTCACTTATACTGCACCAAGATGCGAACTAAATCATAACACCTCAGTAATTACGATAAATCAGAGTATAGCTTTAAGTATCATGACATGAAGTTAAAATAAGAACATGCTAGATCTAGTCATGGAGTAGTGGCAATGGTCACACCCACATCTCCGGTAACATGGTATTTTTCTTTATCCCTAGTGAGGCAACAAAGTAAGGTAAACATACCCAAGTGGATCGCGGAACTATCTCTCACATTCACCGCACTAGCCACCCCCCATTACTCTAACTAATGCACACATCACCCCACACACGCTCTCATAAACATGCTTGATCAAAACAAGTACACAAGAACGGGTACATAATATGCATCTACTTTCATAACTGAAACAAAAGTATTGCAATCTCAAACATACAATAACTCATAAAAAGATCCACCACATATGTATTACATAGATGACCGTAATCATGTTCAGCAGCTCATACGGTACTAATTAGTGGAGTTCAAAGAGAGGAGAGATACATAAGTTACTTCCACAAACCCATAGTCCAGGGGTGGACTACTCCCTCTTCATCATGGAGACGGTGGACAGGTCGTTGGAGAAGATGGAGACAACGCCGGCAGCGCCCCACCGGAGATTTCCCCCTCCAATCTGCAGCTCTAGGTCTCTGTTTCGTGGTTTCTGTGTTTCGGCGGCGCTCCTTTCCGAATGGCGTCAGGGACTATTTTTATAGTTGGTTTTAGGTCAAGACGGAGTATTGGGCGAAAAGATCGACGACAACAGAGCCTCGAGGCTCCAGATGGTGGGTCCCACGTGGCCAGATTCCTTGGCCGTGTGGGCCATCCTCTTTTGGGCCTCGGGGCTCCGCTTGTTTGCTTCCTTCGCTCCCAAGTCTTCGTCCTTCCAAAAACTGATGCTCATAAATTTCCAGGTCATTTGGACGTCGTTTGGGTCCCTGAAACATTAAAATATAGAAAATAGGGTTTTCTGCCTGCGCAGGGTTAATTCCATAAAAATAGGAAAAATATGAAATATTCCAAAAATCATGATAAAACAGTGATATAACCCTTATATGATGCAAATATGATTGGAATATAAGTAATATAGTGCAAAGTTCATGTATGCATTTTACATGCATCAATATTCCACGAAAAGTTCATGTATGCAAATATGATTGTTTTGTCATTGTCTTGCATATCATATTTCGGTTTGCATATTTTATTTTCAGTTTTGCATAAAAAATTAAAAAAACACATAAAAACTTGCATAATGGAAAAGAGAACCTTTTGGCCATTTAGTGTTAAGAACTTTCCTCAAGATATGAATATCCCTGTTGAGAAATGTGAGGTAGATCCTAATATCACTAAAGCGATTTATGTATACCATTTTTATGGGAAACCAAAAGAAGATCCTATACTTCATCTTAAGAAGTTTAATGAAAGATGCAAAATGTTAAATTTGAGTCATGCTAATTTTAAAGTTAAGCTTTTCCTTACTCCCTAGGTGGAAAAGCCTTAGATTGGATATTAAGATGGCCACCTGGAAATTTTAGCACTTGGTTTAATTTAAAAGCTGCATTCATTGAAAGATTTTGTTCCACTGAAAAGGTTTGTAATCTCAGACAAATAGTTATCACCTTTAAACAAGAAGAGGATGAACCTTTGGTAAAAGCATGAGAATGGTTTAGAAGTATAGCTTTTGGAATGGAACATGGTCTTAGAGATTGGATGCTCATGCATATATTTTATAGAGGATTGTCTGAAACCTCTAAGGTCTTTTTGGATAATGAATGTGAGGATTCTTTTATGAATACTGCTGCTACTGACACACACTTTCTACCTGATGGCTTGCTTTTGGAAGTAAAAATTAAAGAAAGTTTAGAAAAAGCCCAAGTACCTGAAGATGTATTTGATGACCGTTATGAAATATTTAACCTATATAATAGGGAAAGAAAGTTGAGGAAGTTAAAATGCTTAGTGAAGTCAAGGAACCATTGCTTGACTTAGAGAATTGTACCTTGCATGAATTAATATCTATCTTACAAAAGTTTGCAAGTGATCCTTCCATCAACACTAACCAAGCTGGTTTTGTTCTTATATTGCTAATCATGTCTTGAAAGAAAAGATTGCTAGGTACAACCAAGAGTCTATGATACCACCTAAGCTTGGGGATATTGGGGTTTCCAAAGTCCAAGTAACTATTGAAAAAGAGACACACCATGCTATATTTGATCTAGAATCTAGTGTCTCTGTTTATCTAAAGAACTATATGAAATACTTAAACTAAAGAATCTTGAAAAATGCTCTATTGAACTTGCACTTGCTGATGATTCCATTAAACATGCTTTAGGAAAAGTAAGTGATGTTATGGTAGAGTTACATATGACTTTTGTGCCTGTTGATTTTCTAATCATGGATATGGAGAATAAAACTTCTAGTCCAATTATTCTTGAAAGACCTTTACTTCGTACTACAGGTGCTATCATTGATTCAAAAGAAGGGAATGTGAAGTTTCAGTTTTCACACAAGAAATGCATGGAACACTTCCTAAGGAAGAGGGGCACACCAACATTCAAGCTCCCTCATGAGCTTCGTCCAATATAAACATCAAGCAAGGAGCCTAGCTATATGTCTATAAAGAAAGCACTTTACGGGAGGCAACCCGGTTGTTTTTATTTGTGATTTTCTTTGTGTCCTCTTGCTGTAACAAGAGACTTAGTTTTTAGTTTAGTTTCTGGAATTTTTAATAAAGTGGCAAGTTTTACCCATTTTGGTTTGAAAAAGTTGCTTATAGCGTTTGGAGATTTTATTCCTGCACGAATCTGTACACGGTATGATTTTTAATTCTTATTCTGTAACTCCGAATGAGCTCATATTTGAACTGTAGTTTCAACTTTTCATCCTCTATATGCATGAATTGTTTCAGAATTTTTCGACAAAGTTAAGTAGGGTAGAAAAATACATTTTGCTGCTGCTGTTTGGACTGATTCGCGCCGCCCCACCGCATCCACGCGCGCGGCCGCTGCACCCACCCACCGCGCCGCCGCCACTTCGTCACCCCTGCCCCCGTGCTTCCCTTTGCCCCCGCGACCGCCGCCCCCTTGCCCTTCCGCGGCGCACCCGCGCCGCCTGGGCCGTCCCTACTCCCTCTACCGCGACCGCCGTCGTTGCCGCCCCCTTCTCCCTCTACCGCTGGTCGCCGCCTCGCTCGCACGTCCACACCCTCCACCGCGCTCGCCACACACCGTCGACCGCCGTCGAGGTTACCGCCGCCGTCCATCTCTCTTCCTCCTCTCCCTAATTTAGTTCAAATTAGGTTAGTTGAAATTACTTGATGTTTAGGTTAGGTTCAAATTATCCTCTATGTTTAGGTATTTGCAAAATTGAAATGCATAAATTAGTGTGGTGAAATAATCTATTTTTAGATATTTGCAAAATTGAAGCCGCCTTTTGCATATCTTTTTGGTTGTGTATGAATGTGTGCAGGTACTCCTAGAGACCTTTGAGATTGCCGGAATGTTGATTAACTTCCATTCCGGTAAATTCGGGTACTCATAATGTCATATTTTTAGCCGAAGTCATGCCAAAATTTCTCGTGAATTTTGACATGACTTTGGCCGAAAATGCTGTTATGTTTTGTATTCTTATTACGTTGCCGATGATTAAAATGAGGTGGCACTATATATGTGATTCAGAGGTGGTGTGAGTGAAACTTGTGACATGCACAAATATCAAAATTTCTGCATCCTAGAAGTTTCGCTAATGCCATCTCTGAATAATTTGTGTGTCCACTCTAAGTATGAGGCATTCTTTAGAGTTGACTCTATTACATTTTTAGAATGGCGATGAGACATTAATCTTTTTGTTTGTGTTTTTACATCTTATTACAATTTCTATACTGAAATTTGTTGTTTAACATTTTTTTATTTGCCTTGTATGCAGCGAATGCTGCCGCGCCGCCGCTCCATGAGCGGGTTCATTGGCGTCCGTCACCGCCCATCTGGCCGCTGGTCCACGGAGATCACCGTGGACGGCCACCGTTGGTACATGGGGACTTTCGACATGCCGGAGCTCGCCGCGCGCGCATTCGACGCGGTAGCCTGGAGGTTTGGACGGCCGCGTGCCGAGCTCAACTTCCCTGACGTTCAGTCTCGGGAGGAGGTTGAGTTCCTCGCGTCGCCGATGGAGATCGTCGACATAGACGAGGTGCGGCGTAACCGCCGCCAGGGGATAGCTCGCCGCGCTGCCCAGATCGACGAGTGGCGGATGGACGCACTGCGCCAGAACCGCCCCGATCTGGTGCAGGCGGAGCTGGACTTCTACGCCTCGAGGAACAAGAAGAGGCAGGCGAGCTCCGACGTCGCCGGACCCTCCAGTGCAGCGCCGCCATGCAAGAAGACCGGCGACGATTCTGATTCGAGCTTGGACTCGAGCTTTTGGGATGATCTCGATAAGTCGTCGGACGACTCATCCGACATAAGTTCATGCTGGGGTCCTTAGCAGGTTTAGGTTAAATTTCAAGTTAGGTTAAGTGATGAACTAATGCATGTTGTTTACCTTATCGAAGTTTAGCTTAAGTACTATGTCGTTTTAGGTTTGCAATGCATGTGTGATGAACTAAGTTATCTATGTATGGCACTTTGATCATTTGTATGTTGTCGTCTATATTTCTGTTGTTTGTTTGACGTCTGTACTTGAATTTGCTGTACTGTAGATACTGCTGGAATACAATTTTCCGGAAAAAAGAAATTCAAAAAATGTACCGCTGACGGCCGTGGCTGCACGCCAGCGCTGTCTAATCTAACGCTGGCGGGCAGAAATTGTGCCCGCCAGCGGTAACGAGCCTTACCGCTGGCGGACGACCGCCCGTCAGCGGTATAAATTACCACTGGCGTAATGATCGCTGGCGTGCGCCGTCCGCCAGCGGTATAAATTACCACTGGCGTAATGATCGCTGGCGTGCGCCTACCCGCCAGCGGTAGGCCAATTCCGTCTACCAGCGGTAGCCTTTTCCCTACTAGTGCATCCACATACGAATTACAGTGCTAATGATCACTCTTGTTCAGTGATATCGATAGGGCATGTGAAATAAAGACGGGCATGCTCATGCACCTAATTTCTTACCTACACAGTGACCATGCATGTCTCGTTCTCTCTCCCTGTCAAGGCGCCAGTTAGTTTGCAGAAGCTATGCTAATTAAGAGAATGGAAAGCGGGAGCCCATTCCGAATCTTATGATTGATCCAACGACAAGTGGAGGGGTGGTATAGCCAACGGGCGGTCACAACATATTTTCGTATTCGAATCTAAATATTTTTTAAATACGATTTTTTAAATCTTAACATTTTCTATATTTAATATTTTGAAATATTAAATTTAAAATAATATCTAAAAATAAAATAGAAAGGAAAAGGAAACAGCCAAAACAAGAAAAAGACACAGGAAAATTAAGAAAGAAAAAAGAAACAGCCAAAAGAAACGAAAACAAATGAAACAGGTGCACTACTGGGCCGGCCCATAAGCAATAGAGGTGCGCTTCGCATATTTGGGCCGGCCCATGTGGGGGTGTGCGACGGCTCGTTATTGTCCACCTGGTCGACATATAGGGATTGCCGTCATGCCTGCCTCACTAGTCGAACAAAATAACCTTGTATTTCCTAGTAAATAAATCACCGTACTGAACGAACAAGGGACTCTCAAAGAAGAAAATTCACTTTTCATCCGAAAACTTTTCGAGAATGCTCATTTTGTTCTAATAGTTCTGTTTGTACTTATATGAACTCTCAACGCTCAACAGACTGACGACATCCTCAAGCTCTGAATCCAGCTACGATCCTATGACAAACAGCAAAGAGAACCATAGGTGTAGCCAAAGAGGTAAACACAGGACATGTAGAGCAGATGTAGCAACAAAATCATGTACAGCAAACTCCTCCCTTGGGGATCAAGCTGCAGCCTGTACATTTCCTTCATGTATCACTGTTACCATCCGTTTCACCCGTGATCCTGAAGCCTCATATTCATACGTATTTTTTCAGATCTTTGGTTATCGTCTAACATATATTCCGCATGTTTATGTGATTTCCCTCATGCATGATGCACTAAATCGAGTGCTACCCAAAAACAACAGCCAAGTGAAACAATGTAAAGTACGATCTACAATGTATATGGTAGATTTGGAATGCTATATATAAGGAGAAAAGAATTATTGCACAAGGGAAAATTGGTGGAGCATTTATTTATCCGTGTGCTTGATGCCATGAATCATGATCACTATGGCTTTAATCCATTCAAGGTAAATGCAGTGGCCAGTTTACCTTCAAATCTCGAGCTAATGCGGAAAAGTTGACACCAACAATGATTTTCTAGTTTACTCCCCAGTATTAATTACTTTGTTTTCATTACTTTGATGCGGATTTTCCATGCGAAATTAAAATTCTTAGCCTATAGTAAGGTCGAAAAGGAAGTACACTCGTACATGGAGAGAGAGACAGAGATAAATTCTTAGTATGCTGTAAATGCAAAAAGATGTCCACCATCAGATGCACATTGGGTGAGATAAATCTAGATTGTCCATGTAGTCGTAGCAAAACAACGTTCGATGTAAAAGCACCAAAAACAACATAGAAGTGTGTACACATATTTTTTTACAAGATAAAAGTCTACGTAAGGTCAAACAAGAGGCTGATTCCTAGTAGATAGGAATACAACACTCTCCTAATGATCCATAATGGTAGTCCATTTCCTTTCAAAAACAATAATGGTAGTCCATCGTAGAAGTGTAAATTGCAGGATAAGATCCGGTCATGTACGTGCACCCATATTTCTGGTCCTAAGGCTTCAATACGGAGTGTGAAACTTCGTTGTCTGTTATCACCATGGGACATGTCGGTACAATTTTTTTTTGTGACGATAGTGATGTAGAATGTCACGACGGCTGAGGTCAGAGGGGCGGACCGATTCTTCGAAGCGAGGAGGACTTTGCTTGGTGATTCGTAACTTATAGCAGCGACATCGACAAGCTTGGCTGGCAGCACAAGATGAGTACATAGTTTTATCTTTCATGGTGAAAGTTCAAGTTCTGGTCAAAATTGTTTATGTCTGGCAAGGGCCTTGTTCAATGCATTGTTTTGAGAGCACGGAATTTCTCCAGGATGAAAACCTAAAATTTATGATAGGGCGACACCGAATCTTGTGCATGTTTCCTTTTCAAAGGCGTCCCTTTTGGAGAATTTGAACTCCGAGTCATGTGTAGGTGGTGGTTGTTCTAGCTATAGGTGTAGCCAAAAAGCTAAACACTGGACATGTAGAGCAGCTCTAGCAACAAAATCATGTACAACAAACTCCTCCCTTGGGGATCAAGCTGCAGCTTGTACATTTCCTTCATGTATCGCTGTTACCATATGTTTCACCCGTGGTCCTGAAGCCTCCTATTTCTAAGTATTTTTTCAGATTTTCAGTTCTCGTCCAACATATCTTCCGCATGTTTATGTGATTTCCCTCATGCATGATGCACTAAATCGAGTGTGCTACCAAAAATAACAACGGAGTGAAACGATGATGTAAAGTACGATCTACAATATATATGATAAATTGGAGTGCTATATATATGGAGAAAAGAACTATTACACAAGGGAAAGTTGGTGGAGCATTTGTTTATCCATGTGCTTGATTTTTCACGCGGATCTA
The DNA here is from genome assembly GCA_947311845.1 of Poa pratensis. NCBI lineage: Eukaryota > Viridiplantae > Streptophyta > Magnoliopsida > Poales > Poaceae > Poa > Poa pratensis. The sequence continues at coordinate 10,822,553 of CAMZMU010000035.1, forward strand.
AATTGTTAGTTTATCCTACTATATATATAACAGCTCGCAGAATAACTACGGCTTATGCACAACGGACCTTGGCCGTTCCCCTTTCTCTCGTCCATAGGAAAGACGAACTTTTGGGCGACCCGAGTCTCCCCACCTCGCTCGCCGTCGATCCGTGGATTCTTCCGCCTCCGGCGGCCGCTCTGGCGGCGGGAGGTAGGGGAATCCACGGATCTAGGCTTGTACATAGTGTAGGGGTAGGTTTGGAGCTAGCCGGTGGCGTCTTGGAGGCGGAGATGGCGCCGGCTGGTGTTTGGTTTGCAGGTGGCGGATCTCCTCTCCGGAGTCGACGTTCTGTGGAGCTTCGACCCTGATCCGTCGTCAACCTCGTCCTCGCACCTCTGTGGAGGTGCCGTGGGCGTCTTCCCCATGTTCAACTCAGAGGGCGGCGGAGTTTGCAGGTCAAGATCTTGAAGAAGAAGATGAGGTGCATCGGATCGACCGCGGCGGCGCTCGACGGTGTCGGTCCTTTGGGGCCGGCGCTCGGCGACTTCCCGCTCGCCTGGGGACTGCCTCCGATCCAAGGCATCAAGGGAGGCAGCGGCGGCGGCACGCCACCGACGGCAACGGCGTGTCGACGACGTGGTCAACTTGCAGAAGGACGAAGCTGTAATTTTGTGTTTGTTGGGGTTCTTTCTGTAATATCTCCGGTGTAATTCGTCTTCTTGTTCCGCAAAAAAAAAAGCTCGCAGAATCCGCCCCTTCTCATTCGTCCACGTCGCCGACTTCCCCTGGCCGTCCGATCGCGTCAACGGACGCCCTAGATGCGGCCACATCGCCCTCCAAAACGCGCGAAACTGTAGCAACGATTTTTAGCCAATCACGTGCGGCCACGTCGCCCCGGTCACCCCGCCGCGCGCCCGGTCACCCGGTCGCCCCTCTCCGCGCCGCACGATCCAGATCGGACGAATCGGACGGCTCGCATGACCGTTTTGCAAAAAATACCTCGCGTTTAACCACATTTTCTCGCAGAATCCGCCCCTTCTCATTCGTCCACGTCGCCGACTTCCCCTGGCCGTCCGATCGCGTCAACGGACGCCCCAGATGCGGCCACATCGCCCTCCAAAACGCGCGAAACTGTAGCAACGATTTTTAGCCAATCACGTGCGGCCACGTCGCCCCGGTCACCCCGCGCGCGCGCGCCCGGTCACCCGGTCGCCCCTCTCCGCGCCGTACGATCCAGATCGGACGAATCGGACGGCTCGCGTGACTGTTTTGCAAAAAACACCTCGCGTTTATCCATATTTACGTAACTGTCCCTCGAATTTTCCCGCATCCCACCTCCTCTCCCGACTCCTGTGCTCGCCTCGCTCCCCAGTCGCCTTCGCCGTCGCCGGCCGATTCCGGCGCGCTCCGGCGGCCTCCCTCGCCGTGCTAGCACGCAAACGAGAGCTCTTGCTCCGCTTCGCCCTCTCTTCCCTTTAGATTTGTCTCTCCGTGCTCCGCGTGGCCGTGCGCAACCCAAGCTCCAGGGTTAGGGTTCGGTCCGCTGATGCGCGCGGGTGGACTGGAGCGGGCGGAGCTGCGGCGGCTGTCCTTGCCGGTGCCGCGTGCACTGGCCAACGCCCTTGATTCCCGCGTCCTCCGGCCAACTCAGCCACCGTGATGCGGCGCCGTCCACACGCCGGCCGACGCTCCACCTTCTTCTCCTCTTTCCACAGTTTGTTTTCCTTTTCTTTCTCCTCGTGACTCACCCGAGCGACCGCGACTGCTAGGGTTCCTCACGCCCAGCCGCCGCACCACCTCCACGCCCATCTCGCCGCCCCACCTCGCCGCACGCCCGTGCCTCCACGGCCGCCCCACACACACACGGCCAGGCAGAGCTACCACCAATACGTGAGCTGCCGCTGGCTGCACCATGGACTCGGGCAGGCGGGCGAGCCGAAGAAGAGGACAAGAGGAGACCGCCAGCGCGACCGAGCCAGAGGACGCGATGCAGCAGCAGCCGCCGTCGTGGAGCCGCCGACCAGCTTCGAAGATGCGTCCATGGAGCGGAGTAAGAGCTCCGTCAAGGCGCTCCAGGTACTCGATTTCAAGCTTCAAAGGTGAGCTAATTGCTATGCTTTAATTTTTTTTCCTTCCTACCTGTAGTTTTCCATTTCAATATATTCAGTTTCACTTCTACAGTCTAGCGCAAGAATTCCGCTCCTTAACTGAATTTGCGGAGTATCTTTCTGTCAATGTTGACATTGTCTTCCCGGTGGTACATGGGAAATTTGGTGAAGATGGTGGTATTCAGGTTAGTAGTTGCCAGATGCTTTTAAATTTCTTAAATATGCTGATGCATGCTTGCGGATTCTCATTTTGAAGCCAAAGAAATATATGCGTTGGGTTTGCTATTTCTTGATCAGTATGTATATAAAAAAAAATTGCATAATTTCTGCCTTGACCAGCATGTATACAAAAAAAAAATTTGCATGATTTCTGCATGTATTACCTCAGTACATACATACTTGCACTTAATTTTGAAATCACATGGTAAACTGAATACACCAAATTTAATAACATGTTTAGTACTTGCTTGCACCACATAAACGTTGAGCTGGCTGTATATAAATCACCTACCTGATGTATTTTTCCAAGTGGAGCAACAATAAATACAGTCACGTTTGTTTTCACTACATGTCTTACTACCTTCTCATCTTCTGTTTTTTAAGGATTCCAGAACTTAACTACTGATTAGTATCCATGTGAAACCTTTCAATATTTCGGGCTCAGTGAAAGTAGTGTTCCTAGCTTGGGACAGCTCGATTTTTATGCAAGAATGGTCTGTTCAGTCTTCATGAAGGTTATCTGTTCTTCCACTTTAGATTTTGTTCAAATGTCATGTGGTTCTGCTATATATGTCAATTAGTTCTGATTTGGTACGACCTTCCATTTTAGATTTTGTTCAAATATCATGTGGTTCTGCTATATAGATCAATTAGTTCTGATTTGGTACGACCAAATTTTTATATATTGATCAATCCTATTTGGTATAGGTTGTTGTATAAAAAGGAGATGGAATGCATAGCGGTTTGACATGCCATGAACTTTTTTTGCATGATTCTTTGGTTAAGAGATGCTTTATAGCTTAAATAGAAGACAATCACAACAACTCCTTGATGTTGATTATTTCGATCATTAGGTCGTCTTATCTGTGTTACCATCTTTATCCAGTCCTTCCACTGTAACATTAAGCAACTGAATGTTCCTCCCATTTGGATTCTTTATCTGCAGTAGTAAGGAACACCGCAGCTCCTCATCTGGACAGTGACCTCTAACCCTATGGGTCATCTACCAACTTAGGGTGAGCGCTCGATGACCAGCTGTGCTGAAGCCTGCTCCGGATCAGGGAGCATGGCGTCTCCTGGAAGCAGTCCTGCTCCCACCCAAACAAAGAACAAAACGTCAACGACACAGGCGGCAAGGCGGTGCGCGAAGGACTGTGGCAGTGGAGGAAGCATCCAATAGGATCTGGTATCTTGGTTTTCCCTCTCTCATTCTGTTACAACACGAATGGAATAGTCCATGATTTTTCAAGAAGCAGCAGCCCCTTATTTCCTGTATATGCTCCAGAAGGTATTGCTTCTAAATATGAACTTGCTTAGTTTTGTTGTAGAGTTGAAAGTATGTTGCTGTGACCAGTTCATCTATGCAAACAATTTATGTAGCTTAATGTCATTATATAAGGAGCCTTATTTGACTGGCTATATTTTCATGTATTCTTTCCTTCCTTTCATGGCAACTTTAATTACAAAAACTTGCGTATTCCTGAGTTTTTAATGGTTAATGGCCACCGATTAGTCTCACTTTTGTTTTCTTCATCTTTCATTTATTTTCATGTACATACAATACTACATGTTTAACTATCATACTCTCTTTTTCAGTTAAGGTCCTCCTTTTACAGTACTTCCTAACTATAGTAGTGGAGAAGTGGAAGGTTAAGATGTTATAGTGCTGATTTACTTCCTGATGTGTGAATTGGTAAATGTGTAGTAATATGGTAATGTTGATTGTTCGATATTTTTCCTAGGCTCCTCACCTTCTCTGCATGTTATCCGCAATGGAACTCTATTTTAACCGACTTATAGTGCCACACAGCCGCTCGGTATGTGCTGCAATGTAGCCTTGCCTCATTTTTTCAGTGTGAGTTTTCAGTTCTGTCGGTCGGGTTATTTCTCATACATGGTACTGATGAATGATCAAGTAATCTCATTTTTTTATTGAAAATTGATATTGACAAAACTTTATGGAACAGTCAATTATCTTTTTAGTTCGTCGGTACATATTTTATGATTAGATCGCCAATGAAATAATTTCCAAATCCTTGAAATTTTTGTGTTCCGTTTGTGCCTTTTATATGGACAAGTTTGTGTTCAGCTGATCAGTTTTTTGAAATGCTCGGCCCAGCAGAGGAATGACCCGGAATGACCCTTCTGTGCAATTTTCAGTTGGCTCTGCTTCAGATTTCAACAAGCTGCTGTTGTGTGCGGAACGCAAAGCTTCTGTGTAATTCACTGTTGTACTGCTGTTATGGATGGCTAGGTAAGTTTCTTTTTTTCTAATTTGATGAGAGTATTGCAATACCGAGCCAACTCTTATAACTGCAAATGTTTTTTTGTCCTCCAGACATGCTCACTCTACTTTTTGTGCAACATAAAGCTGTATTGGTCTTACATGCTTCTGCACTGTGTCATGTGTTTTCATGTAAATCTGACACATATAGTCTCAAACAGTCCATTTTCTGAAAGGTATGGTTGGCACATTTGTGGAATTGATTAATTTCCGTGCAGTTCAATTTCCTATATTAGTTCTTCACTTATTCCAACTTGAAGTACAGTTTGTCATGTAGACAATGCCACTAATGTTGCGTCGACATATTTATTGGATACGAATATTTCAAAATTTCATATGACTTTCAAACCTGCTCATTTGTAAACCCTAAAAGAATTCAAATAAGAATAAATTCCAAGTTGTTCATTTCCTAAAATCTATATTTGAGCATTTCAACTCAAATTTCAAATTTACATATTCCAGAATTACAAATGCCTTCCAAATCTGATCATTTTTCGTAAACATTAAAATAATACAAATATGAATACATTTCAATACGTCAAATTTTCACAATCTCAACAATCTTCTAATCGCAAACTCTCCGAATTCAAATAACACTCATATTTCAACATGATTTTTTAAAAAACATATTCGAAAAAAAGTTCAAATCCACAGGCGCGGCGGGTGCCGCGCATAGTCCCCTAGTAAGGTTGAAATGGAAGTACGCTGGCACGTAGAGAGAGACGTAGACGGGCATAGCAAGTTAGGGTGTGTTTGGTAGCCCGTATGCTCCATCTCAATCCATACATGCCCAGTCTAGCCATGCTCAGCACGTACAAATTTGTTTCACTGTGGGTGTTTGGTAGGTTGTATAAGCCGAGCTGTGCTGAGTTGAAACCGTGTTTGGTAGCCTGCATGATCTGGGCCATGCTATACTTTTATAAAAAGCGATCAGGTCCCTGGAAAAAGCGGTCAGGTCCCTGGACAGAAAACATAAAACGCAATCAGGTCCTGGGCGCCACCGCCGGCGAGAGGAGGCGGCATCGCCGGCGAGAAGAGGGTTCTGTGCGGCGCTGGGGCAGTGCGGCGACGCCAGGCGATGGGTGGCGGCGGCGCGGACGCTAGCATCGCTGCTGGCGACGGGCACGGGAAGTGGACGACGAGCTCCTCGACGCGTTGGAGGTCGACGAGCTCGACGCGTTGGAGGTCGGCGGCGGTCGGCGAACTGCGGGTGGAGGACGCGAGGACGAGCTCGAAGGCGGCACGGATGGGCTCCCACGCGGTGGCTGAGGGGCGCTGGAGTCGCTGCTGGCCACGGGCAGGAACTCCGTGGAGGGCTCGACGAGGTCGACGCGTGAGGTCGTCTCCGTGGCGGCCGTGGCCGTGGCGGTCGTCTCCCCGCGGCGGCCGTTGGCCGGCGGCGGGCGCGGAAGGAGCTGGTGGTCCTCGCCGGCGGCTAGGAGGAGGAGCGGAGCGGCATCCCCGCCGGCCGGCGCGAGAGGAGCTGCGGGGGGCATGTGAACAGTGCCCGCCTCGGGGTGAGGGGCCGCGTGCGTTCCATGTGCTGCATACAGTGCTTTGCGGGGACGAGCTCAGCCAGGGCGAGGTGAGAAGCTCGATTCGAGCTTCTCTCGTGGGCATGGCTGAGAGCCAAATCTGGGCGAGGTGGGCAGGGCTGAGGACGCACGAGCCGGGCTACCAAACAGCGAAAAATGGGGTGGGCGGAGATTTTCTGAGGGAAGCCGGGCTACCAAACACGCCCTTAGCAACCGTGAAGCTAGAATGTTGTAAATGCAAAAACTAATATGTCCACCATAAGATGCATATTGGACGGTGAGATACATCCAGATTGTCCCCATAGTTGTAGGAAAACAACGTCCGGTGTAGAAGCCCCAAATACAACATGGAATCGTATACATATCCGTTTTTATATGAGATAAAATTCTACTTAAGCGTGAAACAAGAGGTTGATTCCTATTTCCTACAGTAGTAGGCAGGAAGACATCACTCTCCTAATGATTCAAAATGGTTGGTGTTCATTGATACGTCTCCAACGTATCTATAATTTCTGATGTTCCATACTTATATTATGCCAATTGCTACATGTTTTATATACACTTTATATCATTTTTATGCATTTTCCGGGACTAACTTATTAACAAGATGCCGAAGTGCCAGTTCCTGTTTTCTGCTGTTTTTGGTTCCAGAAAATCACTTATGCAAATATTCTCGGAATTGCACGAAACAAAAGGCCAAGTCCCTATTTTTCCAGCACCGTCACGGAGTCCGAAGGAGAGACGAAGTGGAGTCACGAGGTGGCCAAACCACATGGTGGCGCGGCCAAGGGTGGGACCGCGCCACCAGGTGAGGTGGGCCCCTCGGGACTCCTCCGACGCTGCTCCTTCGCCTATTTATTCCCCCCGACATGAAAACCCTAACACCGAGAGTCATATTCCAGAAAGAGTTCCGCCGCCGCCGCCGTCGTCAACCCTAACTCGGGGGGTTCTGAAGCTCTTCCCGGCACCCTGCCGGAGAGGGGAATCATCACCGGAGGGCTCTACAGCAATGCTTTGTCTAAGGATGAATGTGTTGTTTACATTATGCACTTTACTTAATGCAATTGTCTGTTGCTTGCAACTTAATACTGAAAGGGGTGCGGATGCTAACTGGAAGGTGGACTATTTAGGCACAGATGCATGCTGGATAGCGGTCTGTGTACTTTGTCATAATGTCTAAATGAATCTCACAGTCAACACTACACTTGCACATGCATGTTTATGCACTTATCAATATTGTCAATTGCCCAGCTGTAATTTGTTTACCCAGCATGTTAGTTATCTTATTGGAGAGACACCACTAGTGAACTGTGGACCCCGGTCCATTCTTTTACATCTGAAATACAACATACTGCAATCATTGTTCTCTACTGTTTTCTGCAAGCAAACATCATTTTCCACACTATACGTTTAACCCTTTGTTTTCAGCAAGCCGGTGAGGTTGACACCCTCACTGTCTCGTCGGGGCAAAGTAGTTTGATTGTCTTGTGTGAAGATTCCACGTCAACTACGCTCATCAAGTTTTCTGGCACCATTGTCAGGGACCTCAACATCCCCATCAACACCCAAGTTTTCTGACGCCGTTGACACCTTCTAGCAATCGTTGATTTCCTACTGGTTCGATAAACCTTGGTTTCATACTGAGGGAAGACTTGCTGCTGTACTCATTAAACCTTACACTTGAGGTACCCTGACGAACGTGTACTTCACACGCATCAAGCAAGTTTTCTGGCGCCGTTGCCGGGGAAGTCATCATTGCTACAGCAAGGGGAGTCTCTCACTTCCAATCATTTTACTTTGTTATTGTCTTGCTTAGTTTATTTTTATTTATTCTTGTTTGCTCTCTTTATCAAAAACACAAAAAAATTAGTTACTTTTTATTTTTGTTAAATTCGGCCGTTTTTGTTTTTGCAAAATGAGTACTCCTGAGAACACCAAGTTGTGTGACTTCACTAGCACAAACAACAATGATTTCATATGCACTCCTATTGCTCCACCTGCTTCTAAAGCAGAATTTTATGAAATTAAACCTGCTCTATTAAATCTTGTTATGAAAGAGCAATTTTCTGGTGTTAGTACTGATGATGCTGCTGCCCATCTTAATAATTTTGTTGAACTTTGTGAAATGCAAAAGTATAAGGATATGGATGGGGATATTATAAAACTGAAATTTTTCCTTTCTCTTTGAGAGGAAGAGCTAAAGAATGGTTGCTTTCTTTGCCTAGAAATAGTATTGATTCTTGGACAAAATGCAAAGATGCTTTCATAGGGAAATATTATCCTCCTGCTAAGATTATATCCTTGAGAAGTAGCATTATGAATTTTAAACAACTTGATAATGAACATGTTGCTCAAGCTTGGGAGAGAATGAAATCTTTGGTGAAGAATTGTCCCACTCATGGACTGACTACTTGGATGATCATCCAAACCTTTTATGCAGGATTAAATTTTTCCTCAAGGAACTTATTGGATTCGGCCTCTGGAGGAACCTTTATGTCCATCACTTTAGGTGCAGCAACAAAGCTACTTGATATGATGATCAACTATTCCGAATGGCACACCGAAAGAGCTCCTCAAGGTAAGAAGGTAAATTCTGTTGAAGAAACCTCCTCTTTGAGTGATAAGATTGATGCTATTATGTCTATGCTTGTGAATGGTAGATCTCATGTTGATCCTAATAATGTTCCTTTAGCTTCATTGGTTGCTCAAGAAGAGCATGTTGATGTGAACTTCATTAAAAACAACAACTTCAACAACAATGCTTATAGGAATAATTTTGGTAGCAACAACTCTAGGCCTTTTCCTTCAAGTGGTAATGGTTATTCTAATGCTAGATCTTTTATGCCTAGTGAGGAAAGGATGATAGAAATTGAGAGATCAACTAAAAGCTTTATGCAATCACAATTTGAGCAAAATCAATTGTTTACAAAAGCTATGAATGAACAAACTACCATGTTGAAAATATAGGACAGCAACTCGAAAATTTGAATAGTGAGATTTCAGGTTTGCAAACTAAGATTTCCATTGCTGAAAACCGTATTTCATCTATGTCTGAAGCTCAATCTTCTTTGATTAATAAATGGCAGCCAAACCTGAAGCTCTTGATGCTTTTGCTACAGCAAATGCCATCCAAGTTCGAATTGATAATAATATTAGGATGTTGGCTGAATTGCATGCTAGGTGGGAAAAAGAGGAAAAACTTGAAAAAGAGAATAGTATAGTTAGAGTTTGTACTATCACCACCACTAGTAATGCTAATGTTTCACATGCTAGTAAGCCTCCTACTATGATGGTAATGTTATTGGTGTTGGTAATGTCTCTACTACTTCTGCAAAGCGTTTGAAATTGCCTAAAACTGCTGAAACTTTTTCTGATAAAAGTGCTGAAATTTTTCAAACTATTGGAGACAATGGTTCCACCACCATTGACAATAATGATTTTGATTTTGATGATTGTAACATCTCTGAAGTTATTATGTTCTTGCAAAAATTAGCTAGAAGTCCCAATGCTAGCACTATTAATTTGGCTTTTACAAAGCATATTACAAATGCTCTTTTGCAAGCTAGGGAGGAGAAGTTGAAACTTAAAGCTTCTATTCCTAGGAAATTAGAAGATGGTTGGGAACCCATCATTAAGGTAAAGGTGAATGATTTTGATTGCAATGCCTTGTGTGATCTTGGTGCAAGTATTTCGTTTTGCCCAAGAAGCTTTATGATATTCTTGATTTGCCACCTTTGGAACATTGTTATTTGGATGTTTTTCTCGCTGATAATGCTATGAAGAAACCTTTGGGGCGAGTTAATGATGTTTTTATTACGTAAACAATAACCTTGTCCCTGTTGATTTTTTGTTATGGATATTGAATGCAATGCATCTTGTCCTATTGTTTTGGGAAGACCTTTTCTTCGAACTGTTGGTGCCATCATTGATATGAAAGAAGGTAATATAAGGTACCAATTTCCTCTCAAGAAAGGTATGGAACACTTCCCTAGGAAGAGAATGAAGTTACCTTTTGACTCTATTGTTAGAGCAAGTTATGATGTTGATGCTTCTTCTCTTGATAACACTTGATTTTCACTTTCTGCGCCTAGCTGAAAGGCGTTAAAGAAAAGCGCTTATGGGAGACAACCCATCGTTTTTATTTGCTGTTATTTTTTTTTCTTTGAGTCAAGGTTTTGTTACTTCTGTAGCAACTCCTTTGTATCTTTATTTTATCGCAATGTTGTGCCAAGTAAAGTTCTATATTGAAAGTTGATGCAAGATTTGGATTTCTGCGCAGTGACAGATTTTTAGCTGTCACGGATTTGAGCTTATCTCCCTGTAGAAAATTCAAAAATTCTGAAAAATCACGCATATTCCTGAGATATGTACGCAACTTTCATTATTTTAGGCCAGATCCATCTGAGCAACTTAAGTGCCTCGAAAAAATTCGTCATTCCAGACTGTTCTGTTTTTGACAGATTCTGCCTTTTGTTTTGCATTCGCTCTTTTACTGTGTTTGTGTGGATTTCTTTGCTCCACAAAGCATTGGTGGCTGTAGCTAATGTCCAGAAGCTTTGGGATTGATTGTATCATTACAGAATATGAGAATTTTTGATTATGCACTAACCCTCTAATGAGAACTGTCTTGAGTTTGGTGTGAAGGAAGTTTTCAAGGATCAAGCGAGAAGGGTGATATTATGTGATCAAGAAGAGTGAAAAGCCTAAGCTTGGGGATGCCCCCGTGGTTCATCCCAACCATATTCAGAGAGACTCAAGCGTCTAAGCTTGGGGATGCCCAAGGCATCCCCTTCTTCATCAACAAACTTATCAGGTCATCTCTAGTGAAACTATATTTTAATTCTTTCACATCTTATGCGCTTTACTTGGAGCGTCTGTGTGTTTTTTTTTTGTTTTTGTTTGAATAAATTCGGATCCTAGCAATCCTTGTGTGGGAGAGAGACACGCTCCGCTTTTTCATGTGAATACTCATGTTCTTCACTTATATTTGTTGAGTATTCTTAACTAGCTACTGCAGTGCTTTTAGCTCCTGTTTTTCATGCATCTCTTCGAGCTGTTAGCACTTGTTTATAAAACTCTCTTGCTGCATTATATTATCATTTGGAGAGTTTATGTTTAAATAAATTGATTGGTGTTTGTTTGGAAGAAAGAAAATGCTACATGTAGTAGTTGGTATTGGAAAAGACATATGCATTCTTGTAGATCATTGTCTTGTTTTGATTTGATACTTTGCAATTGTTTTGAGCTCTCAAGTAGATCATGTTTAAGCTCTTGCATCATGTAGTTAAAGCCTAGTAGTGGAGAACTACCGTAGAGCTTGTTGAGACTTGGGATGCATATTTGTTCTCTCTAAGGTCTAGATATTTTCTGGTAAAATGTTTGAGCAACAAGGAAGACAGTGTAGAGTCTTATAATACTTGCAATATGTTTTTATGTGATTCTTGCTGTACCGGTTTATACTTGTGTTTGCTTCAAACAACCTTGCTAGCCTAAACTCTGTACTGAGAGGGAATGCTTCTCGTGCATCCAAAACTTGAGCCAAAACCCATGCCATTTGTGTCCACCATACCTACCTACTATGTGGTATTTCCTGCCATTCCAAGTAAATATTTCATGTGCTACCTTTAAACTATTCAAAACTTTATTACTCCTTATTTGTGTCAATGTTTTATAGCTCATGAGGAAGTATGTGGTGTTTTATCTTTCAATCTTGTCATTTACTTCTGACAGACTTTCACCAATGGACTAGTGGCATATACATCCGCTTATCCAATAATTTGCAAAAAGAGCTGGCAACGGGGTGCCCAGCCCCAATTAATTACAACTTTCATTAATAATTCTCTTCACATGTTTTGCCCTGATTTATCAGTAAGCAACTTAATTTGCAAATAGACACTCCTCCATGGTATGTGAATGTTGGAAGGCACCCGAGGATTCGGTTAGCCATGGCTTGTGTAAGCAAAAGGTTGGGAGGAGTGTCATCTATAAAGAAACTAAAATACATGTGTAAACAAAAGAGAAGAGGGATGATCTACCTTGCTGGTAGAGATAACGTCCTTCATGTGCCCACTACCATTCGTTGACAACAACAAACACCTCTCAAATACTTATTTTGTGCTCTCTATATGCTTTCGAAAACTTAAAAAGCTCTAGCACATGATTTAATCCCTGCTTCCCTCTGCGAAGGGCCTATCTTTTACTTTATGTTGAGTCAGTTTACCTACTCCTTTCTATCTTAGAAGCAAACACTTGTGTCAACTTTGTGTGCATTGATTCTTACATGTTTACTTATTGCACTTGTTATATTGCTTTATGTTGACAACTATCCATGAGATATACATGTTACAAGTTGAAAGCAATTGCTGAAACTTAATCATCCTTTGTGTTGCTTCAATGCCTTTTACTTTGAATCTATTGCTTTATGAGTTACCTCTTATGCAAAACTTTTTGATGCTTGTCTTGAAAGTACTATTCATGAAAAGTTTTTGCTTATATGATTCATTGTTTACTCTTTATCTATTTGTTAGCAAACTATAGACCATTGCTTTGAGTCACTTCATTCATGACATGAGCCTTGCAATATATTGATCAAGATTGTGTGAAAGCATGTCTCCTCAGAAATTATTTGTTGTTATCGTTTTACCTACTCGAGGACGAGTAGAACTAAGCTTGGGGATGCTTGATACGTCTCCAACGTATCCATAATTTCTGCTGTTCCATGCTTATATTATACCATTTGCTACATGTTTTATATACACTTCATATCACTTTTATGCATTTTCTGGGACTAACCTATTAACAAGATGCCACAGTGCCAGTTCCCTGTTTTCTGCTGTTTTTGGTTTCAGAAAGTTACTTCTGGAAATATTCTCGGAATTGCACGAAACAAAAGGCCAAGTCCCTATTTTTCCAGCACGTACACGGAGTCCGAAGGAGAGACGAAGGGGCCACGAGGTGGCCAAACCACATGGTGGCGCGGCAGTGGGACCGCGCCACCAGGTGGTTTGGGCCCCTCGGGGGTCCGCCGACATCGCCCCTTCGCCTATTTATTCCCCGACGCGAAAACCCTAAAACACCGAGCCTTTATCCAGAACATATTCGCTGCCGCCGCCGTCGTCAACCCTAACTCGGGGGGTTCTGAAGCTCTTCCCGGCACCCTGCCGGAGAGGGGAATCATCACCGGAGGGCTCTACATCGCCATGCCCGCCTCCGGAGTGATGCGTGAGTAGTTCATCCTTGGACTATGGGTCCATAGCAGTAGCTAGATGGTTGTCTTCTCCACTTGTGCCATCATGTTTAGATCTTGTGAGCTGCCTATCATGATCAAGATCATCTTATTGTAATGCTACATGTTGTGTTTGCTGGGATCGATTATATTGATATACTATGTCAAGCTGAATATTATATTATCATGTCTATGTCATTTGTGATCTTGCATGCTCTCCGTTACTTGTTGAAACTTGGCCAAGTGAATACTTGTGACTCCAAGAGGGGGTATTTATGCATGATAGTTGGGTTCAACCTCTATTTAACCTGGGATAGTGACAGCAAGTTCTAAGGTTGTAGATGTGTTGTTGCCACTAGGGTAAAACAGCAATGCTTTGTCAAGGATGAATGTATTGTTTACATTACGCACATTACTTAATGCAATTGTCTGTTGCTTGCAACTTAATACTGGAAGGGGTACGGATGTTAACCGGAAGGTGGACTATTTAGGCATAGATGCATGCTGGATAGCGGTCTATGTACTTTGTCGTAATGCCCAAATGAATCTCATAGTAACACTACACTGCACATGCATGTTTATGCACTTATCAATTGTCAATTGCCCAGCTGTAATTTGTTTACCCAGCATGTTAGTTATCTTATTGGAGAGACACCACTAGTGAACTGTGGACCCCGGTCCATTCTTTTACATCTGAAATACAACCTACTGCAATCATTGTTCTCTACTGTTTTCTGCAAGCAAACATCATTTTCCACACTATACGTTTAACCCTTTATTTTCAGCAAGCCGGCGAGGTTGACACCCTCACTGTCTCGTCGGGGCAAAGTAGTTTGATTGGCTTGTGTGCAGGTTCCACGTCAACTACGCTCATCAAGTTTTCTGGCACCATTGTCAGGGAGTTCAACATCCCCAAAAACACCCAAGTTTTCTGACGCCGTTGACACCTTCTAGCAATCGTTGATTTCCTACTGGTTTGATAAACCTTGGTTTCATACTGAGGGAAGACTTGCTGCTGTACTCATCAAACCTTACACTTGAGGTATCCTAACAAACGTGTACTTCACACGCATCATTCATCACTCTCCTAATGACCCGGTGGAGCCTGTCCTTGCGGTAGTCTTCGTAGTTGTTGGGCCTGCGGGGGTCATACTCCTCGAGCACGGCGGACTGGACGGCGACGAGGCAGCCGGTGGAAGGAGGTGGCTGGCGGATGCTGCTGCTGGACGGTCGTAGAGGCAGTGGTGGCTTTGGGGCGAGGGTTCCTGATGAGAGACGTGTACGGGACAAAGGTCCTAGAGGGCTTGCGGAGGGTGGGCGGCGCCATCTTGGACCAGACGGAGGCGGTGGACGGTCTGTCATCGCTGGAGGCCGAGGTCCGTGGCGGCTTGTCGCCGTACAAGGAGAATTGCTGCTGGAATGACTCAACTATCATCACCTATCTATACTTCTTATAAAAGCAAAACCCCCCACTAACTTACTATTAATGATTCCATCTCAACATGCAAGATATCCACATCACTTTCTCTTTTAGAAAACCAATAGTCCACATCATCATCATCTTTTCCTTTAGCCATTAAATTGTCCACGTCATCATTCTTATTTTGTTATTCGAATGATAAGACCACACTTTTTTGGCAGACATATTTATATAGCATGCTTCAAATTTATGAGTTTGTTAGAATTTTAAAAGATACCCGCCGCAACGCGCAGGGTATGGTTCTAGTTGCAGAGAATTGCTGCGGCAACTCGGTCTCTTCTCGTCTCGACTCAACCACACCCGTACAGAGGCCTCCTATTTTTTGGGCCGCCTCTGTTGTACTGGGCCACGATATAAACCAATTGGCCTATCCTCATGCCTTTTTTTCCACTGAAGCCTATCTCACTGGTCGAACAAAATCACCTTTTATTTCCTCATAAATAAATCAGCTTAGTAAATATCAAAAAATAAACCAGCTTTCAAGAAGTAGTGACTCTCGGGAGAAGAAAGTTCAGTTTTCATACCAAACTTTTTAAGAAGTGTACATTTTGTTCAAATAGTTCTATTTGATCTGATATGAGCTCTCAACTCTCAAATTTGACGCGACATCCTCCATATCTGGTTCTAGCTACGATCCTATCTATCTATTATATACTAAAAGCAAAATGCGTTAGTGTTTAGAGGCACCACGTTAAGCCACATCCTCCTAATTAATTTTAATAGTTAGATCTAAAATATGTGGCTAGGATTTAATAAAACATAAATAGTTACGTAACATGTTGACACGATATATATGTGCAGACACATGTGTCTCGGACCTGTAACTAATACGTGTTGAACACATTGTCCGTTTAAAAACCAGCCGATACAAGCTGGAACGTTAACTGTAAGAAAAATCAACACGTACGTGCACAAGACTGTAAAGGACTGCGTCCATAAAAAAACCAAACAATACCTATCTTTCAAAGGTGCATGATTTCTAAGAGAAAAAAAACTTTCTTGAACATGGTGGTACGAGCTACTGGGACATGGTCATGGTCATGGTCAGTTAAAAAAAAACTAAAGTGATCAGTAAGTACTTCGAGTGTTTTATTAACCCCATTCAAAAGTTTGACCCAAGGTGGACCAATAAATATCAATATTCATAACCAAATTCTTATAACACAAAATACGATTTACGATGATTCTAATTATAATAATTTTATATCTTAGATTTTGATATTTTTTCCTATATATTTGGTCAAAAATTAAAGTTTGATTTGAATAAATTCAGAATGCACAAGGGAATTATGAACTACATTTAAAATTGATGAAAATACAACATTAGTCGACACACTATCGATGGGAATGTCCTTCATACAATAAAACACTTTTTAATGATTCACACAGGGTTAACTCATCATAGATTCTTGCTTTAGAATGATTCATATTTAGTATGTAACCACGGTGTGCCAATACTATTTTTAATCCGAGGACCTGAAAAGCGTACACTTCGTTCTTATGAATTGTTTTCGCGGATAGCGCTTGGTTTGCATGTCAGGAATTTTTGGACTATTCTACGTGTCTTTCTCTCACGTAACAAAACTAACATAAGAGGGCATGCCATTTCAATTGCACAACAAAATTGTTGTCTGATTAGTAGTCTTGAATTATGCTATCTAAACAACATAATCATTTTGCATCACACAACAAATACATATGTTCGGGTGTGTAGAACCATCGAATGAAGATCGTAATAAGTTAAGAGTCCAAAGGAGTTAGATTCATACTTCTCTAATTTAGAGACTATGATGTATAAACATGTTAACGAATATGTCTAGAACAAAATAATTTATTCTTAGCTGCATTTTCATATTAAAAATAGTAGCCAAAGTTTCAGCATGTTCATATTTGTAAAGTGTTGCACACTGTGACATGCACTGACTAAATGAGAGAAAGAAACATAAAGAATAACAAAATTCTCAATATTTAATGTGACCTAAGGATAAACTGCTTAACTTAATTCAACAATTTTATCAAAGATAACTAACCCACCGCACAGATCTGACATCATGTAATAACTATAGTTCAATTTACATACCCAATACCACTTATAAGGATGTTTCAACATATGACATGATAATCATTTGACCACAAATTTCAAATTGACAAAGATGTTACTCCCATACGTGATATTTGCCTTACCGACAATTTGCGGTAGTTGTTGAACCAGTTTTTTATTGTCACATAATTGAAAATAGTGTCATATGAGTGCAGCGATATCCTCCTTTTCTTAAACACTTTAAAAAAAACTATAGATGATGCCCTCGCATTTGCTAGGGCCACCATGCTAGTTACAAACAAGAAAGAGAACTATGGATGTAGCCAATAAGATAAACACAAGACAGATAGATACGCTCTAGCAACAAAATCAACTACAACAAACTCTCCCCTTGAGAATCAAGTTGCAGCTTTGACATTGCCTTCATGTAGCACTGTTAGCTTTCGTTTCACCCGTGATCCTGGAGCCTCCTATTCCCATGTATTATTTCAAATCTTCGGTCATATAACATATTTTCCGCATGTTTATGTGATTTCCCGAATGCATGGTGCGCTAAATCAACCGCTACCAAAATCAACAACCAAGTGAAACGATGTAAAGTACGATCTACAATGTATATGGTAGATTTGGGATGCTATATATATAAGGAGAAAAGAATTATTCACACAAGAGAAAGTTGGTGGAGCATTTATTTATCCGTATGCTTGATGCGATGAATCATGATCGCTATGGCTTTAATCAAATCAAGGTAAATGCACTGGCCAGTTTACCTTTAAATCTTGAGCTAATGCGGCAAAATTGGCAACAAAGAAGATTCTCTACGTAACTCCTGGTATAAATTATTTCGTTCTCATTACTTTTGATACGAAATTTCCATGTGAAATTAAAATTCTTAGCCTATAAGGTCGAAAAGTAAGTACACTCGTACATGGAAAGAGAGAGATAAATTCTTAATATGTTGTAAATGAAAAAGATATGTCCACCATCAGATGCACATTGGGTGAGATAAATCTAGATTGTCCATGTAGTTGTAGCAAAACAACGTTCAATGTAGAAGCACCGAAAGAACATTGATACGCCCATTATAAACAAAATGTCGAGCAAACTGCCATGGTCAGCCTAACAGCACGTGACATGCATCCATAGGCAACACATCGCAGACCACCGTGTCCTCATAATCACCTACAGAAAATTTTAGACGCGTCTTATATGTGCTAACTTCAGCTTGCCTGAATTATACAACCACTGATCAACACAACATAGCTGCGGATGCTTCCATTTAGGTAAAGACAACGAATCAACCAAGCTCTTACTGACTATACTGGAGCAGCTGCCACCATCCACAATCAGCTTGCAATTGGTATCCTTGACAGTGCATTGTGTTTGAAAAAAAATTCAGCGCTGTCTTGTCCCTCTATGCGGTCTTCTGGCACACGCTCCACTATCAAACTCTTACAATTAGGAGCAGCAGGATACACATCAACTTTGTTATCATTAGATTTCTCATTAGAAAGCTGATCAATCTTCTCCTCATCGCTAGCAGAAATTTATTGCCTTCCAAAGTAACTATTTGGAGGACAAACTTTTCATTAAAAAAAAATCTCAATCTCCTAAACAAAAGGCAGCCACAACATAACCTCAAGGTTGCTCAAACCGCTCTAGACGAGTGGGGCAGAGCGTGCGGTACCTACGTCGATTGCCGAACTCTAAACGTGGAGCCTAGATGACGAATGCAAGAGGGCAAGAGGCCAGCGTTGCTTCCACGATGAATCAAAGTACATCGTGTCTACTAGAGCTGCAAAAAAGGGCGTTTATTACCGAATAAGCGCGTTGCCGCCCGTCCGACAGGGCGGATGTTTTTGAACTTTTCGAAAACGTTTCAAAAAAATCGAAAAGAAATACCTGGATGTAGTCTATCACACACACTACGATCCTGGAGATTTGAAGTTCAAAATACTTTGTATATTTGGCTCACCAAAAAAGACAAATCGAATAAATATTAGAGAAAAAAAAAAGTCGATCTGTACATGCCCCAGATCTGTATTTTTGTCTTTTTTTCCTGAGGCTAAAATACATTATATTTAACATATATAATTTGTACCGAGCGTATTGCATAGGTTTGTCTACATCATGGTATTTTTTTCGAATTTTTCGGAAACTTTAAATTTGATTATTTTAAAATTTCAAATACCGGGCTCCCTCTCGCCCGGGCGCCATATCGCCGCTCTCGTTTATTACATGTCCTTTTAGCAGGACATTGCTCATGTCGCCAGTAAAGAATCCTGTTCTAGCTTGAAACCCCAACCCGCAAATTGTTAGCACGAGCAAAGGCAAGCACCATGCGTGCTGGTCCTTACATACAAAGTTCCACACGCGGCTTGTTCGATCGCCCCCACTCTCCATCGTCACGTCGCCGTCGCGAAAGCTACTGCCACAAAAACTCAGTGCTCGCTGTCCCGTCGACGTCCTAGGCGTCCAGGTCCCGCCGTCCATGGTAAAAAGCTGCATCCAAGAGCTCTGCGCCACCTTCTGCTCCTGCCTGCTCCCACCGCGCTCACCCATGGACACCTACGATCGACGCCATCACGCATGACGCACCGCACCGTGCAGCTCAGCACGGGCGTGCGCCTCCACGTCGCGGAGCCGGCCCACCCTCCGGCGCCGGCGCACCGACGGTCCTTCTCCTCCACGGCTTCCCGGAGCTGTGGTACACGTGGCGGCACCAGATGCCCGCGCTGGCCGCCGCGGGCTACTTTGCAGGAGCCTGGAGCAGTTGAAGCTGAATTCGCACGCCTCGGCACGGAGCAGGTGCTAAGAAAGTTTTTCTCTTAGCGAAATCCTGGCCCGATGTTCATCCCCGAGAGCGGTGGGCATCAGCGGATGAGAAGCAGAGAAGGTGCCCTTGCCCAGCTGGATCACGGAGGAGGACATCAAGTTCTAGCTACGATCCCTATTACAAAGAACAAAGTGAACTATAGGTGTAGCCTAAGAACTAAAAGCGGGACAGGTACATCCGCTGTAGCAACAAAATCATTGATAACAAATTCCTCCATCTGAGATCAAGCTGCATCTTTAATACAACCTTCATGCATCACTGCTACTACTTTCTGTTTCACCCGTGATCCTGAAGCCTCGTATTCCTACGTATTTTTTACATATCTTCCGCATGTTTGTGATTTCCCCCATGCACGATGCACTAAACCAAGTGCTACCAAAAACAACAATCAAGTGAAACGATGTAAAGTACGATCTACAGTGTATATGGTTGATTTGGTATGCTATAGAGTTATTAGCATAGAACCACCACATTAGTCGTCAATGTTCGAAAAACCACCACTTTGCGTTTGAATTGCACAAAACCGCCGGTATAGACGAGATTTTTTGCAATTCGCACTAAAACTCAATTGATCACGAATTGACAAGATTTCTGACAGACGGGACCCACCGGTCAAGACTTCGTGGCAGAAGGTGTTGACTTTTGCTGTGGTGGCACCATGGGCACACATGTCAGACAATAAAAAATAAAAAATATCTCAAAAAATAAAAATAATATTTCAAAAAAATAAAAAATATCTCAAAAAATATCTCAGAAAAATAAAAAAAATCAAAACTAATGGCTCGATGGGAGCCTAGCTGAGCCGTACAAGCAGAGCCGCCGGCGGCGTCTAGTGCTTGAGGGAAATTTGGTGGAGCATTTATTGCACTAGGGAAATTTGGTGGAGCATTTATTTATCTGTGTGCTTGATGTCATGAATCATGATCGCTATGGCTTTAATCAATATAAGGTAAATGCACTGGCCAGTTTACCTTTAAATCTTGAGCTAATGTGAAAAGGTTGGCAACAACGAAGATTCTCTACTTTATTCCCCGGTATAAATTACTTCGTTCTCATTACTTTTGCTGCGAAGTTACCATGTGAAATTAAAATTCTTAGCCTATAAGGGCAGCCACACCGTTGCCATCACTAAATCTGATAAAAAGTAGAATTTGGCTATGGAACTAGATTTGGCCAGAGCACCACAGCGTAGTGGTTCCAAATATCTGTCCTATATGGTCCCACCAATGAATTAAAAAAGGCCATTCTCTCTCACCACAGGTCGTGCATGCACAGAGTGCTTGTTTTCTTCCTCTCATTCTCAAGACGATGCATGCACAAGAACTCAGTTCGTATGAGAGATACAATAAAATATTGCTTGGGAAGAATTTGGCATCGGAGCACGAAGGTGCGCCGGTTCCCTCTTTTCTCAAATTTGGAACCACCTCCACACCGTTGAGAACTAGTTCTAAAAGCCAAAAGGCAAATATGGAACCACTTTTGACACAACGGTGTGGCTGCCCTAAGGTCGAAAAGGAAGTACACTCGTATATGGAGAGAGAGATAAATTCTTAGTATGTTGTAGATGCTTGCGGAGGGTGGGCGGTGCCATCTTGGACCAGATGGAGGCAGCGGACGGTCTGTCGTCGCTGGAGGCAGCGGACTGTCGGTGGCGGCAGGTCGTCGTACAAGCCGCCCAGAAACTTCGTCGTACAGCAGCAGCACGATCACTACCCAACCCAGCCCTAACTAAGTCCTGTCACGCGGGGATATCTGCCGGAGGAAGAAGAAGACTCGGTCTCTTGTCGTCACGACTCGACCACACCCGTACAGAGGCCTTCTATTTTTTGGGCCACCTCTGTTATACTGGTCCACGATCTAATCCAATTGGCCTTTCCTCAAAGCTTTTTTTTTCCACTGATCTCACCGGTCGAACAGAATCACCTTTTATTTCCTCATAAATAAATCGTCTTACTAAATCTCAAAAAAAACCAGCTTACTAGTGACTCTCAGAGAAGAAAGTTCAGTTTTCATACCAAACTTTTTAAGAAGTGTACATTGTGTTCTAATAGTTCTATTTGTTTTGATATGAACTCTCAGCTCTCAATTTTGACGCGACATTCTCCATCTCGGGATCTAGCTACGATCCTATTACAAACAACAAAGATAACTATAGGTTTTGCCAACAAGCTAAAAACATGACTAGTAGATCCTCTCTAGCAACAAAATCATCTACAACAAATTCATCCCTTGGGGATCAAGCTGCAGCTTCGATAAAACCTTCAAGTAGCACTGTGACCTTCCGTTTCACCCCTGATCCCGAAGCCTCATATTCCTACTTATTTTTTAACTCTTTGGTTCTCATCTAACATATCTTCCACATGTTTATGTAATTTCCCCATGCATGATGCGCTTAATCAAGTGCTAAAAAAAACAATAACCAAGTGAAACAATGTAAAGTATGATCTACAATGTATATGGTAGATTTGGAATGCTATATATAAGGAGAAAAGAATTATTTCACAAGGGAAAGTTGGTGGAGCATTTGTTTATCCATGTGCTTGATGCCATGAATAAGGATCGGTTAATCAGTTCAAGTCAATGCACCGGCCATTTTACCTCGAAAGTTTGAGCCAAGGCTAGCTTTAATGGGAGTATTATACAGTAGTATCATGCTTATGATACTAGTATATGTTACTAATTCATACTTGATAGTAACATATCTGTGGTATCATGTATTAGTGTATTTATTGGGTTATGGTATCTATCTGTGATACCACTATCATCTCTCGTATCATTAATTACAACGAAACATCATCTTCTTATCATCGTCTCACTAGTCACTTATCGAGGATAATTGGAGTTCTCGAAATAAAACAAAACTAACTAGTCAAGGAGAATCAAATTTTATTTCAAGAAAATCAATATAGATATGAAACCAACTTTCCCTAAAAAAATAAACAATCATCACAACTAGTATGGTGCAACATAAACAATCACAACATCAAACGTCGTGGATTCTGTTGTCTACATTTCCGTTTGTCGACTCTCGTTATTCGTCGACTGCGTGTTTCGAGTATACCATCCTCTTATTATGCATTTGTCTGAAATAAGGGATCCAAAGTATGTCAATTATGTGCCAAAGACTCCAAAGTGAGTGAGCATTTTTTATTTATAATTTTCTTATAAATGTTACTGTTAGTCGAGCAGGTTACTTTCTTTCCAAAGTATGTCAATCTAAGTTCTTTCGTCATGAGCTTAAGTTGCCATCTTCCATTCATATGGTCAATTTCAACTAGTTAGTCGAGCCGGTTACTTTCTTTCCTATTGTATTTTTTCTTGCGACAAGCTAACCCTACGCTCGTCCTCCCACCTCCTTCAAGTCCATCCTTGAGCGACATTCATCACTTGAGCCAAGGAATACACGAGAGAGAATTTATTTGCCTTCCAAACTAGCAATTTGGAGGACAACATAACTTAATTTCAAGCTTGTTCAAACCGTTCTAGACGTGGAGCCTAGATGCGAAATGCAAGAGGCGAACTTTGCTTCCATGATGAATCAAAGTACATTCTGGCTATTAGAGCTGCAAATTAAAGAGGGCGTTTATTACATGTCCTTTTAGCACGACATCGCTCATGTCGCCAGTAAAGAATCCTGTCCTCGCTAGCTTGAAACCCCAACCGGCAAAGTGTTAGCACGAGCAAAGGCAAGCACCATGCGTGCTGGTCCTTACATAGGCCACACGCGGCTTGTTCGATCGCCCCCACTCTCCATCGTCACGTCGCCGTCGCGACAACCACTGCCACAAAAACTCAGTGCTCGCTGTCCCGTCGACGTCCTCGGCGTCCAGGTCCCGCCGTCCATGGTAAAAAGCTGCCTGCACGAGCTCTGCGCCACCTTCTGCTCCTGCCTCCTCCCACCGCGCTCACCCATGGCCACCGACGACGCCATCACGCACCGCACCGTGGAGCTGAGCACGGGCGTGCACCTCCACGTCGCGGAGGCCGGCCCACCCTCCGGCTCCGGCGCACCGACGGTCCTGCTCCTCCACGGCTTCCCGGAGCTATGGTACACGTGGCGGCACCAGATGCCTGCGCTGGCCGCGGCCGGCTACCGCGCCGTCGCCCCCGACATGCGCGGCTACGGCGGCTCCGACGCCCCGCACGACGCCGGGCAGTACACGGCGCTGCACGTCGTCGGCGACCTGGTGGCGCTCTTGGACGCGCTGGGCGAGAAGATGCAGGTGTTCGTGGTGGCGCACGACTGGGGCGCCGTCGTCGCCTGGAACCTGTGCCTGTTCCGGCCGGACAGGGTGCGGGCGCTGGTGGCGCTCAGCGTCCCGTTCACTCCCCGGAGCCCGACGAGGAGGCCCGTCGACGGGCTGATGGCGCTCTACGGCGACGACTACTACATCTGCCGCATCCAGGTACTCCTACGTAGGTACATTTAAAATACCACAGAGACTAGTACGCATTTTTTTTGGCTGATGGGTAACCAAATAAACCATGACCAACTGTTTACAAGACATAATTCTTTTCTGACGACAAACAAACATGCCGAGGTTTAAAATTTCAAAAAAAAAAAAACATGCCGAGCTTTACCCATCAGCCATGACAATCAACCATGTCTCCAGTTAGCTTTGCTTCATTTCTAATGCAAAAAAAACTGCTTGATTCTCGTGTGGTTTCTTAACTCGTCAGGAAGGAACGATCTGATTGATTCCCATATGTGTATTGGTAAAGCCATTGCTTTGCTTTTGATGTGGTGTGGCTACTGCAAAGCAACTAAAAGAAACTAAAGGCAGTGCGCTTTTAGTTCGTAAACTGACCCTAGATCTGCATGTCAAAACACCATGACTGAGATCGATGGTGCTAATTTGCAGGAGCCTGGAGCAGTTGAAGCTGAATTCGCACGCCTCGGCACGGAACAGGTGCTAAGAAAGTTTTTCTCTTATCGAACTCCTGGCCCGATGTTCATCCCTAAGAACGGATGGGGTTCACCGGATTGTGAGGTGCCCTTGCCGAGCTGGATCACGGAGGAGGATATCAAGTACTACGCTACGGAGTTTAACAAAACTGGTTTCACCGGGGATTGAATTACTACCGTGCCTTGAACAAGTAAGTAATAAAACTACTTTCTTTGGGCCGCTTTTAAGATCCTTTGTTAGATGCATGGTTGATGAGTGCTTTAGCTATTACTGCAAAGCAAATTTGTAGACTTTAGATCTGATGGTAATAAATTATAGACCTGAATTAAATCAAACCAAATACCCAAACTTATAACAGGCTGATCAAAACATATAACAATTATATTTTGCACAATAATATATATTTTATTCTATCCGAATCCTCAAAAGCATAGAAGTCTAATGGTAAAATAACAACAAAATTTAAGTCCCAAGAAGACCCAAACTTACAATGTGAGTCATAACTTTTTGAATTGTATGTTGCATAACAGTACGATTTTTCTAGAGAAATAAGGATTTTATTTCAATTTGCAGACAATAGTTAGCTTCTCTAATAATATTTCATTACCTTTGAAATTAAATCCAATATTTTTAAAATATTTTCAAATTATGATAGAGTGTAACTTGATACATACTTATAAAAAGCACACAATTTATAGTTTATTAAATAGGTAGGAAATAAGATTTCTTGAAATTTAATGAAGTTGCAGAAAATATTTAGCAAATTTCTGCGAGCATCTTCATTCTGGCATGAAGAGCAATTAAGGGGGTGTGTAATAGAATCATTCTATAAGGTAAAAATAGAAAATAATTTAAATCCGGAAAGTATTCACACTTCGTAAAACTTGAGGGGCAAATAATGTTATCAATATGTCGCCAAAAATTCCTAATTTGTCAGATTTAAAACCATGTAATTCTTACTAATCAAACAAGCATTATACTTCGTCAGCACTTCACTTGTAGAATTAGAATTACCATAGGACTTCCAAAAACAATTCAAGGGTTTTTTCTAGGATAACATACATATTTCCTCCATGTTTAGGTCATGGGAGCTAACATCACCGTGGACAGGAGCTGAGATAAAGGTACCAACCAAGTTCATTGTTGGTGATTTGGATTTGACATATCACACTCCAGGCATACAAGATTTCCTTCACAAAGGTGGACTCAAGAAGTTTGTTCCGTTGCTAGATGATGTGGTGGTAATGAAAGATGTTGGGCATTTCATAAATGAAGAGAAACCAGAGGAAGTTAGTGCACATATACTCAGCTTCATTCACAAATTCAAATGAAATGAGATATAAGGGTACATCAAGGTCAAAGTGCACATTCATGCTGGAACTGATATCCAACATATTTAGTTGTTGTGTTACATAAATTCAACATTAACTATTTTACCATATGGTTTCAAGATTAGTAATTGTGTCATTTGTAATGTTAAGTGCAACTAGTAATATTTGTGGTTTCATGTTATGTATATCTCGTTCACTTAGAAAAAGACCAGCCATATATAGCTTATACATAAACTTTCACTTTGCAACTACCTGTCCGCACGTGACCACGCCACCATGTACACTCGACGTCGACATGGTAATGCCCATGATACCGTAAGCACGCATAGCACCGTACATATGTACAAGCCCACCGAGAGCAGATGCTACAACGCATGGAAACCTTCATGGTGCCCAGGTAGGGCTAGGTAAGGTCACCCTCAGGGTGCAACTCCGTCATTATCCGTCGCTCCTATATCTCTCTTTTGGGCGAGCCCGGAAATTTTGTCCATTCCCCGTCCAGCGATTTTGTTCAAGTGAGGCCCGGGAAAGTTGGTGGTCATCCTAGATCCTTTGCTAAGGTGGCCACGTCTCCTCCTCGTAATCATTTTTTTTTTGATACTTCCTAATCGTTGGTGATGAGTTTTGGAAAAAAATTGAGAGCCAAATGGGGGATCGAGGTAGAGCATTGATTTTCAAACAAGAGAGACATAAGTGCATGCCTTTGTCATGAATGGTAGACCATTGGAGACGAACATTAATAATGAAGTCTATGGATGCCAAACGATCCCGCAAAATATATGTATGAGATAAATTCTTCCATCAACCACAATATGTATTGGTGGCTAGGTATTTAATTGTTTATGTATGATCGATCAATTTATTATATATATATATATATGATCTCCTTGCTTCAAAAATTGCACTACCATTATCTCCTACCCCAAGTTCTTCCAATGGAGAGAGAGATGTTCCTAGTAGACAAGGAGGGAAACCATTGAGATGCAGTGTCACCAAAAAACGACGAACACACCGTTAGGAGAGGTTGCGCACAAAAGAGGATGGTGCACGAGAAGACAAGAAGGTGATGAAGAAGGCACCCGAGGGTCGTTACCCAAAGTGCATAAGAGGGTGATTAACCTAAGGCATCTCTCAAGCTGAACTTTCCCATCTTTATACGCGTACACTATTGTGTGTGATTCCAAATACTGGTGCACCGTCGATGGGAGCACGTAAAATGCTCTTCTCCGTCAGTACTGTTAAAATATAAATTATATCCCTTTCCACCAGTTCGTACTTTTGTGATAACTGACTAGTTCATTAATTCAATATGGTATAAGAGCCAGGTGATTTCAAGTTCAAAACACTGACTAACGCGCTATTTAATATAAAAATAGTTGAGGCCTCGCATCTACCCCATGTATAAGATCTTACCGATTGTCCAACCTAGACGTGAGATGAAGTGTTAAAATATAAATCATATCCCTTTCCATCAGTTCAGACTTTTGCGATAATTGGCTAGTGAATTAATTCCATAAGTATAACCTTGTGGACTGCAAGTTCAGGTTGCAATTTAGAGTTTCTTGAGCTGCTGGAGCTTATAGCAGCGAGGCTGCCGCCTCGATCCTCTCTTCCTTGTCGCATAGATGAGCATGATGAACACATGGGTTTAAAATATTACTCGAAGTAATGTGCATGTGAGCATGTCTGACATGAAATTTTCTCCTCATAGAAGCGTGTATTTTCATCACCGGACCGCAAAAAGTGATAAACTCATTCGTACGCACCTTGATGCTTTGACAATAGATGATTTTAGACACATGAGTTTCTGAATATTTTCTTCCCTTGAAATATTTGTTTTAAATTCTGGTTTGTCCATGTTTACACGAATTAAACGCTTACTGACACACTATTATATTAAAAATATTATACGGCGCGAATAGGCAACACCATTTATTATACCTATCTTAGCATGATATGGAGCATATATAATATGTTAGTTCAGGTAATGGTAAAGGCACACCGTTCACTCTTTTTTTTTTTTTTTTTTGAGATCAGCACACCGTTCACTCAACCAAGGTATGTGGGCTCGAATCTCGGCATAATCCAGAAAACGAATCAAGTAGTGGCAACCACGTGTATCCAAAGCAAAGATAGACAAGATTTTTTTTGTGGACAGCCTCACTGCAGCGTGATGTCGAACCACTGAACCCCGACCAGGGTAGGTGGTTGATTTTGTATGATTTATTTAGGACCAGCTCCAGCACTGGCAGTAAAGAAACAAACGACACGATACTTAAAGCACTCCAGAGCCAGGTCCAAAAGGAACGGCCGAATCGGCCGTTTTTCTAGATCCAACTTTGGGCTAGTGCAATTTCGGCAAACACACCCCAGAGGCATTGACCATTTGGTACAGCCGCTAATTCAGCATTTGGTATTGTCACCATTTGTCAGTATTCGATTGGCAGGACTTAGAGATGATTTCTTTGCAGAAATGACATCAAGGTGTACAGTACTGACACTTTACAATGCAGCCGCGTCCATGGATACCTGCTCTTTTGTTCTCCTCACCTCTCTCACCTCATTCAAACTTCTCGCCTCTCTAATCTATCCAAATATTGCTCGAATCAAGCTGAAGTGTACATGGAAAATGTGCACGTCGACGAGGGGTTCCATTCCCGTGCTCGGTTTCTAGTTTCGTCGACCGTAGCTTCCGATTTCAAAGTTCCATTTTGAAAGTTTTTCACTATTTTTGTCAAATTCGTCACACTCGGTCCACTGTTTAAGATATCCTTTGACGTGTAGATTTGTCTCAACATTCCGCACAACTTTCATGTTGCATTTGGCGGTCATATACAAGCAGATCTTGTGCTGTATGTATGCACGTATTTAGACTGCAGGTAGTGTAAATGATGTTCATGTCACTACAAGAAATATGCTAACTAGTGACTCACAAATTTGGTCACTAAAAGGTCATAATTTTTCATCTATGACCTTTTTATGACCAAAATCTGAAGGTCACATACGGAGCGTCTCAAACGGTCATATGTGACCTTTTTTTTGAATTGGTCATAACCATCTATGACCAAATCTAATGGTCATAACTCTTATGACCAATTTATTTGGTCACGCACTGTCTGGCGTAGACACGTCAGATTCTACGTGGCCAATCCTACGTGGCAAGATTATGACCAAATGAGAAGGTCATAGAACAGATTCAGCCCAGTCCACGGTGGTCATTTAGATGGGCCAAGCCCAACAATTCAGCCCGTTTATATTATTTTTTCTATAATTTCTGGGCGACCTAATGGGCTAAATTCAACATTTTGGCCTTTTTCGTTTCTTGGGCGTTGGCCTTTTTATAGCCCATTTATTTCTCTTTTCGGCCTTTTTTATCAGATCAGTTTACAAATTGGTCCCAATTGTCAGATTCATCACGGTAGTGGGTGCCAGTCATCAGGCTTTATTTTTTCCTCATCGTATCAGTATCAAATATACAAATCACAAAGCAGAGAGAGAACACACGATAACTTCAAAATTACAGCCAAAATCAGTTTAATACAATATTCTCGTCAGTACAGGTACTGACAGAAATTCCAGACTAGTTCACATATCTGAAACTTCAGGGATATAACCATACAATATTCCACAAAATCACAAATATAACACTCTACAAATAAAAATGTCAGCACGTATAGAAGCTAGCTACTCTTTGATAGGCTGGAACGTCTTCAGGCTTCCTCTAACTTCTTCAACTTGTAGCTCTTGTAAACGACAGGATATACTCTAAATGCCACTTTAGGTTATGTTCATAGTCTTGACAAAGATAATATCTGCCAACAGTTCAACAAAATAATTATAAACAGAAACTAAAATTAAGAAACATGTTTATATGAAAACACAAAGAATAAACTAACAAAGGAATTGTGGAGCATACCAACTATAGCGTTTTCTTGGACATGAGCAACTATCCATTTAACATGCATCGAACATCTAAAACAGAATTGAAAAGAGGAAACATCAGCATTGAATTACTTGCCAACAACCATCACATCACATAACAAAATCTGGCCATTGCACACGATCTGCATAGATAAAGATAAAAAAAAGGAGGGGAAAGCAAGAGGATGGAGCAATGGGCTCACTTTCAGAAGAACTGAGTAGTCACCGACGATCATCCAATCGGCAATCCTTGTTCCGTTCAGTGCGTCTATGAGCTCAAGCACGCGGCACAGACACCTCGAGATTCCACGGAGGCTAGCTTTCCTTCAAGGAAAACAGGAGGTTTACATAGTATTTTAAGCAGATAACAGTAATGAGGAGGCATGTACACATATAACAGTATTCTATTGCAGTTCTTTAAATTTTAGCTAGACTAATCAAAATAACATTCACATGCTGATTCATTTTATATATTCATATGGATAGAATGAAACCAAATAGCTGACAATGAAAGATCAATGCTACAAATACATAGTGTTGGTAGTAATAGTTATGACTTAAACTCTAACCTCACAAGGACATGGATTAGCATACTGCAACCATCTAGTAATTTAGCTACCACTACATTGGAACAAGGATCATGTTTAGGTCCATAACATTATATTATTCAAAGTATTTAAATCAACTGCCAGTAATTCCTCAAAGTACCAAAGAATTCTACAATGTCTGACCAACTGAGATGGTAATCAGGAGACAAGACTACCAGTGGAGCATCAGGGCACAACAGCAAACAGTACAAGAAAACTTCAACGCAAAACATTAAGCAGAAGATAATATCATCCAACTACCGTTACAATCCATTGAACTGCCAAGATCTAATAATACTAGTCGCAGGTGAGTGCAAACAAACATCACCAGGTAGGTATTGCAGGAAGAAATGCTCGGAGTAAGCAAGTATTAAGACTATTAACCTAGAAGCACGATCTTGGGGACGGGAATCAAACAACACCTGGTTTTCACATTCTGCACATGGCGCAATCCTGGTGGTGAAAAGTGGGTTTTTTGTGAAGCACCTACCAAAACTATGTTGCAAAATTGGAGCAATAAATTTTCTAAAACTACAAGACCATATTGTATCTACAAATATCCAAAATTTATGTCTCAAAATGTTTCCATTCACCTCTCGTGAAAAAGACAAATTTCTATGGATTCAGATGGAAACGGCTAGATTTTAAACTGCAGCTGCCACACAGTTTGCCCGTTATTTTTCCTAAATTTTATTTTTAGATTCACAAGTATCCATTTCATCATAGATACATCAAAATATCCACATAATTCAAACACTAGACACAAACGGTCACGGCCACGAATTCGACTAGATTTTCAAATGAGCACACGAAATTCAAAACACAAAGACAAAAAATGGAAATATATTGAAATCGTGTTCTCAGAAATGTATTGAATTTAATAGATTAATAAAAAATCGAATTCTTGAAATCATGTCATAGTTTGTTAGAAAGATCTCATCTCATGCACAAGTATGCATCTTGGAATGACGAACAATGTTGCCGAAGAAAGATTTCATTTTCTTTGAACAAAAAATTAATTTTCATTTTCCAAATGTCAAAAATGGTGTTTTTGTGAAGGACCTACAAAATATATGTTGCAAAATTATACCACAAGATTTAAAAAAAATACTATACCACATTTTATGTACAAAATTATACCACAAAAAAAATACTAGATGTGTTTGATAGTTTTCTTTTTTATTCATTGAGAAAATAATTTTTAGTTACACAAGTAGTCATTCTTTTACATTTCCAACATGATCCTTGCAATCTTTATAAATTTTTCGAAATTACTTTGGTTGAAATTAAAGTTCAAAATCAAAAGTTATAAAAAAGAAGAAAAGAATAAACGAAAAGAAGAAAAAAAGTGAATCGGCCAAATCGAGCCGGCCCAGCCCAGCCTAGCAGCCGAATCAGGAAGCCTGGCAGCCTAGCAGCCCAGCCCAGCGTACTCGGCACAGGTAGGAAGCAGAAAAAAACGAAGGATGTGGCCTCGCCCACCATGGCCCAAGCCCAGGGACACAAGCACAAGGGATAAATAAATTGTGCGCCAACATTTTTCAACGTAGGCATCGTGGCCTGTTGGTTGGGTGCGCCGTGCTCATGGGTGAGATCCCAGGTTCGAGTCTTGAAACGAACATTTTTGTGATTATTACTCATGTGCGCTATATGGGTCTCATGTCCTGATACGTGGGTTCCACTGGTCAGCATGGTGGGCCCCACAGGCGAGTCTCACCTGGGCGTGGTGGGTCCCGCATGTCATGCGAGGTGGGGTGGGTCCCACTTGTCAAGCGGGGTCGGGCGGGTCCCACATGTCATATTTGTGGGTCCCACTTGACAGATTTCTCAACAGTCAACACCTCCTGTCAACAGGTCCCACATGTCAGTGTGGTGACACGTAAGCACAAATGACACATAGGTGGTGACATGTAGGCGCGATGAAGTGACATGTAGGCGAGACCGCTGAGGTGTTAGTCCAGTCATACCAACACATCCTGGTAATGGCTCCCACCTGTCAGCGAGTTCACCATGACTGAATATGGACACCTAAGCGACATATGGCTGCCACGTGGGCATGATTGATGAGGTGGCTGTCCAGTCGTTCCTCATGACCAATCAGAATAGTCGTAAATTAGGTCATACGCAACTGTTGTCTACATTATGACCAATTTGTGTAAATAAATTATGACTTTTTTGACCAAATTGGTCGTTAATTTTTTGGATTAGGACCCTACAAACCAGCTCATGACCAAGTGGGTTAAAATGGTCATAGATATATGACCAATATTTCGAAAGTCACTATCAAAAGGTCACTAATTGACATATTTCTTGTAGTGTGTTCTTCACCGCCCCCGTGAGCTCCGCCGTCGCCGCAGCTGCTGCTAGGCTGTGCTTGGTGTAGGTGATTCACTCTCAGCGGTCGCCTCGCCACCGCGCCGTGCCGTCGCTCTGCCGTCGTGTCATGCCATTGTTCTTCAATCACAGCGTGATGGTGTGAGGTAAGATCACCATGTAGGAAAGATGTGAGAGCACATGAAACACAGATACAAACCAAACACCGTGCTTAAAAATCTTGCATCCAGCCGAACGTGTCTGGTTAGAACATTGTTGGCAACCAAACTACATGCAGAAGATGGCTCCAGCCACGTTTGTGCTGGGCGTGGCCCTAGGCAGCCTGGTTCTATAACACATGCAATTTTGTCATTTTTCACGCGAAACCAAATAGGCCCTAAAGGAATGCTCACGCTGGAGTTGTGGATCAGTTGTTGGATGTCGGTGCCCAAACTATACTTTTCTGGTTTTATGTTTTACAATCATGGGATAGAACAGGTTTGCCAAACCACAGTTTTGGATCAGTTGAACCGGTTTGCAAACAGCTAAGATTGTTTGAAATACTTAAGAGTCGAAAGGTCTGACCACCAACTAGCATAAACATGCTTAGGAATATACAACCAACCACATTTTACTTTGATAAAAGTCGTTTTATTAAACTCAAAAGTTTGCATTGAGCCGATCTGGCTGCTAACTAATCCAACTACTAATAAACATGCCACAACTAATGCACTCTTTTCGATAAAAGATCACTTATCTGGCTGCTAACTAATCTAACCAATAAACATGCCACATCTAACCACTCTTTTCGATAAAAGCTCACTTGTTAAACTCAAAAGTTTGCAACGCGATACAAGTGCATACCCTTGCACAGTTGCAGTGCCTAACTTAACACATGATATTCTCCCTTCATAGAAATAGAATAAATCATGAGGTTATACGCTTCCAAAAGTTCTCCACTGCAATTTCATGAGGTTAGACTGATCTGATGCATTCGACTTATAGTTAAAAGCTTATCAGTCGTCAGATTAACAAGATGGGCATTGTTAGTTTTACATTGGGGAAATTGTTACAAAAAGCAGCCGAGAAGGAGAAGAATGTTGCAGCTGATGTGAAGAACCAAAATACTGTGTCTTGTTTAGCTGATCCTCTGAAGCGAGATCGGCGTGTACAGGTCACATCCACACATCAAATTAGCAGGAACATGCGAGCCACAAATCTGAAAAGTGCGTCTACAAAGTATGGAAACAACATTGCCATAAAAACTCAAGGAAATATTAAACCCTCTTCAACTAAAATCGTTCAAAACCTTAACATGGACATAATGTGGCAGCTTGATTTCTGCTTTTTTTTTTAACGAGCATTGCTCCTCCAATCCAAAAGGACAAATAACTGTTTCCATACAATCATCGATATGATAAACAAAAAATGTGTGCAAGTCCAGCAAGTCGTTTCTATGCCGCCTTATTTATTTCAGCAAACAGCCTAATAAAGCGGACAGAGTTCAAGCTTCAGCCTGCATCTGCTCACACTCCTCTCTGATGGACTGGAACAGCACCGATGACAGGTACCGCTCACCGAAGCTCGGGAAGATAACCTGCAATGGCGTGCACAGGAAACAGCACTGTCATTCGATGCGGCGAAAGATGAAATCTGGCTCCAAACTACACAATGTCGTTGACGCTTAATTACCACTATCAGCTTCCCAGCGTTTTCTGGTCTCTTGGCGACCTTTATGGCGGCGGCGGCTGCTGCACCCGATGAGATCCCGACCTGCACAGCATTCATACATGCATAGCTTCAGCATTCATAACAAAAAAGCAAACTCCTGCTTAACGACTACAGATCATGATAAATTCAACAGCCGTACATTGTCATAACAGACTGATTCCTGATTTTTCTAATATTAGATTACACGCTGATCTCCTATACCCTGGCATCTCCTACATGAAGTAGTAGGACACTGAAGGTGGGTATGGTGGACTGTGACAATATTGTACTGGGATGCATTATACATATGGCAGCATTGAAATGCAGAAAAGGAGCAAGTACACTGGCTCAAACATGGTTTCTATCTGAAGTCATTATATCTAGAAGATCTGTAAAGACTAAAGAAGCCTGCCAGGTGCTTCCACTTAAATAGCAAGCCAAGCGGGAAAACAGGTATTGACTAGGATATTGTGAGTCATGATGTGGCTGCTTTTTTTTAAGCATATGAGCGTTTGGAACAAAACGACAATATCTCACATAGCACGGCACATCAAATAAAATGTATTTATTGACCACACAAAAAATATGCATCAACATGTGAAATTACAGTACCAGCAATCCTTCCTGAAGAGCCAACTGCTTTGCTGTCTCAACAGCCTCGTCACTTGATATCTAGAACACAAACAGAACGTAATCAGAGATAACAATAAGAGAAGAAAACGTCACAGCAATAATCTGAGGAAAGTAGAACGACACAACAATTCCAACAATATACAGTACCAGCAGAGCAAAGGTGGTGATTGTTGGCTGATGCAAATAACACATTCACAGGCCCAAAGACCTAGCTACACAGGTGGAATAGATAAGACTAGAATAAACTCTGACCTCTAATACTTCGTTGAGAACATCACTGTCCAAGTTCCGTGGAACAAATCCTGCTCCAATGCCTTGAATCTTATGTGGGCCTGCACAAGCGGGGTAGCAGCTGTAAGGGAAGAACATAAGTTTGACAAGCTCAGAGGAGGTCTGACTGCAAAAACGTACCAGGTTTTCCACCGGAGAGTATGTTACTTTCAGTAGGCTCGACACCAATAACCTAGAAAAACAGAACTGTCTGAGGACTATATTTATGGTGCATATAACAGAGTACATTTTGTTCGGGCAGAATTTGGAGAAACCTTGATTTCAGGATTCTTCTCCTTGAGAAAACGGCCAGCACCAGATATTGTCCCCCCTGTTCCGATTCCACCAATGAATATATCCATCTTGCCTTTTGAGTCCTCCCAGATTTCTGGCCCAGTGGTCTCATAATGTACCTGATTGAAAATCAGGCAAGCAGGTCAGACATGGCTAGAGGGCATATAGATAGATAGATAGAGAAACACAGCTATCTGCCCTTGTTACCTTTGGGTTGGCAGGGTTGTCAAACTGCTCAAGCATGTATGAGTTAGGTGTCTTGTTCAAAATCTCTGTAGCTTTATCCAAGGCACCTTTCATCCCCTTTGCGGCATCCGTAAGGACGAGTTCAGCGCCGAAGGCTTTGAGCAGAACTCTCCTCTCCATGCTCATGGACGTGGGCATCGTGAGTATCAACTTGTATCCCCTGGAGGCAGCAATGAAAGCAAGACCGATGCCTGTATTCCCACTAGTCGCTTCCACCAAGACACTCTGAGCGTAGAACATGAAGTACTAGTTATTAGTCAAACATGAGAAAGCAAGCCAGCGCGGTGTGTACGCGTAAACACAGAGGATGCGGTGAACCACCCACCTTTCCGGGTGTTATCAAGCCCTTCTCCTCGGCGTCGGATATCATGCTGATCCCTATCCTGTCCTTGACGCTGCAGCAGGGCTCCATGATCTCGAGCTTGGCGGCGATGTTGGCGACGCAGCCGTCGGCGATCTTGTTGAGGTACACCATGGGCGTCTTGCCGATGAGCTGCCATCACATCTAACAGAATCTCCTTAGGCAGGTGCTCTATCTTATGACTGGCCATCAGACGCACAAATTCTGAGATTCTGACTAGGTCTAGCCTGTGTGGCGTCAGTCAGCTGACTAATCGAATCCTAGGTCTACTACGACTGGGCAGTAGATGGAGCGACTGGAGTGGAGTGCTTGTTACCTGAGTGACGTCGTCGGCGATGTTGAGGCCCTCGACCTCGGTGGCGAGGGCGTGGCGCCTCCATGATGTCGAGGAGTCGGTGGCGGCGTTGCTGACGGCGAGGAGCGGGGTTCTGCGGGCGAGCGGCGGCAGGAGGACGGCCTGCCGCGCGTGCGCCGTCCTGGCGGGCGAGAAGCCGAACTGGGCCTGGGAGGCGGCGGCGGCGGCGACGGCGGGCGGTGACCACTGCGCCATTCTCGCTCGCTTCGGCAGGTGGCCTCTGGGTCTCCGAGGGGATGGAATGGATGGAGCGGATGGCCTCCTCTTTTCTTTTGTGTTTTTTCTTTGTGAAGGAAAATAGTAGTACAAGAAAGTAGACGTTTTTTTTTTTGAGAATACAAGAAAGTAGACGTTGATGGATGAATTAGGACGGGGGGCTGGGCTTAATTCATTCCTCGGCCCCATGCTGGAAATATCTGATATTCGTACAATATTATTCTCTTTTATTTGTTTCTATCTAATTCGTACAATATTATTCTGTTTTATTTGTTTCATTCGGAAAGAAAACTACTAGTATGTAGGTATTGTGCATGAGAAAGCTAACCTTGTAATTAGGGGTGCAAAGTGGCGTCCCGAAAAGACCCATTATAATGTAAATCAAGCGTAAATTAAACTAACTTGTTGTAAATTCATGTACTTATAACAAAAAAAAATCTAATGTTTAATTTACACGGACGATGCCGCATTGCATCCTACTTGTAATTTATGCAACCTTTTGACTTTTTAAATTTTTCGGTTATGGGTAGTTTCTTTTGACTTTTTAAATTTTTCGAAAAGTGGCTCGCAAGTCCACATGAAGTTTCTCGCCGGATCTCCTACATCTTCGCTCGGTTATGTTGAAATTAGGTCCCGAAAGTTATGATCTACCGGCATGACTCGATTCATAAGGTGATGGATGGCGGATTCAACCAGGTAGGCAGCCCAACGACATGTCGAGTGCTAGCCTGTGGAGTTTGTATGTCGTGTTTCCAGAAGTCCACCACTGTTGAGTCCAATTTGCATAGGAAGGCGTTCAAATTTCAGAAAGAAAAATACAGTACTTCACTCTTACTCCATTCTACCTTGTCTTCCTGAACCAACGGTGCAGACTGCAGA
The DNA here is from genome assembly GCA_947311845.1 of Poa pratensis. Classification (NCBI taxonomy): domain Eukaryota; kingdom Viridiplantae; phylum Streptophyta; class Magnoliopsida; order Poales; family Poaceae; genus Poa; species Poa pratensis. The sequence goes on from CAMZMU010000035.1 coordinate 10,860,286, forward strand.
CTACACAACAATGATTTTGCTGTGTATTGTATTGATGCTACAACAAAAAAAAAGTTCATAACGCTGATTCTTAAATCTGTGATCCACCACGGCTTGCGTGACGTCCTAATTCTGATCACGCATTCTCTAAATAAAAAATGAACATAGTGGAAATGTGGAAAGGAGTAGTGGTGCAGATGACAAAAAGAATTTCCGTCGCCGGGACTTGAACCCGGGTCTCTCGGGTGAGAGCCGAGTATCCTAACCACCTAGACTACGACGGATTTGAATGGCATGAATACTTAAAAAACGCCGCCTCTGACACATAAATCCCACATGTTTGCTATTCCTGAACTGTGCTATCTCTGTATTGTGCCCAGCTGACTTGTGATCCACTATAAGGAAGTAGCCGCATAAATAGGAAGAAAAATGGCCAGCAGCTGTTGAGCTAATAATTTGAGATCAATTATCAGATCAACAACGATGTCAAAGGTTCCCCTCACTCTGTGTTAGTTGATTCCACCTATGCACATCCCAGTGTTCTACTATCATGTTCAGTAATGTCAGGATCTCAGCTCTCTTACTCATTCTGTCATTCATTTTCTTTTAGACACCTTAGAAAAATGTGGCTAGTCCTACTACACTGCTACTGTACTTTGAGCACATGATTAACCCTGCTAAACCAAACCGAGTGCAGTATCATGTGGAATATCATACTTCACAGGCTTCGTATGCCACAGGAAGTGCATCTGCACCTTCCTCACGTTGGCCTGCATGGCCAAGTACCGGCTCTCTGGGATGCCCAGAAGGATCTCCTTCAGCCTCGTCACGTCCCTCTCTGGCACCACCACGGAGAACGCAGTCCAGTCGAGCACGTCGTCGAAGGGCAGTACGAAGTTGTCAGCGATGATCACCGGCACACACTCGTAGTAGATCGCCTCGACGATCCGTGGGCTGTTCACCTCGTACCCCATCGGGCAGATGCAGTACCTGCTCGACTTCATGTGCTGGACGTAGTTCATCCTCCTGGTGATCCGGCGAGGCAGCCGGCTGTATATTCTCATGTCCTCGTCCTTGCCTCCCCAGTGCCGGAGTAGGATGGGCCGGACTCGGCCGTGCATCTGCCCCGCAAAGAACGCGAGGATGGACCTCTTAGCGGCTGGTTTTCCACCAATGTCTCTTAGAGGTCTCCTTGGTGATCTGACGTACGTTTCTGGAAGGGACACGTCTCTCCCACGGATGAAAACTCCTTCTGAGAGGTCAGCGTTACAGAGTGCTTTGATGGTGTTTTTTCGCAACTCATCATGCAATTTGGTCGTGTAAGGTCCCTGCGAGAAAGAGCTGAAGTCAGTGAACATAATAGTGCTTTCATATGTGAATAGCTGCATTTCAACAATTGATCAGAACCAGGTGTACAGTTTGCACAATAAAATTTATTATAATTTTAGACCACAATTTGAACATTCAAATGTGCAGGTAAGAGAACATACCCAGTCATGGCAAGCAACAAAAAAATGATCAGCGCCTTTCGTCCGATTCCAGTAGGGAAACTTAGCAGCGATCAGATCTATGTAATTCTTCACAAATATAGACAGGGGTTCAAGCGTATTTGATCCAGGCACATAAAGATTATGCTCCAGCTGACGGGAACTGTACGGCAGATAGAACAGATGAGCTCTGTTTGAATCTTTCACCACAAAATTCTGATCCCCCTCAAGCAATTTCATAAACCACCCCTCGGATGCATAAATGCCTTTCAGCTCTGGAGAATGAAAAAAGGGTTTTGCTCCATCATGGTATATATAAATCTTAAGAAATCCTTCCATCAGTTCATAACTCCTGGAAGCATGAGTTGAAAATAATTTATATTAAGCCATTTTCCGAACTAAAGAAAACTAGACATTATCGTTTTATGGAGAAAATGGTAAAAAAAAAGCGGCCTTTACCATATCTCTATAGTTAAGTAAATATACTCAATAATTCATAGGATGACACACTCCGAATTTCTAGTTAGAGAATAATGGAGTTAACCTAGTGTCTTACCGCTTAAAGATTGACACATTTCGGAATAGTGGCGCATACAAGTCAGGGTGACCCGATACCAGTGGTGCATTGGCAATCTCTTTCTTTGCATATATAAGCTCTTCATCTGCCGTGGTTGACCAAAGCGGTATCTAGCAAATCGACAACCCAGCAAAGATCTTCATTATTTCGAATTTAGACACCAAATATATCATTAGAGAGGTTACAGATGTATATCATTAACCTCTGGGTTTGGAGCTGGCACTGTACGGCCACTCATGTCAGGGCCCTCACTGATATCAGAGCTGCTTGTAGAATTACTGGAAATGGGCTTCACAAATATAGAAGTTAAAATCTTAAACTAAAAGTGCTAAAAGTGTACCAAGCACTAGATATGTACCTCTTGGAGAAAAGGGGCAGATTCCTTCGGTAGATTTTCCTAATATATAGTAACATTTCAGTACAGGCTATAATAGGACATGTATATTCTACCTGTATACATAACATAACATGCAGACACTATTGTGCATATATGTCCAACATAATTATGCTATGAAAAATCCCATGAATAAGTGTAACAGGACAGTGTATAGCCTGACATAACCTACATGCCTTCTCTGTTTCATACGACGGCAACACAGTAAGATTGAGTAAATGAGTGATGTGCCACAGAAACGAAAATAACCTGCGAGAGATAAATACCTCTATAGCTGGATGCTCGGGTTCCTCCATCGATCTATCATCAAAATTCTCCAGCGGCGAAGGTGCTGGTGCCGAAAACATGGAGGGAGTTGCTGTGATCCTAGATAACAAACTAGTCTGCAAAAAACAACAGTTCATTTGTGCACTCAGATTCAACTACAGCACATACTCCTGTTCCACATTGAAACTTAGCACGAGTCACTGAAATCACCCAAAATATTCGCAAGTACTATGAGAGCAGGCCACATTTCTGAAAACTTTAACAAATTAGAGAATGGCTTTACATTTCTTCTCACAAAGATTTTCCTCGTGACTTAGTTGAACATATTCTTTTCAGACGAGCGTCGAACATAGTATATATTTTCGTTACTGAGTCCAAAAGTGGACCAAATTGGATCGCAGTTGCAGCGAGACTACGAGCGGCTACCATCTGAACGAAAATGCAGATCTTTGCCGGAGGCTCAGCACGCACCTCGTCGAGGAGGGAGGGAGGAGGCGCCCCGGCTGGCGGCAGCGGGGAGCCCTCCGCGACGAGCTCCGCATGCGGCTCCTCGAGGGGCCTGGAGAGGAGGGAACCACCCACGAGCAAGGCGCGGCTGGGGGCCTCGGTGGCTGGAGCGGCCAGCAGAATCGCGGCCGCCGCGAGCACCGCGACGGCGGCGCAGGCGACCACCGCGGGCCGCCGGGCGAGAAGCCTGCGCGGAAGAAGAGGGCGCGGGGACGACGGGTGGTGCGGCATTTCGGAGGCGGCGGCGGTGCAGAGAAGACGGCGATGGGTAGGTGGTCAACGAGACCGCAATAGCGGTGAGCGGTGGACACGGAATTGACGGGTTTACCCCCAGAGCAGAAACAATGTTTAGAAAGAGATTAATGGCTCATCCCCTTAATCGAAGTATTTTCTGTACTCCCTCCGATCCTAATTAAGGTTCGTGACTTGTACTGTACATTTACACTTAGTTAGGTGTTTCTCTCTGACGCTTTTTCCAGATCGAAGGAAGTAGTATACTTTGGTTTCCAATACTCTTGTTTAAAAAAAAAACTGTGCTGCCAAATTAGGCCTAACGTCTCGAGGGGGATCCAACAAAATCATACTTATAGGTTCGTCTGAAGATTTCTAATTCAAGCTTGGAGACACAAATTTGATTTAGAAATGTCCAAATGTAGTATACCACAAGTAGGAGCAGATTGCGCGGGCGATGCGTTTTTTTTTGGGAGCTCCCTAGCGCTCGGTTGACCGAGCGCGAAGCTAACGCTCGGTCGACATAGTCAGCAGCTGTTTCGAGCGACGTCAGCACATGACGCGAACTGGTGGACCGAGTCCGTTTCCCTCCAACCAGCTCTGCCGTCCTTTTGTGGGCTTTTTTTGTATTTTTTTCCTTGTGTTGCTTAAATGGGCCCGTCTCCCTCCAACCATATTCTACCGAAAACTGGCCTGGGCCAAATAAACACCCACACAAATGAATCACGAGCTTGCCTCTATGAACCTCTTGACTTGCCCTCTCCAAATTCTGAAATCTTAATGTCAAATACACTGTATCGCTTGCTACCCGTGCACGCGCAAGGACATATACGTGTGCAAAACAATCAAACCCCTAGGGAAAAATAGAAAGGGGCGAAACATTTGTGCACATGACCGTATGGAACCGCAAGTACGAACAAATCAACAACCATCTAATCTCGCCGGGTGTTGGGGATTTCAGTACATGATACTACATAGCCGCAACTACAAACAAATCAACCACGCAGGCACACAAAATCAGGGGTAGTTTCTCCGAATCTTACTTGAGAGCGTGAGCGGGGGCTCGGCGGGACGGACTGAGAGGCGCGGGGTGGTCGCCCGGAGCAGCGCCGGTGAGGGCCCGTCGATTGACAGAGGCGGCGCCTGGAGCAGCGCCGGTGAGGGGCCCGTCGACTGGCAGAGGCGGCGCCGGGAGCGGCGCCGGTGAGGGGCCCGTCGCGAGTGAGAGGCGGCTCACCGTGGAGCACCTCCTCCCCGCGTCGTGTAGGTCGCCGCTTGCGCCTCTCCTCCGCTCTGCCGCTCTGCCCGTTACTGTTTGAAAGGAAGCTACTCAAAGGGAGGAGGGGAATTGCAAATGTATTACCGCTCGATGCAACGGAAACAGACAAAAAAACAACACTGCAAAAAATGTGACGTGCACCCCACACAATGCACCACTAAAAATGTGCTGATGTGGAAAAAAAGGTGGGCCCACTTCACATGGCCTGGGCGCGGGAATAATTTCGCAGTTTATCGTTGGACCGAACACGCATGCTTTAGGTATTTGTTTTTATTTCTGTCAGCCATTTTCGCTTAGAGTGGCCAAAAAATGTTATAACAAAAAAAATTAGTATTTTTTTGGCGCTACGTTTTGAACATATATTCATATTTTTTACTCGTACAAAAAAACATGTTATTTCAAGAGTTGTTTAGTAGTTTTTTTGCGCCAAGTTTTTGATCACTAAATATGCAATTGCACAAATTCATGTTGCCTGCAAATTCACATAGTATGTCGCCTGAACAAAATTACAAACTAAATTGTAATTTCGTACTAATCTGCTTTGAACATGGAGACTACCGTTGTGTTTAATATGCAATTGCACATGGAGGGTTCAGTTGCATTTGCATGGTCATTGTTCAATTACACATTATGGCTGTTAGGGTGCAATTGCTCATTATTTATCATAAATATGCAATTGCACACTAAAAACAATCATGGACAATTGCATGCTACCCAAGAGTCATGTGCGATTTCATACTACCGAGAATCATCTGCAGTTACACATTTGAATAAAAAAACATGTGATTGCATACTAACAATAATCATGTGCGATTGCACACTAATGATAAAAAATTGTGTGGTTACACGCTAACAAGCATCATGTGCAACTGCGCAGTAACGATAAGATCATGATCAATTGCGCAGTAACGATGAGATCGTGTGCAATTGCGCCTTAACTAAAATCATGTGCAATTACACATTTGAATGTGCGGTTATACCCAAAAAAAAAACGGGGATCGTGATCGCAAAAAGATAAAACCCTACCCCCTAAAACCCAAGAACCATATAACCAAATAAAAAACCTAAAAAAACCCAAGAAAAGCCCTTAAACCCCTTGAGAAAAATAAAAAGAAGAAAAGAAACAATTGCACGGTAATTCCAAATCATGTGCGATTGCACACTAGTTCAAATCATGTGCGATTGCACGCAAAAACGATGCTCGTGTGCAATTGCACAGTAATTCCAAATCATGTGCGATTGCACGCAAACAGATGTTTCATGTGTGATTGCACGCTTATCGATGTTCAATGTGCGGTTATACCAAAAAAAACGGGGATCGTGATCGCAAAAAGATAAAACCCTACCCCCTAAAACCCAAGAACCATATAACCAAATAAAAAACCGAAAAAAAACCCATGAAAAGCCCTTAAACCCCTCGAGAAAATAAAAAGAAGAAAAGAAACAATTGCACGACAATGATGCTCATGTGCGATTGCACACTAGTTCAAATCATGTGCGATTGCACGCAAAAACGATGCTCGTGTGCAATTGCACAGTAATTCCAAATCATGTGCGATTGCACGTAAACAGATGTTTCATGTGCGATTGCACGTTTATCAATGTTCAATGTGCGGTTATACCAAAAAAAAACAGGGATCGTGATCGCAAAAAGATAAAACCCTACCCCCCTAAAACCCAAGAACCATATAACCAAATAAAAAACCTAAAAAAACCCATGAAAAGCCCTTAAACCCCTCGAGAAAATTAAAAAGAAGAAAAGAAACAATTGCACGGTAATGATGCTCATGTGCGATTGCACACTAGTTCAAATCATGTGCGATTGCACGCAAAAACGATGCTCGTGTGCAATTGCACAGTAATTCCAAATCATGTGCGATTGCACACAAAACGATGTTTCATGTGCGATTGCACGTTTATCGATGTTCAATGTGCGGTTATACCAAAAAAAAAGACCCAACAAAAGGGCCCATCACACCCCTGAAAAAGAAAAGGCTAGCAGGCCACAACCCAAGACGCGGAACGGACCAAATCCACCATCGCTTGCGTCAAACAAATCGGACAACGTGATCAAAACCAGTCGACCGAGCGTTATGCAAAATCTCAGTTAGCCGAGCGTTAGCAAAAGGGATAATTATCTGTAACAAAAAAAACATCTCAAACTATAGAGAGACACATCCGAGACAGCACAAATAAAATTGAAACTCAACCAGCGGAAAAAAAAAACAAACGCAAAAGATACACAAAAATAAAAAAATAAAAAGGCCCAACAAAGCCCAATAGAGCAAGAAAAAACACACAGGTTTAACAGGCTACAGCCTGAGCGCAAACGGACCATACCCAGTTACACACCGCGCCCAACGATCGCCGATCGATCGCATCGTCCTCCTCTAGCTCCATCGACCGAGCGTTAATCTAAAACTCAGGCAACCGAGCTTTAGCAAATCTGCATGTGTAATTACACGTAAAACAAAAAACCATAAAAAGAAGTGAAAAAGCAACATATGATCCTAGCCTAAACCTTAAAAAATGGAATGCCAAAAACGGCCTACATCCAGAACACAAAAAGGCCGACCAACAAATCTCCTAAAATGGCTGGAAGCAAAAGAATAATCCACTAGGGGACATTCGATCATAAATGTCGTACATAAAAAAAAATCTAGCGCTAATCATAAAGGAATTGTACAAAAAAAACATCGACCGACTGGCTGGGTTGACCAAGTACTAGCAAAAGCGGGAAAAATCCTTTAGACGAAATCAAAACCCCAAAGGCAAAAGAAAGCACAGCAAAACCCTGAAAAAAGGCCGTACAAAAAAGCGTAACACAAGTCATAAAAGGACAAAAAAGGGCCACAAAACTGCAAAAACTGTCGCATGAACTCAAAAGGGCCAAATCAACTGGCTCGGGCGTCAACAGTCAAGGAAACGTGATAAGCATCGCACAGTCAAAACCATCGACCCAACGATAAACTAAAACTCGGTTGCTCGAGCGTTGGCAAATGCCTAAAATGTATATTCACAAGATTCAAATGAAAAATCACTTATCATACAAGTATTATTCATATGATGTTTTAAGAAAATAGATATTTTAGAAAGAACTAAGAAGAAAGGAAAAAAATAAAAAGGGAAGCATGATATAATAAGAAAATAAAAATAAAAGGAAAAATAAACTGAAAAAATGAACTACAGAAAGAAAACAAAAAGAGCGACGAGCAAGAGCAGGGGAGTGCAGGCGGAAACCTGATCGACCGAGCGTTAAGCTCATTCTCAGACATCTGAGCGTTAGCAAAAGCGTTTTTTTTTACAAACAAACAGTACAAGGAGAGGCGCAGCCACGTGTTACCCGTGGGCAGCCCTTCGTGTTGCCCTCGTGGTGCCGCCAGCCATGTCAAACGTGTCACTTTATTAGGATATGAGCTCTACGTGGGTGGAGCACTGATGTTATGGAAGCGGTTTGTTATGTCAGGTATCCAATGTGCTGCTCGGTGATATGTTGGACACGCATGGTTTGAGTTGTGTGGCTAAGTCTCGCCAGGCCCGTGTGTGCGCAATTAATTTGTGATATGATGGACTAGTTGGAGGAAGAACATGTGTTAATGTGTCCCGGCTTAAACGGAGGGTAATATGAATACGACACATCCATATAATAGAAAACATGCTTAATCATATGTATATCTTGAGAAATTTATTATGTGTGTACCATATCGTTCGTGCACACTAGTGGAACTTAAAGACCTTGTAGCTTCCCACCTTGTTCGTGCTCATCGAGCAAGCCCAGGTGTACGCAAGAAAAGACCCTTTGTGTAGCCCTTGATCCCGATGCCTCATATTTCTGGGTATTAATCTGACTATAGATTTTTGAATACCACGTAGGAGCACTGCACATGTAAACATAGATAGAAAGAAAAAAGCAGATAATTGGCTAAACTCTTCTGACTATGGTTTTTTTTTTCTCACGTATCCTCTCTCCTGTCATCCAATTGCCCTCTACCTTCTGTTGGTGGGAAATGTGATCACCGCCGTCTACCTTCTCTTTGAAAGGAAGTATATATAAGGTGAAGTGTGATACCTATGCTAAGGACAGATGGTAGACATAAAGAAGAAAGCATTATTCACACACAAGTTTAGGTTGGTGAAAATTATTTTTCTAGGTGTGATGAATATCCGTGAGTTGTGATATACGTGATATCTATATCTCCTCTATGAACTATATATCATTTATAATGTACACTTGCGTTGGTGCAAGAAGTTTTGCTATTAATGTTTAGACCTCCCATGGTGCACTATAAGACCACATGTACTCCTAACTCCTTCGACAAGACCCGCGGCAATTCCGACTTCTCTAACTATGAGGATCATGTGTTCATGACCCAAGAGCTAGTGACGATATCATTGTGTAGTACATCATTTATGACGAGTGTTGCCACGTCTGTCTACTCTGAATCAAGAATGTAATTTAGTGACACAAATAATGTACATATTATATTTATTAAGTGGATGGTTAAAATAAGATTTTAGTACATTTTTGTTGGGTTGGAAATTGGATAAAATTATAGATCCCTAAAAATGTGGAGGCGTGAATAAATTCATAGAACCAACTTAATAAAATAAACATGGAAAGAGATAATCAAGACATTTTCTTTTGTCCATTTTTGTAGATTACAGATTTATAGTACACCATGTTCTCGGTACCCAACTTCTCCTGCCTCCTCCCTAACTCAGTTGGCCAGGACTGCCATTGCCACCAAGCTCGTCGCTGCCTTTGGTAATGGAAGCAAGTATGTATAGAACCAAATAATTTGAAGAACAAAATCTCAGGCTGAAAAGGGATTGTTTGAAGTCAATAGTTTGTAGGTTCTTCAACAGGTCAACTCATCATTCGAATGGATGTAATTAGCATGTTTTTTTGTACTGGATCACTTCATAACATTGATCTTTAACCAGGACCCTTTCCCAAACCAATTAGAACCACACACAAAAAGATCTTAAACGAACATATAAATTTTCTGAATCAGACAAACTAGAGCATGATCAACCATATATCCCAGCTTTCCTGCTAAAACATGTCGATGCATTCTTCTCATGACATGCCAAACTTAGCTTGGCCAAGATCCAATATGCCATGCCGCTGTGCTTTGATTTCTGAATCTATTCCACACGATCGATGTGAGCATCTCCAGTCAGCTAACACAGGAAAATATGCGCAGGACCCCCGAGATTACACCATCGCCCAAAGCGTGAGACGGTATGTTCGCAGGATATCCATGGCGCTGCGCCGGCTGTGCGGCTCTCCGCCACCGCCATGCGCCATCACAGCACCTACCTCTGGAATCCAATCCGATCTCTTTCCATCCGTATGTCGGCTGTGTTGTCCTCGTTGCCTTTCTTCAAAACCTGTTCTTTTGACCAGGGTATCTGATCTCTCCACATCTCTTTTCTGCATAAAGCCAGCCGATGTATCTTGAGAGCGTTCTGGTGTCTATGTTCTTGTCTGAACAATACGCAGAAACTGTCCTTGGCTCGTTAGAAATGCAGAGTACGTGCTGATAATTTGCACTGGACTGTAGGTGATATCCGTATGCACACTACATGTTAATGCCTACTCTTATAGATTTTAGCACCTGTACTTTTCTTTTATGAACAGAAACTGAAGAGGGAAGAAGGAGAAGCCATTGGTGCAGTCATGTAATATGCTCCTTCGAAGTACAGTGCCGGTTTTCTGTTTTTTTTTTTTTTTGCCGGTTTTCTGTTGCATCTTCTGAACTGGACAATGGATATGCTGCCAAGTTGCATGGTGTGTATCACCATGATAACAAACTCATGCTACAAAAAGCTGAGCTAGGAGAGTATCAGTGAGATTTTGTCGCTACTTGATAAAGGTACGAAGGTCGCCATTGACAAAGCTGTCAAGAATCGAATTCCGTCCATGTTGCAGGCAGATAAATAGCCGTTGGTATTCAGAGATTTTTCTCAGACACCAAATAACCACACAGCTCCTGTTTCCTGCGTCCAGTATTTCTTCTTAGTCACTGACCATGGACAGCTCTTCTGATACTCACAGGTGCAGTGGTCACTGCTCTTCACATCTTGCTATTGTCCACCCTCCTCTGCTATACTAGTAAATAAACTCTGTTACCAGATATTACTTAGCTGCAAAATTATGCACATTATCTGTCTACTAGATGAACTGCGGTTTTCATAGGTTGAGCTTACAGCATTGTTCTGTTTCTCCTGTACGTGTGCCACATTGCATGATCACAAGCACACACACACAGCATGTATGTTTTTTTTCATGTACTGATGATAATTATTTGTTGGATGTGCAGCAGGAACAAGTGTGCGGCGTGCTACCGTGAGTTCAACCGGAAGGAGCACCTGGTGGAGCACATGCGCCTCTCGCACCACTCGGCGCACGAGCCCCGGTGCGGCGTCTGCGGCAAGCACTGCCGCTCCCTCGACGCCCTCCGCGACCACCTCGGATTCGGCAGTGTCCTCTCCAAGCCCGGCTGCGCCAGGGCCTTCGCTGCCCAGGGCTGCCCGCTCTGCCTCGCAGTCTTCCCCGGCTCCGGTGCCCTCCACGCCCACCGAGCCGCCTGCCAGCTCTCCCGCGCTCCGACGCTAAGCCAGCTCACCCGAAGCATGTCAAGAATGGGCATCCAGGGAGACCATGGAGGTGGCCGTGCGGTGGCTCTGGCGTGCAAGATGGTGGGCGGCGGGAGCGACGGGACCCTGGACGTGTGCGCGCGCGTTTGCCTCATAGACGAGCACGAGAACATCCTCTACGAGTCCTTCGTGAAGCCGCTGATCCCCGTCACGCACTACCGGTACGAGACGGCGGGGATCAGGCCCGAGCACCTCCGCGACGCCATGGCCGCCACGGTGAAGCAGGCGCGGAAGCGGGTTGAGGATATCCTCCTCAATGGCGAGGATCCGTGGAAGATCCGCACGGCGCGCGGCGGCGCGAGGCTCCTCGTCGGCCACGGACTGGACCACGACCTGGACGGGCTGGGCATCGACTACCCGGCGTACCTCAAGCGGGACACGGCCACGTACCCGCCGCTGATTAAGACGAGCAGCAGGCTGATGAGCAACTCGCTCAAGTTCCTCACGCGGAGCTGCCTCGGGTACGAGATACAGAACGGTGGGCACCAGCACCCCTACGACGACTGCGTGGCGGCCATGCGGCTGTACAAGAGGATGCGCGCGCTGAGGCACGGCGGAACCAAGGGAGAGGACGACGGGTGCGCGAGGCCGGCGGCCGCGAGCGTGGCGGAGGCGTTCCCGGCGTGGAGGCAGCGGGAACTGGAGCGCATGTCGCCGGAGGAGCTCCTGAGGATGTCCAAGCCCGACTACCACTGCTGGTGCCTCGACGACTAGACGTGGTAGACTCGTCGGCGCTGTAGAAGAGAAAGCTGCATGTACCTTGCCTTTTCCGGCCTACCGGAATACCGGATACGATTCTTCGCTTTTTTTTTTGAGATTATTCGTCGCCTTTTTTTCCACGTGTGCAGCTAGCTAGTCATGCGTGCGACCTCGTAAATGAATCACTCCTATCAACTCTAGTTTAGATTACTATCATTTTCATCGAATAGAAAACACGTATTTATATTTATTTTATTATATTCTAAATGGTGATAATATTTCTATAAACATGGTAACAAAAATCAAAGGTAATTAAGCCCAAATCTGTACACACTATTTTCTACGCGTCGTTTTACAAAGGGGCGCCTCGGGTAAACCGTAGCCACCGCTTTCGTCCCCACCTTCACCTAGCACACTCCCCTCGCTGCCTCGCCGAAGAGCAAACGGTGGTCGGTGGAGGTCAACGTGTGAGAGACAATCATGGCTTTGAGGGACAAGTCAGGGAGAAAGAACTCATGTTAATGTGTTTGTGGTTGAATCGCGAGGCGAGTTATGAAAAATGAACTAGCATTTACTGCATATCCATATAATAGAAAACACATATTTGTCGGCCGTCACAAATTAACCAGGAATGTTTCGAGCAACTGAAGATGTCTGTACTATAATACTCATGAACCCTAGCAAAACACGAAAACAACTGTAGTTCGCCATATTGTCGGTGCTTCTGGTGGAAGCCGTGGCGCCAACTGAAATGATTCTTGGTTTAGCCCATGTTTTTGTTGCCTCCTAATCCTGCATAATATTCGGAACCTGTGGTTTTTTCTCATGCATCCTCTCAGTTGGCATCCAAATTCCCTCCTGCCTTATTTTCACGGGGAATGTGATTGCCGCCTAGCTACAAACATTACATATTGAAAGAAACTGGAAATGCGAAGTGATTTAGCTATATTGGTTACGTATGGCATATATAAAGAAGAAAGCATTACTCACACACGAGTATAGGTTGGTGAACCATTCATATTTTTGTAGGTGCGATGAGTATCCATGAGTTGTGGTCGACATGTTATTTGTATTTGCTTTATGAACTAGCATTTATAATGAATGCTTGTGTTGGTGCAAGAAGTTTTATACTAATGTTTTGAGCTCCCATGGTGAGGTAACATAAGTGGTAAGATGAATGCCATATATGTTATTACCAACTACGGAGATAATAGCTAACATTAGCATTCACTAGTAGAAAAAGGACTTTTCGTCCGGAGTACTGTTTGCCATTAGCCCCGGTTCAGGCAAAAACCGGGACCAGTGCCTGGCACTGGTCCCGGTTCGAGCTGCCAGGGCCCCGTGGGGCATTGGTCCCGGTTCGGTTGGGGGCATTGGTCCCGGTTCATGCCAAGAACCGGGACCAAAGCTCCAGAGCCGGACCACGTGGCATGCCGCGGAGCTTTGGTCCCGGTTCGTGCCAAGAACCGGGACCAATACCCCTCCCCTGCCTATATATTGTTGCCCCCACCCCCCTCTCCTCTGTTTTTTTTTCCTGGATTGGTGGGAAGTGGGGGTGCTAGTTTTTTTTCTCTTTGCCACGCACAAGATGTGTTCGATGAAATGCCCGACCCGCACCGAGGTTAGCAACTTTATCCTTTTCGTCTGTAATTGATACAGAAATATTGCACGTGTCGATGTACGGTGGTCATTTCACTATTCAAGATGTTATTGTAATGGTATTTGATAAACTTAATTTATATATGATGCAGATGGATGCACGGATGCGATGGATGTACGGCGAACGACGCAGTTCCGAGTTTATTGCAGGCCTGCATAAATTTCTCGATGTGGCTGAGGCAAACAAAGTGAATAATTTTATGCCTTGTCCATGTGAGAAGTGTCGGAACGTCAGGGAGTACTCTGACCCGAGAACCATTCAAGACCACGTGATTCGGAAAGGTTTCATGCCCAGCTATAATTGTTGGACCAAGCACGGAGAAAGAGGGGTTACGATGGAAGACAATGAAGAAGAGGAGGATGATGACAACTATCCTATGTTCCCTGAGGAATGCGGTGATACTGTTATGGAAGACGTTGAAGAAGAAAGAGGTGAACATCGGGCATCAGATGAGCCCGCTGATGGTCTTGGTGGGGTCATTTCTGATGCAAAGCGAGAATGCGATACAGAAAAGGAGAAGCTAAAGTTGGAGGCCATGCTTGAGGATCACAAAAAGTTGCTGTACCCAAACTGCGAAGATGGCAGCACAAAGCTCGGTACCACACTGGAACTGCTGAAATGGAAGGCAGAGACTGGTTGTTCTGACAAGGGATTTGAGAAGTTACTGAAAATAATGAAGCCGAAGCTTCCAAAGGATAACGAATTGCCCGAGACTACATACGAAGCAAAGAAGGCTATCTGCCCTCTAGGATTAGATGTGCAGAAGATACATGCATGCATTAATGACTGCATCCTGTACCGCGGTGAGTACGAGAACATGGATAAATGCCCGGTATGCAATGCACTGCGGTACAAGATAAGACAAGATGACCCTGGTGATGTTGAGGGCGATGACGAGCCCCCCCGGAAGAGGGTTCCTGCTAAGGTGATGTGGTATGCTCCTATAATACCACGGTTGAAACGTCTGTTCAGAAACAAAGAGCATGCCAGGTTGTTGCGATGGCACAAAGAAGAGCGTAAGAAAGACGGGAAGTTGAGACACCCCGCCGATGGGTCCCAGTGGAGAAAAATCGACAGAGAGTTCCCGACATTTTCAGATGACGCAAGGAACTTAAGATTTGGTCTAAGTACAGATGGCTTTAATCCTTTTGGGGAGCAGAGCTCCAGTCATAGCACTTGGCCCGTGACTCTATGTATCTACAACCTTCCTCCTTGGTTGTGCATGAAGCGGAAGTTCATTATGATGCCAGTGCTCATCCAAGGCCCGAAGCAACCCGGCAACGACATTGATGTGTACCTACGGCCATTAGTTGATGAACTTTTGCAGTTGTGGTCCGAACCAGGTGTACGTGTGTGGGATGAGCACAAACAACAGGAATTTGACCTACGAGCGTTGCTGTTCGTAACCATCAATGATTGGCCTGCTCTTAGTAACATTTCAGGACAGTCAAACAAGGGATACAATGCATGCACGCACTGTTTAGATAAGACTGAAAGTATACATTTGGGAAACAAGAATGTGTACCTGGGGCATCGTCGATTTCTTCCGAACGGTCATGCCGTAAGAAAGCCCGGCAAGCATTTCAACGGTGAGGCAGATCGCCGGAAGAAGCCTAACCTCCCTGATGGTGATGTTATATATGACATGGTCAAGGATTTAGAAGTAATCTTTGGAAAGGGTCCTGGCAGTCTATCTGTTCCGAATGACGCTGACAACCACGTACCCATATGGAAGAAGTGCTCTATATTCTGGGAGCTACCCTATTGGAAAGTCCTAGAGGTCCGGTCTTCAATCGACGTGATGCACGTGACGAAGAATCTTTGCGTGAACCTGCTAGGCTTCCTGGGCGTGTATGGGAAGACAAAAGATACACCGGAAGCACGGGCAGACCAGCAACGTATGAAAGACCCATACAACAAGCAGACGGATAAAGGGCGTCAATACTTAAGCAGATACGCTCTTACCAAAGCAGAGAAGGAAATCTTTTTTGAATGCCTGAGCAGTATCAAGGTCCCGGCTGGCTTCTCGTCAAATATAAAGGGAATAATAAATATGGCAAAGAAAAAATTCCAGAACCTGAAGTCTCATGATTGCCACGTGATTATGACGCAGTTGCTTCCGGTTGCATTGAGGGGGCTTCTACCGGAAAATGTTCGAGTACCCATTGTGAAGCTATGTGCATTCCTCAATGCAATATCTCAGAAGGTCATCGATCCAGTAACTCTACCAAGTTTACAGAAGGCTGTGGTCCAATGTCTTGTCAGCTTCGAGTTGGTGTTCCCCCCATCATTCTTCAATATTATGACGCATCTCCTGGTTCACCTAGCGACGAGATTGCCATTCTCGGTCCTGTATTTCTACACAATATGTTCCCCTTCGAGAGGTTCATGGGAGTCTTGAAGAAATATGTTCATAACCGTGCTAGGCCAGAAGGAAGCATCTCAAGGGGCTATGGAACAGAAGAGGTCATTGAGTTCTGTGTTGACTTTATTCCTGACCTTAAGCCGATTGGTGTTCCTGAATCGCGGCATGAGGGGAGACTGAGTGGAAAAGGCACGCTAGGAAAGAAAGCACTGATATGTAGGGACGGGCATTCTTTAACTCAAGCACACTACACAGTTCTACAAAGTTCCACCTTCGTGGCTCCGTATATCGAGGAACACAAGAATTATGTACGCTCCAAGAACCCGGGGAAGGATGACTCCTGGATTAAAGAAAAACACATGGAGACCTTCGGCAGTTGGTTGCGATTACAGCTCATGAATGACACCACTGTCGGAGATCAGCTCTACTTGTTGGCCGCGTCACCATCTTCGACTGTATTGAATTTCCAAGGGTACGAGATAAATGGGAATACATTTTACACGATCGCCCAAGATAAAAAGAGCACCAACCAGAACAGTGGTGTCCGCTTTGATGCAACAAACGACGATGGGCAAAAGGACACATACTATGGTCGCATAGAGGAGATATGGGAACTTGACTATGGACCTACTTTTAAGGTCCCTTTGTTTCGGTGCAGTTGGGTCAACATGAATGGAGAAGGGATAAAGGTAGACCAGCTGTACGGGATGACAACAGTGGATCTCAAGAATCTTGGTTGTTACAAGAACGAACCATTCGTCCTAGCCAATGATGTGGCTCAGGTTTTCTATGTGAAGGACATGTCCTCCAGACCGAAAAAAAGAAAAAACAAGCAAACGAATACATCAGACGATGAGCCAAAGCGTCACGTAGTTCTTTCAGGGAAAAGAAACATCGTGGGAGTCGAGGACAAGACAGACATGTCAGCAGATTATGATAAGTTTGATGAAATTCCGCCCTTCACAGTGAGAACTGACCCAAGCATCCCGTTAAATAATGAAGATGCTCCATGGTTACGGCTGAAGCGATCATAGGCCAGGGACATACGCGAAGAAGGGTTCATGGCTTTTATGTAAATCAATGTAATGTATTAAACCTTTATGTGATGTGTAGTAATGTATTAAACCTTTATGTGGCTCACGAAGTGGTCGTGATACTGCTGATCCAACAGCTCACAATCCCTCAAAAGAAACACACCCTGATCCAACGTCTCACAAGCGCTTGAAAGAAACACACGATCCGTGTGCTTCTTTAGTCCCGGTTGGTAACACCAACCGGGTCATGTGGCTCACGAAGTGGTCGTGATACTGCTGATCCAACAGCTCACAATCCTCAAAAGAAACACACCCCTGATCCAACGGCTCACAAGCGATTGAAAGAAACACACGATCTGTGTGCTTCTTTAGTCCCGGTTGGTAACACCAACCGGGACTAAAGACGGGCTTTGCGGTCACGACACGTGTCCTCCCCCAGCGCTTCCCTGGGCACGTGTCCTCCCCCAGCGCTGCCCTGGAGGTCTTTATATATTGTCGCCGACGGGGTAAACCCTAATCCACCATTCCTAGCCACGAACGCATCGTCTCCACGAGATGGATCCGCCACGCCCGCAGCAACGCCTTCTGGACGAGGTCGAGCGTGCTCGGCAGAGCGCGCTTGGGCGCAACCGTGGGAGTCTATCCCGCCGTATGCCCACGAGCCCGGCGTGGAGAGGAATGCCCAGCTATCGGCCTCCTGCTCCACCAGGTGCCGCCGCTCCTCCCGCGGAGGAGGAGGAGGACGACGACTTTGACTGGAGCGATGACAGGGAAGAAGGTAGTGGATTGCAGATACAGGAGGCCATGGAAGCCTCCTTCCAGTCTGTCCGCGACTACCCTGTCCAGCGAGCCAAGACTTCCTACCAGCTCAAGGCGAAGGAGGCTTCCGATCTGGATTGGGCGCTGAAAGACTCATCCTCCATGGATCTTGCCCTCCGCCGCAAACGTGCACGCGAGAACCGGGCGGCCGCCCACGGGGCTGGCTCCTCTCGCCGTTCCCTCTAATCCTACGGCCTTCGAGCCAGCATGTCCGTTTATGTAGAATAATGTTGGTGATGTTGGATCAGGGGTTTGTTTCTTTCAAGCGCTTGTGAGACGTTGTTCTGCATTTACTTCTGCTTACGGATTATTTGTCGAATTTTGACTTACGGATTTAAAGATATGAATTTATCCATATTAAATTGAAAATGACAATAATAATGTAAAATTGATTTTGGATTATTTATACAAATTCAGACACTTTTCACGTTGAAAGTTTTGTCAATTCAAAATATGCAATAAAGTTAATATATTTTTAATTGAAAATGGCAAAATGGTTAATAGTTTGTATAGTTAGAATAATTATTTCAGAAAACAGAAAATGGTTTTGGATTATTTATTCAAATTTAAACACTTTTCATGTTGAAAGTCTTTTCAGATTCAAAACTATTTGAAATTCATATTCAAACACCTAAATAAGAAAAAAAAGGCGGGAACAACATTTCAAAACTGAAAAGTTCGAAATAATTTTGAAAAAGGACTCTTACAACCGGGACCAAAGAGTCCATGGATGCGCGCCGCGATCTGGCATTAAATGACCCACTCTTTGGTCCCGGTTGCTGGAAAGAACCGGGACCAAAGGATCACTGGTCCCGGTTCTTGCCAGCAACCGGGACCAAAGACCCCTGCTATTTAACTGCTCGCGCTCTTTCTTCTTCCCCATTCACGCAAATCGACTAAGGACCGGAGGCGCGACGCAGAGCGAAACGACGCCGGCAGGCTGCCCGACGCCCGCGCCGCCCCACGCCGCGCCCCGCCGCCGCCGTCGACGTCCGCCGCGCTCTGGACGGCCGCGCCACCTCCTCCACACGCGCCACCTCTCCTCCACGGCCGCGCCCCCCGCTCGCGCCCTCCACGGCCGCCCCCACGCCGTCGACGCCGCCCCCGACGCCGCGCCGCCGCTGCCCGTGGCCGTCCTCGCCGCGCCCGGCCGTGGCCTCCTCCCTTCTCCGGTCGAAGCGCCGCCGACGCCGCCACCCGTGCCCGCGCCACCCGCCTCGAGCCGGACGACGCCGCCGTCTCCTGCGCACCCGACGCCGCCGCGCCACCGTCTCCTGCGCCACCCGATCGACGCCTCCTGTTGTTAGCAAAATGTATAAGTCCATACTAGCAAAATTAATATTAGTAGTGTTAGTAATATTAGTAATGTTAGCAAATTTTAGCAATTGTTAACATGTTAATATTACTAAAATGTTGTTAGTGATGTAAGATTTTAGTAGTCAATTTTAGTAGTGTGTTAGTATGTTATTAGTCCAATTAGCAAATTTAGCAAATTTTAGCAAATTTTAGTCCAATTAGCAAATGTAGCAAATGTTAGGAAATGTAGTGTTTAGTGTTAGTGTTAGTATAGGAAATTTTAGTGTTAGGAAATAGCATTTTGTATAGGAAATAGCATTTTAGGATTTTAGTGTTAGGAAATGTATAGGAAATAGCATTTTAGGATTTTAGTGTTAGCAAATGTAGCAAATGATAGGAAATGTAGTGTTTAGTGTTAGTGTTAGTATAGGAAATTTTAGTGTTACGAAATAGCATTTTGTATAGGAAATAGCATTTTAGGATTTTAGGGTTTACGATACGAGTTTACGGGTTTACGATACGAGTTTACGGGTTTACGATACGAGTTTACGGGTTTACGATACGAGTTTACGGGTTTACGGTACGAGTTTACGGGTTTACGATACGAGTTTACGGGTTTACGATACGAGTTTACGGGTTTACGATACGATTTTACGGGTTTACGATACGAGTTTACGGGCGAGTTTACGGGTTTACGATACGAGTTTACGGGTTTACGATACGAGTTTACGGGTTTACGATACGAGTTTATGTGTTTATGATATTGTAGATGTATCTTGACATATGGAACAAGTTACCCAACTAAAGTTTTGTGCATTGTTCTTAATTTGCAGAAACTATGGAACGAGACGAAGATCAGGAAAATATCCTCCAGGATATAATCCGCGGGCCGGAAGATATTGTCGATGTCACCACGGAGTTTTTGAACAACTCCGGTGAGGGAGATGAGTCTCTCAACCGAAGAGACGGCTGCGGTGAGGTAGAACCCGACGGCCGGGGTGAGGGAGAAGCCGACGAGGGAGAAGCCGAAGGCTCCGGTGGAACATTAAATGTTGCAAACTCCGGCGAGGTGCATATACATATATTAATGAAGCCGAAGATTGTATTAATTAAGTCTCTGATGTCTATATACATATATTAACGCTCTTTCTTCTTTTAGCCCTCCGGATCGAGCAAATCTTCTGTAAGGACAAAACGAGGCCCAGCCAAAAAGTTGGGCGACCAAGAAAGGTACACGATCAAAAGAGTCGCTGAAGACGGCACACCGACTGCTCCCCCTGGTGTTAAAAATAAAATGGTAAAGCAATGCGGAGTTCTTGTTAGGGACTTCATCCCGATCACCGTTCGAGAATGGCATCGGCCAAACGAGAAAGGACAGCTATATGTCAGCGATGAGGGCAAAGAAAGACTTTGGAGAAAGCTCATGGTTAATTTCACCCTGCCGGCGCCAGAGGTGGATTCAGATGAGGAGGATCCAGATGAGGCAGAAAAGATTGCCCGGAAAATCATGGAGCAAAAGTCAAGGACTGGGCACTTAAGAAGATGGCCGAGCTATTCAAGAACTGGAAGAAAAGATTGAACAAACTGTTTGTCAAGAAAAATAAGACTCCAGACTTCGATAAAGGGTATGAGAAGATAAAGGACTACTGGAAGAATTTGTGGCGTACAAGAAATCAGAGGAAGCTCTGGAAAAATCTGCAAAAAATGCGGCAAATGCTGCTCTAAAGATGTACCACCATACTATGGGGCCTGGTGGCTACGCTGGTAGCATGCCTAAGTGGGAGAAACTTGAGGCGGACCTCCTGGCTAATGGGATCACTCCAGAGCCACTCAAGTGGATCGAACGGGCAAGAAATTGGTTTTACGGGCATGGGGGCACGTTGGACGCAGAAGGGAAGTGCATATATAACAGAAGACACAAGGATAATCCCCTATTACCCATCCAAGAAATTAGAAAAACAGTAAAGGATGTTGAAGAGGGACGGTTCATTCCCGATAGAGAGGATGACGAGCGCACACGCGCCCTTGGGAATAAGGAACACGACGGACGGTTACGAGGCGTACCTGGCTCCAAGCCCAAGACAATTGCGATTCCCGAGCACAGGAAGAAATTTCCTGATAGAAGCCATCAGAGGAGAAAGGAAAGTGAGGCAATGGAAGCACGCGCTGCTGCAGACCGGCTGGATAATATAGAAGTAGAATTAAACCTGCAGAAGGAACAAATTACCGTGCTTAGCCAGCAAGGTACTAGCGGCCAATCTCAACGGCACATGGTAGAAGCTGCATGCGATGGTACCGGTGGCCCATCGAATCGGAAAAGCAGCGTGGCTTCCACAGAGCTCCAGGATGGTAATGATGATGCAGTGGCTCCACTTCGTCGCTACCCAGTGGATGATATCACGGAGAGCACACCTTGTGAGATGCATGTGAAAGTTTTTAACTTAACCGTGAACACTACACCACGGACCAGATTTCGGGGCACCCAATCTGCCAGGAAAGGTCAAATTTTGGGGCAGAAAAACAGCCGGCAAAGGGTTTTTCCCGGCAGATATGCCTGCCCGCTATAACCCTGCCGGCAAAGCTCTTTGCCGGCTGTTTTTGGGTTGCCGGCAGTTAATCTGCCGGCCCAACAAAACTTTTGCCGGCAGTCTTGATTTTTTCCTGGCAGACAGTTCGGCCTGCCGGTAAAGAGTTGTGCCGGCAGTTTAGACTTTTACCGGCTGAAGAACTGCCCTCACTTTAGCTACTTATGCCAGCAGTTTCCTTCACTATTAACGGCAGTTAAATTGCCCTAACAATGTGCTTACAATATTCAGCATTTAACTGTATGCACATTTACAGTTTAATCAAATACATTATAGACAGATTCTAGCAGAAGATAATGGAGTTTTTTTCCACAAGAGATAATTGACATGATACATGGTTCATATCCATGATACAAACTTACAAAGATCAAGTCAAATTCAAAATAAATGCGAGGCATCAACAATTGATCCTTGACAAGATACATGGTTCATATCCCTGATACAAAGATCTAATCCAAAGTGAACAAAAGAACATATATTTAGCAAGTACTCAT
This sequence comes from Poa pratensis, assembly GCA_947311845.1. Lineage (NCBI taxonomy): Eukaryota > Viridiplantae > Streptophyta > Magnoliopsida > Poales > Poaceae > Poa > Poa pratensis. The sequence continues at coordinate 10,882,622 of CAMZMU010000035.1, forward strand.
TCTGGCTGTTAAATGACTTCTGCTTCCCTGGTGGTTGAGGGTCCATGATTTCAAACATCCCCTCAAGTTCCTCGAGCATATATTTCTTTGTCCTCACCATGTAGTAAGGTCCCTGGGTGGAGAGAATAAAATTAATGACCAAGGAATAAGATTACTGAGAGGTAACATAATGCCAAGAACCAAGTCCTAAAAGACAATTATGCCAAGCAACATTGATTTTGCTGGTTATGTCGAGTTAGGAAACATGTCCATTGCCAAAACAGCACAATTTGCTCAGTTACACAACAAATGAATTCACTCATCGGCTAGCAACAACTTCCACTTAACTAAGAACCACAAACAGCTCTCGGAAACAACACTAGCTAGGTTCCAGAAAAGAATTTATGTTCGGATATGCTCAAAACACATATAGTACAATCATAACAAATAATCTCAGATTTACAAAACATAGTACTTTGGTTCCTTAGACTAATTAAATACAAGCCTACTGGTTCTAAATATGGCAGGAGACAAACTATAAGCCACAAACCATTGACATGCATGTGGTTTCCATCTATGCTAATCAGCAAGCTCGTGTTAACACAGCAAGCATCAGTTCAGTTTTGTATGATCCATGCATATTGCTGGTGCTATGTTTTTAATAAACTGGAAGAGGAACAAAGTAAGTAATCATGCACAGTGTCGATATAGATGAGTATTGGTTCAACTGAATAAACAAGTTTTACTGAACACAGTGAGTAATCAGCTAGCAAGGTTACACTGAACACCAAAGATGTAGTAATCCTTCCCAACTATTTTAGATGTTCCCCCAATACACAGAGACGTAATAATCCTTTTCAAAGCAAGAACTAAAGCTTGCTGTAATAGTTCTTTACACATGAACAAAATTGCGAGCAATAACACAAATATTCTCAGCTAGAGGGGTGAATGACTATAATATACACAATAAATAGGAGAGTGGGTGAATGATGACTGCAATCATGTAATAACCTTGTAGTTAACCTACAGCAAAATAAAGCCTGAAGCGCATATCTGATGGTACCATTACGGTTAATAATGCAAGCATAACATCATTCACACAAGGAAAGTACAAAGTTCACTGTAAATACCTTCAGGTCAATCATTTTCATAAGAGTTCACACAAAATGAGTGAAGTCGATATGGCAGCTTTCAACATATGTTTGTTCAAACAACTCAATAATTCCACCAACTCTTGAAGGCCACAATCAATTCCGAGTTTACACTCTAACTATTCATCGTTAGCCTGTGATGAGTACAAATAGAGGAGGTCAGTACAATAATCTGTCAGGCTGAAACAAAACTGACTTTAGTATGTATCCAGTGCTAACTTTTAATTTGAATTCTCTTATATAAGTGAGCAACTAAGTACCAATGATTTTATCATTGAGGTACTAATGAACACGAACTTTCATTCACTAACTGACAGGCTACTTAAATCACAGCACTCCATGTACATTCAGAGAAACATGTCAAGCACCATCCCTACTTTCAAATCAAGTCATGTTGCTATATTAAGCATATGAGAAGAAACAAAATACCAAGACTAGGAAGGAACATAGATGTAATATTGGGATGTATAATTAAGCTACATATTCTAGAAATCAGTTGAGCACCAAGAACAGATTGTACATGAAGGGTCAAAACTCAAATTTATTGATCACTTCTTTGCGCGTTTATTTTTTGAACAGATCCTACCAATACAAATCAATCTGAACATTTTCGAATAGAAGTGCATATAAGCAAGTAACCGAAGAGATAACATTGGAAGTCACTTACTTATCTCAGGAGAAGACTGTGCCAGTAGTGTTCAACAGTTCTACAGCCAGACCCTCAAGTGCCCTGGGTCTTAAAAATTAACCTGTGGGGAAAATCAATTAGCAGTGTAATATTCTGAATATGCAGATACAAGCTAACAGCAAACCATAGATGAAGCTATTCTTATGTTAGCAATTTATATGTGAGAGGCAGCCATCACAACAACCGGTTAAAACACATACACACACAGTATGTGATGAATGCTCCCTTGCTCTATCAAATACATATTTAAACCAAATAGCAGAAGGTATTCCATATACACTAAAATAAATCTAGCCAAGAACAATAATGCATACTACTTGAATATCATGCCTAGGCAGCCACATACACAATAAAAAGATAACCACAACATGCACATCAAGTGGAAAAGCATTACTTGCATATAGATTTTCGACACAAGATAGTTGCAAATATACATATGGAAAGAGACATAAAAAACTAAGAAATAAGTATACTATATGAGCCGAACATTCTGGTGATGAACAAATAGAACACGCAGTAACTTCTCATGAGAGAAGACCAGTTACCAACTCAATGAACTAGTCTAGCTCACAATCCGTAAGCCAAATGAATTATTTTCCATACCTGGTAATTAGCAGCCCAGCAACCAAGTGGAAGGGAGCACCGACTAATTCCAGGATGCTAGCTAACATGAAACCTTCAGCTAATCAAGTAAACTAGTGGAAGGGAGCAACGACTAATTCCAGGATCCTGTATACATTAGTTCTGGAATCCTTGGATGAACAGATAGATGGACACTAGTCTTCAAATTCAAGTGTAGACTACTCATCAGGCAATAAAAAGAACATCTTGCTATGCGACACTACTCATCAGGCAATTTTTTTTGAAGATATACCAAGACTCGATCCATCCATCAGACACATCCACGAGTCCCCCCTGATTCGATCCAACTTACACACAGGTCCCCCGTTTCAGTCCCTCTCTGCAACTGAGCAGGCTCTAGCCTCTAGGGTTTACAACCGCGAGTTCGAGGCATGTCGCACAGTGCTACTGTACCGCACAGCCGATGGAGCGCTCGATTTCGGCAAGATCCAACCAGAACATTGACTTATACAGGGGGATTGGGGAACGGGAGGGTGAACCTAGCACGTAGCTTTGACGAACTCCTCAAGGTCGACGGCGCGGAGGGCCGTGATGGCGATGGGGGGCCGCGGCCTGAGCGGCGGCTCGCCTTCGTCATCTCCTCCAGCGTCCCGCTTGAAATCCCTCAGGCTCGAGGGGGGCACGAAAGGAAGATCCATCGAACTGCGGATGCAGGGCGGAGAACGGCGGCGTGGTGCGAGAGGCGGAGTGCGGCGGCGCGGAGCGGGAGCTGGAGCGGAGGCGACGCAAAGGTGGATTGCAGCGGCGCGGTGCTAAGCGGAGATGGGATAAGGAGTGAGATTAGGGAATTTCTCAGATTGGTTAGGGTTTGGTGGAGCGCCACGCGCCTGCCCTTAACTCCCGAAATATTTCGTTCGACGCGCGCTGACTCCGAAACCCCGCCAAACATTTCGCTACCCCGCCAATTACATATACCGGCGGTTTAGACTGCCGGGACTGACTTGTGCCGGCAGATAAAATGCCTCCTAATACTTGGATTTCTGCCGGCAGTTGACAGCTGGGGCATCTCAATTTTTGCCGGCAGTTAGTGTGCCCTCTCCGATTTTTGCCAGCAGTTAATTTTTACCGGCAGTTAATTTGCCTCCTAAAGTGGACCTTTGCCGGCAGTTAATAGCCCCCAAATTTGGTCCGTGGTGTAGTGGAAGGTGGCGGTCGGCTATGTCGTACCGATTGGACCTAATCCAACTTACCATTTCTCTCCGGTTCCAAATGGCTACGCTGTTGTCGCGGTGGATGAAGTGACGAAAGATTTTGAGGAGCTGAAGCTGCAACACCCTGCAGGTGAAGATGGGGAGGTGCTTGAACTTGGAGAAGCCAAGAAAGCGACCATTCTATGGCCAAAGGAATTCATCGTGCTTCCGAACTGGCAGCCAAGGCCATCGATTCCTCACCAGTCTCCAGCGCAACAGTCCTCTTCACCGCCTCAGCATTCTCCAGCGCAACAGTCCTCTTCACCGCCTCACCAGTCTCCAGCGCAGCCGTCTCCGCCGCCGCGTCAGCCGTCTCCGCCGCCGCGTCAGCCGTTTCCGCCCACCGCTCGTACTATGAGGGGTAAGCGATCACCGAAACGTAAAAGGTTGCCCCTCCCAACAGTACCTCATAAGAATCTTCCCATTAGACCTTATGACAAGACTGTAGCGGAAAACGCCGCGGAGGTGGCTGCCTACAATAAGGCTTTTTTTGCACTAAAAAAGCCCGAGCAGAAGCCGGTATACGATGAAAAATCCAAAAAGTGGAGAAAATCCTTCCTTGAGCAGCCATCCCAGATATCGATGAATCTGCCATCTGACTATGGTCGTGAACTTACTAAGCTAGCATGTGCCCAGTCTGAGCAGAACAAGGGAAGAAGTGCAAAAAGCGGGAAACAAATTGCCCAGCTCGGACAGCAGAAAAATCAATCGGTCCCCCCGCTCATAGTGTGTTCCGATGTCGACAAGGACTTCAGAGTCGCTATGGATAAAGACCTGGAATTATTGGACCCCAGAGCCATAGCTGCTGCTAAAGAACTTGGTGTCACTGTATCTCAGGCTAAGGAACAGGCTACCGCCTTGGGTATGAGCCTTGGTCAACTTTTAGGCTATGAACATGCGCCAATGTTAGAGATGGCACGGAAATATGTCCAATGGGAGCCTTGGTCAGTAATGAGGAGATGACGGGTCTATCAACACATATGCGAAATCTGCATACCTGGTACCTGGTGCACACATCAAAGAAGGACGTGAAAGAGTGGTTTCCGCTGGACGTTAGAGTGGAGCATTTCTTCAAACGTTACACTATACAGGTTCAACTGACTGAACTGTTCCAGTTATTCTAAAATCGCTCTCTCGACAAATCTATCCTCTCTTGCTATTGTCTGTAAGTGATTTATTTTCGTAATTAAGTCTCTAGCTCAGCTCGTTCATTGCCTGTATTATATTATCCTGCCTATATATATATCCTTTTGTACGCTATTATGCAGAATGAAGATGCTGGAATGTAAAAGATCTAAAGTTTTTGAGGTTGGGTTCGTTGACCCATATATCGTGAATTCACATACGTTAGTCAATCACCCCAAAGTCGTGGAGCATGACCTGACCACCTTTTTAACCATGCAACATTTCTGTACGGAAATACTATTTCCTTACAATTTCAGGTGAGTGTTTCTGTCTTGTACATATTTTTATTTGGCTTTCTCGATGTTAAGTGTAATTGATGAGCTATGCATGTCTGCTTTATGTAAACGTCCGCAGGTTCCACTGGATTCTGCTAAGCATTCAACCTGACAAGTCCACAGTTGAAGTCCACGACTCATTAAGTTGGGACCAAGCGTTGTGGTCCGACATGAAAGAAATGCTCAACAAGTAATTTCAATCATTATCGCATTATATCGCCTTCTTTCATTCGTTCCCTGATGTCAAGTAATTAATAACTCATTTGTTCATTTTCTTTGCCAAAGCAGGTGTTGGACAATTTTCAAACAGAAGGTAGAAGGTCCATTCAAAGATGAGCTAACTTATAAAACGGTGAAAAGTCCGCAGCAGCCACCGGGGAGTAATTTATGTGGATTCTACGTTTGCGAGTTCATTCGCGAGTTGACCACTGAGCGGAGAACAACTGCTTTCAGCAAAATGCGGGAGAAGATCGACCCAGAACTGCGCGTAGGAGCAATTCAAGAGGAATTGGCGGGATTTCTGCTTAGGGAGGTCATCGATGAAAGGGGAGAACATTATGCTTCGGACGATGAACTACATATGCCTTGATGGCTTGATCTATCTCCATGTAATTAAATAGTTGTATTCTCGCAAGAGATCGAATATTAATTATATATGCATCAACATGTACTGTGTATATAGTAGAGCGTATAATATGCGTACGGAAACGATGGAGAGCACGTCGGCGATGCGAAGAAGGGGGAGACGACGGAGGCACCGGCGAGAGGGAGAGGGGGCACCGGCGAGAGGGAGAGGAGGCACCGGCGAGAAGGAGAGGGGGCACCGGCGAGAGGGGGCACCGGCGAGAAGGAGAGGGGGCACCGGCGAGAGGGGGCACCAGCGAGAGGGAGAGGGGGCACCGGCGAGAGGGAGACCCTAAACCCTAAATACCAAAAAAAAAACACTCATTGGTCCCGGTTCGTAAAAAGAACCGGGACCAATGAGTCTCTCCCCACGCCCAGCCAGAACTGGCCACGTGGCCACCCATTGGTCCCGGTTCGTGGCCCAACCGGGACTAGATTAGTCCCGATTGGCCAGTCCCGGTTGGGCAACCGGGACTGATGGCCCAACCGAACCGGGACCATAGGCCCATTTTCTACCAGTGATTATATGCATGATACTATTTTATGTTACTCCACACCGTGGGTAGCCTTATAACTCTTGTAGATTCATTGGCATATATCTTATCAAAGTTATGTGTTTTTTGTTTGAAATGAATGTGGTAGTGGAAGCCCATACATCGTTTTTTTTGAAATAATAAGAACCACCAAGTGGGTGATGGCTGAATTTTAAGTAAAATTTTGCTTAATGCTTTTTATATATGTACATTGAAATTTGGCAAATCTGTGAGTTATTTTCCACCTTTTATGCTAGTTAGTAATGAAATTATTTTTCTGGTGAACCTTTCACCACTTTAGGTTTTTATTAGGGTTTTACTTGTTTCCCTTGTCTTCAAGCTTTCTTCAAGGCAGCAACTAACTGCTCACGTAGTTCATCAACAGTCGTCGTCAGGTCGGCGATCACCGACCGCTCCGCCGGCGTCAGCTCCTCAGAGGCAGAACTGTCCCTGCCCATAGATGCAGTGAATATCTAGAAGATGATGTCAGTGTACCACTTTGAACAGATCTAAATAAAGATGCAACAAGGAGGTAGACAACCGGATCAATACAAAACTTAACCCACATCTACCTCATGGAAGCAGATCGCTTGCGCGGTGAAGCCATGAATGGAGTAAACGTGACTAGCAGATGTTTTTCGAAGAGTGTGGGAACTGTGATGTATCGACGATGAAGTACGAAGGGGAGGCGGTCAGCACCTCTATTTATGGAGCCCGGGGATCTGAGGAGGCGGGTGCGGAAGTCATGGCGACGCCACGTTCCCACGTCTTCGTTTCCCCACTAACAAGGTCGTAAATTACAACATTGTATGACAGGTAGGGTCTAGGATCTAACCGTCGTGCTCGTTGCCAGTCAACGAGTCATACAAGGACACCACCTGGCGAGCGACGAAAAATTCACGACGTTCTACGTGACCAAGGTTTCGGTTACCGGCCGGAATTCCGTGGAATTCCGCGGTAACCGGATTTCTCGGACCCCCCCGGAATTTGCATATCTCGGATGAAAAATCTCGGATTAGTCAAATTTGAAACAAATTTGTGCTCAAAAATTTAAATTTTGAAAAAATTCGATGTTTTAAGTTTAAATCCTGAATTCTTGCCGAAATATTGGGCCGGTTACCGGCCGGTATTTTCCGGTAACCCCGGTTACCGGAAATACCGGCCCCCTCCGGAATTTTTTTTGAACCGGTATCCGAAACCTTGTACGTGACTAAGACCTGTTTCGTTGTAGGAAACTGGGCTCAAGTTTGCATAATGGGCCGGGGACGAAAATCCCCATGAATGGAAGAACCAAAACGTCGCGAGCAAAATCAGCTTTTCGACCCACCACGACGGAAACACACGATGTTATCGGAACGTCGCCGAAAAAACGTCGAGGATGGACGAATTTTTGGTAGTGCTATGATTTTGTTTGGACAACAACTTCCAAAGCTAGTTAGCCAAACAAACGTTTAATCTATATTAGGAATACTTGACATTCATTAGAAAAGCATAGGCATTGGCCACTGGAAAACCATTGGTCCATGCATATGTTCAAACATCATCTTCACCAGTTATAGAAGGCAGGTTTAATATTTCATTTTGATTTTTTGCTCCGCTAACTGAGATTCAAGAAACTTTGAAGAAGTTTTTAAGAAAAATGAATCCGTTTGAAAATCTAGAGATTAACTTCAGTTAACAAAATTAATCAGGTCGAGGCGAAAAAGATCTCAACACCTAATATCACTGATTTTATCCTCCGCCACTAAAAACTGCATTGCCGGTGACAGATACTGGCTTTTCTCTCTTTCAATTATCACCTATTGGATTTTAAAATTTATCAAAAATTGTCCAAGTTTATGTTTTCTCACCCCTCACAAAAAATAGTCATTTTTGGGGATTTTGTTTCTCAAAAATATCAAAAAAAAAAAAAAAACCCTGATTGGAGCATTAGCAATCAAAGTGCTAAAATCATGGAATTCCTCATATCCCACGGTAGGAAACATATACTTATCCACTTGTAGTAACTACCCAACGTCGCTCGACCTTCAAATGTTACATCATATATTGGTTGACAACATAGCTATTCGTATTTCACAACATTAACCACATGGATATTAAACACATGATGTACGCGAACTACCCACTTTCACCGCTGCAAATAATAATTTTCTTTACTATTAAATGGGAGTTGGTCGTTCGTGTAACCGAGCGAATCATCCCGCCGTGGCTCGCTCGATCGCCCTGGCTCGCTTCTCCGCGTCGATCACGCACGTGGGCCAAGGCCCAGTGAGACCAGTCACAGAACACCCACGCGCACAACCATTCGATTCAATCGGTTCTCTCCCTCCCGTGTCTCCTCTATCTCTCCGTTGCCGCCGGCCGCCGCGGCGCCGCCCGACCACCTCGATTCCCTTCCTCCCCAGTGATCCAGCGCCGACTCCGACCACCACACGCCGATGCTCGCCTGCGCGGCATAGAGTACGTCTCCGCCGCCTATTTTGCATCCGCCCCTTGCTTCTATGCCCATCAGGGACGGAGCCAGGAATTCTACACGGATGGGGCCAAGTGAACATGATAACACTTGGAGGGGCCATAAAGGTTAATGAAGGTTAATTTGTAGAGCAAATACACCTAAGTTGGAGCGTAATCTAACAAATTGTTTCAGCATGGGGGGAGCCGTGGCCCCAGCTCGCCCCCTGCTAGCTCCGTCCCTGATGCCCATGACGCGCTCTGTCGGCCAACCCTAGCCTTGCAGGCTGGGCTCGCCGGTACGCTTAATCCGCATACGGAAACGAGGCCGACGCCCTCGATAACGCCTACCCCGAACGTGGCAAGGGAGATCACGCCCCCCACCAGCACGTCGCCGCCATCCCTCGACTTTTGGTTCTTCTCCAGCGAGAGCAAGACCACCGTACCATGTCCACACCAGAAGGTAACCTCGGCCAGTAATGACATCAAGGTCCAGCCGCTCCAGGCGGAATATTTGGAGAGTAAGAGCCCGCTTTGGTCAGATTAGTTAGCTAAACTATGATGCAAAATGGTTGTCCTTCGTCATTTCATCTCATATCTAGAATTCGAAATAAATTATTTTATACAGTAGTTGTTACAAAGGCAGCTAGCTAATGCCCAACTATGTAAAAGCGTCTCAAGAAAATGAGATGATTGCAATCCGCTGAGATGCCAATCAGTGAATAAATTTTGATTGTGTTTGTGCTCCAGGGAGGTGAATTCTGCTTAACAAAAGAACATGAAATGTGTGTTGTTGATATCATGCTCGCAGTGAGAGTGGTGAAGCTTCTGCTGGTAATATTTACCAACGAAATTGTGGTGTATGCACAGGATCACTTTTTTGATGTTATTGCCAACATTACTGGGCTTGTGGCCGCACTTCTTGCTAATTACTTTTATGGCTCGATTGACCCAGTTGATGCTATCGTTATAAGTACACAAATGACGTTTCTGTTTTCTTGTGTAGTAGAACTATAAAACATGTATATCATTTGAGTTCTCTATCAATTGAGCAGCAGAAGAAAATAGACGATGCCCTGTTCTGCATTTGTCTGAATCGTAGAATAACTGCAATATATGCATATCTTGAAAGATAATCTCTCTTTTGTGTACTTCTAAAAAAGGTTAATTACTTTGGTGAATTACTGCAAGCCTGCTTAACTTATTGTTTTCTTATTCTCCAGCATGCAACCATTGGAGATATGGATGTATCCACTGCCACATCATTCTTTGGTGTTTATGACGGCCATGGAGATTGGTATTTGGTCTCATCCTCTTATGAACAACAAAAAATATTTTCAATTCTATGATACAAATTGAAGCTGTAACAACTACTGGCATTCATTAAATCATTTAATTAAACTCATTGTTGCTGTCGATTGATCCTTTTTTTTTTGTCTCAGTAGCATCAACTACTACGAGGTATTGTGCACAACACCTTCATGTTGAGGTTCGGAAGTCAGAACCATCCAGAGTTTAAAGACAATCTGCCTACTGTAGTGGCTAGCGTTTTGTCAGATTATTTATTATCTAACTAAGTTGTGCATTCTACGTTTTGAGATACAAAAGTTCCCCCATAGTTTATATCTATACACTACCATATTCTTTTGTTCATTCTGGTGTTTATTATGAAAATTGTAATCATTGCTGCTACTTTCCTATTGCAGAAGATCAGATGATGATGACAGAGGAGGGATAGAGGGAGTCCATCTGAGTATAGTCCTACTATTCGGAACTGTCAAAGATAAGCTAATAATTGTGATGATTCAGTCCAACAACAGAAGAATATCACACTAATGTTGGATTTTTTTTGCTGCCCTGTTGTTACTGATGTTGTGATGTGTAGTATTGTAATTGCAGGTATTTCAATGGACAATGATAGCTTTATCGAGACGTTTGATTAGGGGAACAATAAATAATTTGGAACGATAGTTGGCTTTGCAGCCAACCCGAGGAACAAAGAATTGAGTCTTCTTATTTTTTGGACTCATAAAAGGGGAAATGACGATTGTGACTCTGAGGAAGTGAAATGTTAGTAGACGAGATAATTTTTGGTATGTTACTTTTTGTGCATATGTTGTCAAATTATAACTTATATCAATGACATTTTAGGAAAAATATAATCTATTTGATTTTGCAATGTTATGTCTCAACCAATTTTTATGTGTATTATGATTACATTGAACAATCAAATACAAAACAACTCCGTTGACTGAATGCCAAAGCCTTTGGCCCTTCTTCTTTCTCAACTTGAAAGCTCTTGCTTAAACCGATTGTTTTTCCTCCATCTCTTTTAAAGTTTGAAGTAATCATTTCTTTTTAATTCCAGTTCATGACTTCCAGTTCATGTCCTGAAGCTTTGCAAGGATCGAATGTTTTCCTTTTCATATTGAGCAATCTCCAATCACCTTAACCAAAGTAGGATAAGCCAGTGGGCAGACCAGCTATAGAGAGTTGTTTCAAAAAGAAAAGAAGATGACTCGCGCCAGGAATCGAAAGATAAATAAATCGGGAACTTCAGTACTGCAGTCCGAGGACAGTGGTTAGAGAGAGGCATGATTTTTTAATAGACCGTAGCAACGCACGGGCATTTATCTAACCATCACCCGTGCGTTGATCGTTCGTGTAACCGAGCGAACCATCGCCCGTGGCTCGCTTCTCCGCGCCTCTAGCGATCACGCACATGCACATGGGCCAAGGCCCAATGAGAGCGGTCCACACTCCACAGGACACCCACGCGATGCGACCCCAAATCATCTCCTATCTGCCCAGCGCCGCCGCCTCCATGGAGCGCTCCGCGCGTAGCCCTAGCTGCCGCGGCCTCCTCTAGCTCCGGCTGACCTCTCCTCCTCCCAAGCACCCAGCTCGTCGCTTTCCTCCTCAAGCCCGGTACCCTACTTCCTCTGGATTAGCGTCGTCCCCCAACGCCGAACAGGCTCTCCGGGTAGCTCCCCTGGCAAGCCCCTCCCTCACCACTGGCTCGCCTCCCTGGAGCGCCACTCTCCCGCCGCTGGCTCGCCTCCCTGCCGCACGCCCGGCCATGAACTCGGCGTAGTCACGCCGTGTGGACTCCTGTCTGCCCGTGAGCGTACTTTCGCCGGCCAACATCGAAGAACCCGGCCTTCACTGTGCATCCCCGCCTCTACATCTTCTCCGTTGACCGCTCTCCAAATTCATGCAGATTCAGGAGCAAGAACGTTTGTACTCTGTACTGGGGGCCTCTACATCTTCTCCGTCGACCGGTCTCCAAATTCATGCGGATTCAAGAACGTCTGTACTCTGTACTGGGCGCTACGTATCGATTTCCCCAGAAAGCACTATGGCTTCTTTGCCAATCTTGAGCATCGCCGCTGTGTGGGTGACCAGAGGAGTTCATGTGCAAGTCTCCGATACCGCATACTTGGCTCAAACTGTAGTAGTACTAATTACCTACCATGCTCGATTTTGTTGGCAGGTTTCCTGTCCTTTTCTTGTGGTAAAGATGATGCAAAGCACATCAATAGATGTGTACTGTGAATCTATTGATATCCTAATTCTTAAGTCCAATACAAATAACTGAAGTCACTAGCGACACGAACTTGAGGTCACAGCAGGATACAAGGAGTAGACAGGAACGGAGCCAGGGGTGCGAGCTGGGGCCATGGCTCCCCCATGGTGGAATTTTTTTCAAAAATGCCCCTTGTTAATTTGTAGATTTGACCCAAAATTTAGCCAAATTCATCAATATGGCCCCCTCCAAACTATTTTGCATGCAATTGACCCCCCTGGTGTTTTAATCTTGGCTCCGTCCCTGGGAGTAGATGCCAGCCTGTGCTCAAACCAGTGCTCAGTTCATGCAATGAGTGACAGATGCTGGCAATGAATCAACGACATACAACTAACAGATAGAATCCATCTAAAAATAACAGATAGCATCTAGCGGTGTAACACAATTTAAACTGCAGAAGATTTTTTTTTAATGGAAGCGGGCACAGAAGTGCCCAATTCATTTCAGCTCAAAAGCATAGTACATAGAGAGGTACAATGCCCTGAAGATTTACATTAGCTATAGCATTCACAACAGGGCAAGAGGAAGGACTATGAGCTGAGTTCCTACACGAGCAAGTAGGCTCCAATCGCAATGATCGTTTAGCCTGACGAGCGCAATTATGTGCCACTCCATTAATGTCTCTTCCAATGTGGTATATCTTGTAGCCTAGAGGAGCAGCAAGGTTTTGAAACTGCACAACAGCCTGACGAATTCCCCACAAGAAAGAGGAGTGAGACGCCGAGGGAGCCGCAGCCGCTCGAGCTAAACTGAGATTGTCTGCGAAGAATATAGCGCCCTGTAAGTTGAGTCGAGCTGCCACTACCGCAGCTAGAAGCAGAGCATGTGCTTCAGCGATGAGGAGGGAGGAAATAGCTTCAGCTTTGGCCTGAACTGCAGAAGAATAACAAGTAGTCATCAGAGTGACAGAATGATAGAGTTTCACATAAACTGAGCATCTGACAATATCATTTATGATTATGAGAAAAGTTCAGGTAGCATCCAAGAAAGATAAGCCAACTCAACATGAAAATATATTTTACTATAAAGTCGAAATCATACTATAGATTCATTTTTGGAATAATAAGCCGGCCCAAACATGGAGCAGCTCTTGCATTATCTAGAAGATAATGGAAATTCCGAATGAGAACACATCGTGACTCAACGACCTGTTGCTTTCCACCGTGCACATCTCGCTTACATATTCAGCTTCTACCCTTACTGATAGAATAGAAGTTCATTACGAGGTCCAAAAGCACATAGTATTAAGATTATGACACCAATTCCTTCACAATTAACTACATGGAAATCATTTACCATGTCCGATCAAATCAGACAAGACACCGATAGATCTGAATCCACCACCCTTGACAGTGGTGTCAAAGTAGTCCACCTCGGCCACCGCTAGCGTGGTGACCAGCTGATGACCATCTGCGCGACGCGGTTCCCGGGCTACACGGCAAAGTTGGCGTCTGAATTGTTGAAGAGCAGGACCCCCACGGGCCCTAAAGAATAATAATTTGTCCTCGGAATAAAAGAATGTAACTCCTTTTCTTAAGGGTATTTGGGTTCAGATTTTAATCTGATCCAAACATCCTTCTGATCTCATGACATGCTATCTAAATGACTACATGTTGTGGTTGTTGCCTTGGGGTGAACATTAATTTCTCTTCGCTTCTCATCATTTCGTTAGTTCACTTGCTGTATTGGGACAGGATTTGACACGGTTGTATTTATGCTGAACAAATATTATTCTTTTCTTGGGTGATCATGTTTTGTTGTATTTATGCTGAACAAATATAAAACAATATATGTTATTCTTTTCTTGGTGAGCATGTTTTATTGGTGATTGCGTATGAAATTTCTCAAAGGGAAATTTCACATTTTATGTTCAGACATGAGATATGTGTGATAAGAGAAAATATACTTAAGAGGCCGTAGCAACGCACGGGCATTCAACTAGTCTTATGATATATAGCACTCCAACTTTACCATATATAGTAGGTATCACGTTACATCGATCATTTCATTTGGTTTTAGTTTTTTTTTTCCATCAATGACCTTAGTAAATCATGTAAAGGGACTATCATGTAAATAATGAGGAACACATGTAAGATAAGAACCAAGAGATAAAGAAAAATTTAGGAATGTGAGGCTTTAGGAACGCGGGGCAAAAGTACAAGTTAAAGGGCTAGATGAAGTTTATCTCAAGGTTGCAGCGTGAGCGAATAGTTTGGTAGATAGAGAACACACTTAAGCTCAACGATCAACCAGCAACGTGTGTTTTTTTTGGATAGTAATGTGATTTTGTTTTTGATGTGAATTCTTGAACAGTACGGGGCATTGTCTAATATATTTCTTGTGGACCTTGCACGGTAGCCAATATTTTTCTTGCAATACTGTGTGGGTTGGACACAACATGGAACACATTATTTTTTGATACACATATTGGTTAGAGCATCTCCACCGGCACGCCCAACTCCGCTCCCAATAGACGTTTTGGGCGTCCAATACGAAAAAAGTTGCCGGCATGTCCCAATAGAACGTTCGGCAACCCTGCTTCGCGCCCAGGTTCTAGGGACGCAACCGGGCGCGCCGGCAACCGCGGCAACGCGCGACTCGTCCAAACCTGACGGACAGGCCCGACGCGTCAGCGACACAATGGTCGACGGTTGATTTATTGCGGCAAATACGCTCGTTTTAATGACGCAGCGGTTCCCCTGGCGGGCGCAGACGACGCGACGCGTCGAGCGCAGAACTGGAAGGTCAGGCGGTGGTGCGCACACGTCGTCGGTGTCAATGCACGTGGCAGGCGAACCGGTGGCGGCGTTAATGTGGCCACCCACCTCCTCCGCTCCCCGCCGTCTTTAAAACGCGGCCCGACGTGCCTCTCCTCTCCACACAACTCGCATTCTCTCCCATAGAAACCCTAGCCACCATGACAGGCAAGCCTCGACCGGAGTTGAGCGCCGAGGATGCAGCCCGTCGCAGGTTTGTGGCCGCGGAACGGCGAGATCGGCGCGACTGCGCCAACGCCGCGACGAACGCGGCCATGACACCACAGCAACGCCACGAGCACGACCTGCAACAACGCCTCCTCCACGAGGATCGGCTGATGAACCAGTCGTTCAGCCGTGCCATGTGCCGGGAGGAGGAGGAGTATGAGGCGGAGCAGAAGCACCGCCTCGCAGTACATCGCGAGGCGGACCTGTTCAAGCCGCATCGCCGCCCTGAGCAGGGCAGTTCATGTCGCGCACCAGCAGGAGACGCGACGTTTCCTCTGACGGTGCTTTCGGAGGAGGTGGTGGAGGTTGATACGTCTCCAACGTATCTATAATTTCTTATGTTCCATGCTAGTTTTATACCAATAGCTACATGTTTTATTCACACTTCATAGCATTTTTATGCATTTTCTGAGACTAACCTATTAACAAGATGGCACAGTGCCAGTTCCTGTTTTCTGCTGTTTTTGGTTTCAGAAAAGCTGTTCTGGAAATATTTTCGGAATCGGACGAAACAAAATCTCAGATTCCTATTTTTCCCGACACGTTCCAGAAGTCCGAAGAGGAGATGAAGGGGGGCAGCAGGGCGCCCTCCCCACATGGCGGCGCGGGTGGGCCCCCTGCCGCGCCAGCCTATGGGGAGCAGGCCCCGCGCCTCCATCGACGTCGCCCCTTCGCCTATAAGTTTCCCCCAGACGCGAAAACCCTAAAAGGCCGAGCCATATTTCCAGAAAACATCCACTGCCGCCGCCGTCAACCCTAACTCGGGGGGTTCAGAAGTTCTCCTCCGGCACCCTGCCGGAGAGGGGAATCATCACCGGAGGGCTCTACATCACCATGCATGCCTCCGGAGTGATGCGTGAGTAGTTCATCCTTGGACTACGGGTCCATACAGTAGCTAGATGGTTGTCTTCTCCTTTTGTGCCATCATGTTTAGATCTTGTGAGCTGCCTATCATGATCAAGATCATCTTATTGTAATGCTACATGTTGTGTTTGTTGGGATCCGATGGATATTGAATACTATGTCAAGTTGATTATTGATCTATCATATATGTGTTGTTTATGATCTTGCATGCTCTCCGTTATTAGTGTAGGCTTTGGCCAAGTTTATGCTTGTAACTCCAAGAGGGAGTATTTATGCTAGATAGTGGGTTCATGCCTCCATTTAATCTGGGACAATGATAGAAAGTTCTAAGTTTGTGGATGTGTTGTTGCTACTAGGGGTAAAACAACAATGTTTTGTCTAAGGATATTAGTGTTGTTTATATTATGCACCATACTTAATGCAATTGTTTGTTGCTTGCAACTTAATACTGGAAGGGGTGCGGATGCTAACCTGAAGGTGGACTATTTAGACACAGATACATGCTGGATGGCGGTCTGTGTACTTTATCGTAATGCCCAAAAAAATCTCATAGTGATCATCATGATATGTATGTGCATTGTTATGCCCTCTCTATTTGTCAATTGCCCAACTGTAATTTGTTCACCCAGCATGTTAGTATTTTATTATGGAGAGACACCACTAGTGAACTGTGGACCCGGTCCATTCTTTTACATCTGAAATACAACCTACTGCAATCATTATTCTTTTTCATTCTCTGCAAACAAACATCATTTTCCACACTATACGCCTAATCCTTTGTTTTCAGCAAGCCGGTGAGATTGACAACCTCACTGTTTCGTTGGGACAAAGTAGTTTGATTATGTTGTGCAGGTTCCACGTTGGCACCGAAATCTCTGGTGTTGCGCCGCACTACATTCCTCCACCAACACCTTCAGAGCAACGTCGACTTCCTACTGGTTCGATTAAACCTTGGTTTCATACTGAGGGAAAACTTGTTGCTGCACTCATCATACCTTCCTCTTGGGGTTCCCAACGAGCGTGTGTCTTTCACGTCATCAGAGGTGTACCGCCGGCACAACATACCGGTGCCAGACGGCTTCGTGCTCCCACCGGGTGGGTGCTCAACGTCGTCGAGGTGCCAGTGGCGCCGCCGCTGAGCGTCAGGGCACGCCTCGAGTACATCTCGCGGCAGTGGAGCGACCTGCCGTTTAACCAGCGCGCATACCCCTTCTACTCCATCTCGGCGTCCTATTGGGACGCCGTCATCGAAGTGGAGTACGAGGCGTGCCGTGCGTCCTTCTTCCTCCCCAGCGGCATGTCCACGCCACCGCCGGAGTGGTTCGACCAGTCTGATGAGGGACCTGCCGTTTAACCAGCGCGCAGACCCCTTCTACTCTCCATCTCGCCGACGGCGGCTGGAGGGACTCGTTTCTCAAGGCCGCAGCCAACGAGGTGAAACCGTAAGCCTCAGCGGCGGCGGCGCAGTTTAGACTTCCTCCTCGGCGTCCGCAGATCATTGAGGCATGCAAGACATGCCCTCGTCTTCTTCGAGGCCGCCGTCGCTGGAACTAGTTTCCTTCTCTGACGCACGCCGGCACCGCCGCGAGATCTAGGGTTTAGGGTTTAGTTTAAATTTAGTTAAGTTCCGTTTAAGTTTGTTAAATGTACCTCAAATTCAATGAACTTTCGCATGTTCAACTGAATTCGCGTCTCAATTTTTTTTCTCAAAAACATATTGGGAACGACCGGTGGGGCGCGCCGCTCCCAATAGGTGGCAACTGATGCCGGCACGTCCAAAAGAGCCTGCCCGGCAACTTTCTTTGTCAGACGCTCTATTGGGCGCGCCGGTGGAGATGATCTTAGATGCTTTCAGTCACTTTGCGTTTGTAAATATATTTACATGGTTGTCGCTATCGATTGTCGTATTTATCTATTTCATTCACGTCGCATAATCTGATTAAATCCTACAACTATCTCTGATATGGATAAATCTGGCTTAACCAGTGTGGCCCACATGTGGTAAGGCTTGTGCCCGACCAGACAGCCCAGTAAGATGAAGTGCAAGCCGATAGCGTTTTTTTTTGAATTTTTCCACTTATATTAAACCAGCAAACAGTACACGATTATATCGATTACAAAAACAAAACTAAAAGAGACTAGCAAATCTATGAGATCTTCAAGCCCTTTCTTCATCCATGACACAATCTTGTACTTTTCTGAAGACAGCCGTAGAACAACGCCAAAACCAACAAACCACAGACATGTGAATAACACAGAAGGTTCTCCCTTTTTAAATTTGAGCCGCAATGCCAAGGCGTTGTGCACACACGCAACCATTAAATTAATCAAGCAACATCGGCAAGAGCACCACCACTGATATTTCAGGGACAAATAACCGAACCACTTTGTCGACGTCGTGGGAGCCGAGAGAACGAATCACCAATGCCGAAGACGTAGCAGCCGGGATAGATATTGCGAGGACAAATCCACTCGCGACAACCATGAGAAACAATCCAAGATTGATCTAGCGAAGCAAGATCTGAAGAACCATACCTAGACAGAATTAATCTTCCAAACCCACCATTGACGTCGGGAAGGGTATCTCGCCGTCGAACGAAGCGTGGAAGATCACTTATTACAAATGAGACCATCTCCATTAACGAAGAAGATGACGAACAAAACGAAGCTCTAACATTAAGGACCTTCAAAAAGCGCCATGCGCAGGTCCGAGGTCCCCACCCCTTGTAGTGCCAGAACGACACCTAGAGGAGGCGAGGACCCGTCGAATCTTTGCCGGCGACGATGATGAAACTGCAGATGTCTCCCGCGGGGGCGGCTAGGGTTGAAACCCTAGGCCGCCGCCACGATCGCCTCAAAGCCCTTCCTTCGTAACGTACAAGCCGATAGCGTTGCTGGTACAAGAAGGTCCAATATTGAGATGCAGTGATGCACGAAGGTAGAAAGGCCAAATACTTAGGCGGTAAGTTAGCCAGAAAGATCTAGGATTTTGTATTCTTACGGGACACGACTTTTTCTTGTAAAGCGTAAACCCTAGGTCGTCCGCCTATATAAGCTGACCTGAGGAAGCATCAGGAATACGTTCACATCCATACTTATCATAACCTGTGAAACGACAATTATCTTATAGTGATTATAGCAACACGTAAGCGTCTCGCTGACGTGTGAGATCTGAATTTGGGTAAACCTCGTGTTTAATCTCGTCTTGAATTACATCACCTTTCACCCCCACCTTATACAATTGTCTAGTGACCTCCCACGTCCTATCTATGATGCATGACTCCCACCATGGACCATTTTGGATCATTAGAATGTGTTGTATCCCTACATTACTACGAGTCAACAATTTGTTTGACACGGCCGTTGTGTTTCACGAAGGTAGAACTATAACTTTATATTGGAGTGATATGTAGGTTCATTTTACGTTGCGTTTGGTGCTTTTACATTCTTCACCATTTTCCCATAACCAGTTGGATGAACCCGGTCTATTCGACAATCCAATTTGCACCAGTTACTCAGATAATTAATGGGCATTCTGTTTCTGTATTTACAACCTTCTAACTTCAACATTTTTGCAATCCATCCATCGTACCAAAGCTGCATACCCTTTCTAAAGTCTCGACCCAGCCGCCCTACCGTATCGTCTCTCGTTGCGCACGCGTTCCATGACCATGGACTGAATGAGCTAACTTAGTCATATACTGCAAAGTGAAGTACAAACTTCTTTGCATTGCAAGATTTTCGTGTTAGGTCGAATTTCTTAGGTGAACCGTCTGGTGAGACATCGATGCAAAAGTGGAGCAATTGGGATACCGAAAATTAGGTGGGGTGATCTAATTTGTACTATCTCACTTATCCGACTAATTTCACTTTTAAATCCTTCGGTTTGTACAACATCTATTGACTCCCACAGTACACATGGTGATTCGTGGCATTATAAGCTATTAACCACATGGTGCTCTACCAGTTTTTACTTGTATTTATAATACTTCTCTCCTTATATATATATATAGCGCTCCAACGTTGGCATATCACGTTACATTTTGTTTGGTTTTAGCTTCTCAGTAGCACATAACTTGGTGTCTCAAGTATATGGAATATCATGCTAACGAGGGAGATATGTAAGAGTTTAGAAAAAATTAGGATAGGAGGTCTCGGGAACATGGGCGAAATTTGCAGATCCGGTCACCGATGAAGCTGGTGTAGATATTGCAGCTCAATCACGAAGGAAAGCAGATGCATAAAAAGCTTTTGTTCAGTAGGCGAGCAACCCGTGTTTAGTCTTTTAGCTGCACCTGTAGCTATCACTGGGGCAGCTACGATCTTGCGAATTGCGGCACAAGTCCCGTGAGAAGCTCGCGTAGCAAAGCTGGCTTAGATCTAGAACGAATCTGGTGGACACGCACGAACGTGAGATACCGGGAAACACAATCTGTCCAGACACTTGACCACCCTAGAAAAACGTGCGTTGCATCGGCAGAGAAAAATATATTTTACGTCCTACCCGATAATACATAAAACTAAATAAAGCATATGGTTGGTTCTCCTCTAGAACTAAATGATGAAAATACAAAGAAGCAAAAGAGTGAGAAGAAAAACATAATATCAGGTTTCCAATTAATCACTTAATCAATCATCTTTTTCCGCATGTTCTCCTCATACTGTTCCTCTGCCACAATTGCTATAGTTAAACATATATAGCTCAGACTGATACAAATCAGATAGTGGAAGTGCCCTTGTACAATAATGGGTACAAATAAAATTAACATATGCTTAGTACAACTTTGCAATTAGCAAAGCAATGTTGTAGTTCTCAAAGTACCAAGGGCCATTCTTACAAAAACAGTTGATTCTGAAATAGATAAGTGCAAAGATGTCTTGTATATCAGAACGTAAAACACTTGTCTATCAGATGAGCAGAAGTGCAAAGGTCTCTTGATTCTCAAATAGAAAACTCTAGGGATGGCCTGTCTGGCATCATATAGCCTGGACACATCTCCATGGGATGGATGCAGTGCAAAAGCTTGGCGTTGGAGAAACAACCTAGTGTGGCTGCCGCTGGCGAGGCGCCCAAAACTCACTACTCAGACAGCAGGAGAAACATGCAACGTCTCTTCCTTCTGAACTGGGAAAGGCGCACATGTATTTAAACAAAAAGCTGGTGTGCAAGATGAACTCTGTAGGAGCTGCCTTTCGCAGCTCCCTTTCTTCTACCTTGGGCTGACTCTCACAGCTCACACAAGAACAAGTAGACACTGGAGTTTGGCCTTGCGCTGCGTCACACAGCTACAAGTTTTCTGCTCTCACTTCTTGTTGAACAAACATGCTTTACAAGGCCTTAAATAGCACGCACACGCACACCGCTGCAGCACACTCGGCCACTAACAGCACGCACGCACTAACTCGGCCACTAACCACACGACCACATGCAGCTAACAAACTACCACCGAATCACTCGGCTGAGCATGTAGTCCTTCTCCTTCCTCCACGCAAGTGCTGCATCTCACAGTCTTGCGACCGTCAGCTTGGCATCTCACCATTTTGCGCACAGAAGCTTCACCGGCCAACATCTCTCTCAATTAAGCTACATGCATGACTGAAACTAAATATGCAGATACAAAAGATATCGAGATTAGTGCTAACAAACTCCATGAGACCATCTCGAGGTGACGAGGTCGAGGAAGGCCCATTACTTCGGCGCTGCCAGTCGTGCTTCGATGGCTGCGGCTCCCCGCGCTCGACAAGGCCGTGAAGATGCATGCGCAAAAGGCGGCCGTCGCCTGGCAAGCCGGAAGATATGGACATGTTGAAGCTCAAGGTCGGCTCCCGCGTCCGTCCCTCCAGCCTGATCTCCTCGGTGGGACGTCCGCACGTCCCCGCAACCATGGCCCGCAGCGTACATATATGTCAGAGGATTGAAGAGAATACCTACACGGTGAAGCGCCTCGGAGCCCGACGATCGGGTCAGCTGCAAGCGTGTGAAAGCCCTAGGCCACCCCTCTTCCTTCCCCGCCGCCAGAGATGGCCCAGGAGAAGTGCCGCAAGGTGCTGGTCGCGCTATGAAACCGGGGTCAGGATCTTGATACTGCATCTTGGCAGATGATCTTGGGTAGTTTCCGTGATGGTCAATATCATCTCTTCGAGCTCATGTGTCGCCCCGATCTCACGTGCATGGAGTAGTTCTTGGCGCGGTGTACACCGACCGGCGCGACGTGCGGCGGCCTTAAGATGAAGGCAAATCACCCTCAGCCGCCTTGAGTGAAATCTTCTTTTTTTTACCTAAGGCGGGGAGCTCCCGCATTGCATATTAGAAGAAAAGAATTGATCCAGTTAATAAGGGGAACCGGACACAAAAACCATACAACGCACGGTTATTACGGAAACCGGCAACAACCACACTATATCCTTTAAGGAACATCATCTGTGCCTGAGATAAGGGCACCAAGTCCCAAACTCACAGGACACATATCGTACCCTACAAGAACAATCTCCAGAAACACACACGAAAAGCCACAGCTAGAATTGCACCAAAGTGGCACCCTCCCACCAAAGATGATCAAGCACTGGCAATTGCTAAGGCACGGACAACCTCCCTTACCAGCGGTGTGTTGCTTCTTGTACATCTGCAAAAAGGGTTCCAGCTTCTCATTTATGATCTCTTCGGTTGCTTTTCCTTTGCTCTTTTCCTTTGGTAACTCCCCAAAAGCCTCCGCCCGCCTAAACTCGGCGCGCTTGGCTGTTGGGATGTCACGATCCTTGTTCTTCTTGTCCAAATGAATGCTTCGTCGCCCAACGATGGAGGAAGCAACCTCGTGAACCTGCATGCTCGTGGGGGAGGCCGGCGCCAAGTCGGCAGCCTCGTTGAAGAGCTCCTCCACCAAGAGAGTTGGGTCTTTCTCCTGAATTTCTTCAGCTTCAACCTGGACCAGCTTCTCTGTGGACTTGACCTCCGAGCTCATGTCATCAAACCCAATTAGCTCTTCCAACGCCAAAGGCATTGCAACCTCTTGCAAAGTTGGCGTGGTGCAGGCCATTGGAGAGGCGCGGTCCACTGCATCCATTGGCGCCAAAATGGTCACGGTCCTCGGGGAGAAAGGACTAAAGAGCTCAAAGCCACCCTCCATGCAGCCAACACTGATTTCAGCACACGGAGGCGGTGCCGGAGACAACGGAACCACAACAACATAGGCAAGAGAGAGCTTCTCTAGAGCGACCTCAGCCCGCTCCAAACAACTCCCAACTCGCTCCAGCAGTCCCTGCACAGCCTCCGACATCGCCACCTGAGATGCCATCATCTCTTGGAGCTGAGACACCACCATGCTTTGCACCTCTGCCCACATCATTGCTGCCGCCTGCTGCGCACAGATTGGAGGGCACCGGTCGCCAAGCTTGGGAGGGGGCGTGGCGACCGAGGTCCAGGATCGGTCCAAAGGACAGCATGAACCGGAAGCCGGCGACTTGGAGCATGGGGACGCTTGGCTGGATTTCTGCCGCTGCCAACAGTCCCGCTGACTGTGGACGGAGGAGTTGCAGACGAGGCAACAGATGTGACCATGGCAGTCAGGCACGCGATGGTCGGGCGCTAGGCAGCGGAAACACCGGCCCCGCACCCTCCGCCGGAAGGCCAAGGCGCGGTCTTCACCCCCTCAAGGAGGAGAGGTGGGCGGCAGGTTCCGTTGCGGGCGCCGCCTGTTGTGAACGACCTTCCAGCGCAGCGGATCGCCGCCAGCCTCCGGCTCAGCAGGTCTCGGCAGCTCCACCTCCTCCATCCCCTTCAGCTCCAGGTGAGGCACGAGCACGGGCTCCTCCACAAGCTGGGCCTCGAGCGCCTCCTCCTCGCTGGGCAGGCAGCTGAGGTCGCTCACGACCACGGAACGTAGCAGCGAACGCGGCGGATCTAGGGGAGCAAAACCACGAGGGGGTGAAACCGGCCGGCACCACGGCGGGCGGGGGCGTGGGGATCTGGTGAGGCTGTAGGGAGACGGTGGTCGACAGGGCCAGAGCGGCCGCCGCCGGTAGCGGACGGTGGTTGGGCTCAAAACTTTGGTGCGTGAGGGAGGTCGGGGACGCCACCGCCATCACGGGACGAACATCAGCACACGAGGGAGGACGAGGCGGTGGCTGGGGACGGCTTGGAGGGAGAATGTCTGGCCGGATGGAGCTAGGCGGCGGCGGCCGTCGCTGAGTCGCCAGGGAGTCAGGAGAGGGCTAGGTCGGCCATTTCATATTAGTTACTCCACTATCTCCTTCTCATTCCTTGAGTGAAATCTCGATGTGCGCTTCGTTGCCGTTGGCCTCGCGGCTCGGATCTTCCTCCTCCATGGCAACCGTGCCGATCTTCCTCCTCCATGGCAACCGTGCCTTGCTTCCACAGCTGTGTGCGCCGCTGCGACACTCTCGGGAGCCAAATTTATGAGAGAGGTTTCACCTAGAGGAGAGTCCGTATCGATTCCGCCAGGAGGAGAGTTCGGCTGAGTTGTCTACCGTTCGACGCGACGTACGATACCAAACGCTGGAAACAAAGCCACGACGTACGACAAGAAACACAAACGGACGAATATATGGGGGAAGAAACACTACAAGTATTATATAGTAGAGATAGAGATACTCATTTTACGAATATATGTTACTACCTTCATAATGGGTGTATACAACATCTAGCTGGACGTGAAAAGTACTCGGTAAATTAGGTGGGGTGATATATTTGTACTATCTCACTTATCCCACTAATTACACTTTTACATCCTTGGGTGTGTAAAACATCTATTGATTCCCACAGGCCACAGTACACATCGTAATTCATGCCATCAACTACATGGTGTGCTCTACCAACTTTCACTTGTTTTTATAATACTTCTCTCTCCTTATATATATCGCTCCAACTTCCGCAAAAGCCATATCACGTTAAATCATTTTGTTTAGTTTTAGCTTCTCAGTAGCACATAACTTGGTGCCTCAAATATAGGGGATATGATGCAAACGAGGAAGATACTGGGGAGATGTATTAGATATGAACAAATGAGTTAAGAAATAACGTATAGGAACAGGAGGTCTCAGGAACATGGGCGAAACTTGCAGTTCCGTTCTCCTATCAAGTTGATCTAGAAATTGCAGCTGAATCACACAAAGGAAGGCAAATGAATAAAATAATTTTGTTCAGTACACGAGCCATCCCGTGTTCAGTTTTTTAGCAACACGTGTAGCTATCAGTGGGAAAGGTACGATCCGACTTGCGACACAAGGTTTGCCGGGTACTTTCACATTAGAAGCTCGCCCAGCAAGCTGGCTTTGTGTTTGATCGAATCTGCTGGACACGTAGGGACGCGAGATACTGGGAAACACAATCTGGCCTGGCACTTGACCACCCTAGTAAAATGGTTCGTGATTTATTTCTCTGTTTGTATTCCAAGCTGTATACATGAATATTTAGTCACGGTTTGGAAGTTGGAACACAGGAAATAAAAATGGAGGAATTAGAAAAATGAAGGAATTGAGGTGTCATGTTTTCTAGATTACAGTACACCATGTCTTCAGTGTCCAACTGATCTTGAGGCATGATGTGTCCTCCCACCACTACCTGCACTTCTCCTGCCTCCTCCCTGACTCAATTGGCCAGGACTGTCATTGCCACCAAGCTCGTGGCTGTATTTGGTAATGGAACCAATTATGTATAAAAACAAAATCATTTGAAGAACAAAACCACAGGCTGAAAAGGGATTGTTCGAAGTCAATAGTTTTTAGGTTCTTCAGAAGGTCAACTCATCATTTGAATGGATGTAATTAGCCTTTTGTATACTGGATCACTTCATAACATTGATCTTGTACCAGGACCCTTTTCCCAAATAAATTAGAACCACACAAAAACAGATCAGAAACGAACATATAAATCTTCTGAATCCAACTAACTAGAACATGATCGACCATCCCAGTTTTCCTGCTAAAGCATGTCGATGCATTGTTTTTCATGACATGCTAAACTTAGCTTGGACAAGATCCAATATGCCATGCTGCAGCTGCAGTTAGTTTCTGAATATATTCCACAAGATCGATGTGAGCATCTCCAGTTAGATAACAGTAGCAAAACAAATACGCGTAGGACCGCCGAGGTGACACCATCGCCCAAAGCTCGAGACGGTATGTTCCGCCGTCTCCAGGAAACGGAGGCCCCTGTGCGACATGGAATAAGGGGCCCTAAAATTAGAAAAAAAACGTGGATAATACATGGAATACACAGTCAATCGAGGACACTATTTTCCATTTTTTTAGATGCACTTTTTTCCATTTTTGATTGGGCGTTGTGGTGCGTGAGATATATTTTGTTGACCAGATAAATTCAAAAAAAAAAAGTTTTTGTTGACCAGATGTCCAGATCACGTCGGCTGGACCTGAGCTGCTTTTTTTTAGATAAAGAGGACCTGGACCTGGGCTGCTAGCTTCGCTAAACAATTGGTCCACGGCCATGGCCCAAGACTTCTTTCTTCCTCAATGCACGCACGCAAATAGGTTCAGATTCGTTCATGGCGGCTCCAGCAAATCGACGATCATGCATATGGGGGCCCCGCAAAAATGGGGGCCCTGTGCGGTCGCCCACCTCGCACGCCCTTGTCGACGGATGTTCGCAGGATATCCATGGCGCTGCGCTGGCTGTGCGGTTCTCCGCCACCGCCATGCGCCATCACAACACTTACCTCTGGAATCCAATCCGATCTTCCATCCGTATATTGGCTGGGTTGTCCTTGTTGCCTTTCTTCAAAACATGTTCTTTTGACCAGGGTATCTGATCTCTCTACATCTCTTTTCTGCATAAAAGCCAGCCGATGTATTTTCAGAGTGGTGCTGGTGTCTATGTTCTTGTGTGAATGGTACGCAGAAACTGCCCTTGGCTCGTTATTAAAGCCGAGTACGTGCCCTTGTCTGAAGAATACACATAACTGTATGGATATACGTAATGTACCGTTATTTTAGCACCTGTAAAATTTCTTTTATGATCATAAACTAAACGAGGAGAAGTGAGAAGTGCCGTAATGTAATATGCTTATTTGAAGTGCCGGTTATGTTGCATCTCCTAAACTGAACTATGGATATGCCAAGTTGCATGGTGTATTCGCTTGAACTCATGCTAAGAGAAGCTCAGCCCGAAGAACGCAAGTGACATGTTGTCGCTACTCGAGAAAGCACACACGTCGCCATTGACGAAACTGTCGAGAATCAGATTCTATCCATGTTGCAGGCAGATAAATAGCCGTTGGTGTTCAGAGATTTCTCAGACAGCCGAACACACAGCTCCTGTTTTCTGCGTCCAGTACTTCTTCTTAGTGACTGACCATGGACAGCTCTTCAGATACTCACAGGTCACACTCACTCTCTGCTATGCGCTCATAAACTCTGTTACGCTATGCTGATCAACGGCCAATTTTTTTTTGCACATTCTGTCTCTATGTGTACTTGATGCAGGGAAATTAAACACTTGGTCGATGTAAGTCTAATATTAGCAGTTATTTCACTTGCTCTTCAACTTTTTGCTCGTGCTCCCTCCTCTGCTCTATTTAAGACACGTTTTAGTAAATAAACTCGGCTACGATATGCAGAGGAACGGCAAAGATTATGCTTATTGCATCACCCAAATTCTCTTTGGACTGATGAGGACTTGTTTCACCTGCAGCCGGAACAAGTGCGAGGCGTGCTACCGTGAGTTCAACTGGAAGGAGCACCTGGTGGAGCACATGCGCCTCTCGCACCACTCGGCGCACGAGCCCCGGTGCGGCGTCTGCGGCAAGCACTGCCGTTCCCTTGACGCCCTCCGCGACCACCTTGGATTCGGCAGCGTCCTTCCCAAGCCCAGCTGCGCCAGGGCCTTCGCCGCCCAGGGCTGCCCGCTCTGCCTCGCAGTCTTCCCCAGAGCCGCCACTCTCCGCACCCACCGGGTCTCATGCCAGCTTTCCCGCGCTCCGACGCTAAGCCAGCTCACCCGAAGCATGTCAAGAATGGGCATCCAGGGAGGCCATGGAGGTGGCCGCGCGGTGGCGCTGGCGTGCAAGATGGTGGGCGGCGGTAGCGATGGCACACTGGACGTGTGTGCGCGCGTGTGCATCATCGACGAGCACGAGAACATCCTCTACGAGTCCTTCGTTAAACCACTAATCCCGGTGACGCACTACCGGTACGAGACGACGGGGATCAGGCCCGAGCACCTCCGCGAATCCATGGCCGCCACGGTGAAGCAGGCGCGGAAGCGGGTGGAGGACATCCTCCTCAATGGCGAGGATTCGTGGAAGATCCGCACGACGCGCGGCGGTGCGAGGCTCCTGGTCGGGCATGGGCTGGACCATGACCTCGACGGGCTGGGCATCGACTTCCCGGCGTACCTGAAGCGGGACACGGCGACGTACCCGCCGCTGATGAAGACGAGCAGCAGGCTGATGAGCAACTCGCTCAAGTTCCTCACCCGGAGCTGCCTCGGGTACGAGATACAGAACGGTGGGCACCAGCACCCCTACGACGACTGCGTGGCGGCCATGAGGCTGTACAAGAGGATGCGCGCGCTTAAGCACGGCGACCCAAGGGAGAGGACGGATGCACATGGCCACCGGCGGTGAGCGTGGCGGAG
Source organism: Poa pratensis (assembly GCA_947311845.1). Lineage (NCBI taxonomy): Eukaryota > Viridiplantae > Streptophyta > Magnoliopsida > Poales > Poaceae > Poa > Poa pratensis. The sequence continues at coordinate 10,911,381 of CAMZMU010000035.1, forward strand.
GCGTTCCCGGCGTGGAGCCAGCGGGAGCTGGAGCGCATGTCGCCGGAGGAGCTCCTGTGCTGGTGCCTCGACGACTAGCTACCCGTGTCCCGTGGTAGGTTTTGGTGTTTTACGAGGGATAGCTGCATGCTGCCCCGCGGATTCGATTTTTCGCCATTAATTACCAATGAAATGATAAAATACCACGGCAGCTATCGTACGACGTGGTAAATAAAAATCACTCCTATTACACTTCGATCTGAAAAAAACATTATACGAAATATGTGTGCGTCGATGAGTAGATTCCATTTCCGTACTCGGTTTTATGTTTCATTGATCTTGCCAAGTTCGAACGAACGTTTAGAACTTTTAGACAAATTTTGTCAAATTTATTGCACTTGGTTGACATTAAAAAAATCCTTTGACGAGTAGATTAACCTTGTCGTTACGCACAACTTTGATGTTTTAACTTTTCCATTTCGACAGATATATATGAGTAGATATTGTACTGAAATCTGTACGTGTTCAGAGTACAGCTTGTGTATAGTGTGTTATTCAAGCTCTGTTGCCACCTTTAGTCGTCGTGAACTCAACTGTCATAGCAGTAGCTGCTGCACTTGTCGCTGTTGTTCGTCACCATGAACTGCACGCAGTAGCTACATTCGATTGTCGCTGCCGTTCCCCGTGTTGGCCTAAACTGACACCGCATCGGACAATGGACAATAAGCATGATTTTAACCTGCATCAGAATCTTCGGCAAAGCTACTACATCGAGCTCAGCCCGAACCACCACTGTCCATGCCGCGTTGTTGTCCATCTCGCCGCTTTTCATGGTTGTGGTATAATTCAAGTGTGGTGATGTCAACCAAACAATGTGGACTGAAAACTTGCATCAACTGAAACGTGACTGTGGCTGACTCTTTATGAGCAACCAAATAAGATGCAAAACATGAGAACATGGTTTTTGTCTCGTTTTTACCGAGCCAGACCATCAGCCACAAATGCAAGTGGGTTAAAAATGACGTGGTAAACCTAACACGTCGCTGTTCAAAAAAACTAACATGCCTTTAGAGTACTCATAAAAAAAGTTGATAGAGAGGATATGATCCGGTTGACCAGTTTCAGCTTAGACTAGTCACAATGGGAGTAACTTATCTAGTAACATCACACAAATCAAGACCATTTTGCTTATGTGGCATGTAATTAATGAGGAGAGAGGTGTTTAGAGTAACTTAGCTAGTTACCGTAACATTTAAAATACCTAGGACGCAATGTAATAAAAAACGGTGGGGGTAGAAACTACCCCACGTTGCCAACTTTTCACGTAGCTCGAGCTTTCAAGGTGAACTGGTTGGTGCTTAGAATATATATCGATTAAAAAAACATACCAGTCGTGATTCAGACTAGCCATAATGGTGGCATCATAGGTACTCCACTTTGGGGAACTGCCCACTTTCACCCGTGCAAATAATTAATACATCTCTTCTTATATATAGCACTCCAACTTCACCGTATATAGTAGATATCACGCTTACATCGTGTCATCTGGTTTTACCTTCTGTGTAGAACTTATGTTTTCTCATCATCCATAGGGGCTATTATGTAAAGAACGGGGATCTTATGTTAGATAAGAACCAAGAGTTGACAAATATTTAGAAACAGGAGGCATCCGGAAAATGTTCTAACCTATAAAGTATGCATGGCACTAGATGAAATTAACGGAGATGTTGCGGCATGATTGAAAAGGATAGATGGATGCGCTAGTTCTGCTCAATGATCCACCCTCGACATGTTTAGTTTTTTTGGCTAGTATTCACTAGCTTGTTTTCGACGTGGATACTCCATAGGAAAATAACTTGACTTTCATGTAAGAGGGAGTGTTAAACTGTATATGTGAATTTCGTATCACACTTTCCATTTGTTCGGACGTTTTGATTGTGTTGGCTAGTGCATGAAACATGATAACTTAATGATCATATATACTTAAGGTTTACTACTAAATAATGATGAAAACTTGAGAAAAGCCATTGGTTTAGTGTTTCTTGCAAATAAAATCTGCAATTGTATTCATAATAAATCTTCTCAGCGTGTCGCTCAAAGACGTGTGCATTAAGTCATCTTGTTTCATTGAAGAACGCAAGTATGGCTTCAACTGTTGCGATTTAGATGAACAAAATCGTGTTTTCTAACCTCATTTGAACAAGTCCTTGCTTGCAGGTACACGAAAGATGAACTGATATAAATGCACTAAAAACGAAAGACAAGATAATTTAGATACTCTTGTATCTAGTACATGCGCCAACGTAAATTATTGGAGAAAATGGCCAAAACTGGATATGGCTTAAATCTCGAATGTTAACTAAACAATTACGTGACCGCTTCGCTTCCAGGAGGCGATCGGATCTGATCTCACCCCAGGAGACCGCCTCGTCCGGCCTCCCGTCGTGCCGCCGCAGGTCTGCACTGCCTTAGTGGCCTCCGGGCCATGGAGGCGTGGTGGACCTTGGCGCTCATCGGCGAGAGGGCTCCATCTTTTTAGGTTTTAGTGTACATGTTTGTTGGGGCGCCGTTTTGGTGACGGTGGTGGCACTTCTTACAATAATGTCTCCTCGGCTTCAGTCCCATCTCGGCGACAACGTCGAGAAGCCTGTGGGAGTGGTGTGGTTCTCAAGAACTTCTTTTGGCGGTGGCGATCTTCGGATAGTCATGGAGCTTCATCGGCGGTTCATCCTCCTTCTTCGACTCTGAGACAGATGTGGTCTTTTTGACCCATTCGATGACTTTCGGTCCGCAACCAACAACATCAAGCCGGTTGTGGGAGGAGCGGCAGCGGCGACGCGCCGTCGACACGCTCTAGAGGTTGAAGATGAAGGGCATCTACAGGATCTCGTTGTAATTTTCATTTTCGTTGAGTTGTTTTGTACTGTTTGGCGTTTCTTTTAATGCCAGGGTTCTTTTCGCAAAAAAATAAACAATTACGCGCATACCTATACATGTTATCTACGTTTCTACATAGTTTCATTGTACAATATGTTGTAGGTAAACTAAACAAAAATCATAAAACCATGCCTATGAAAAAGGTAAAAAAAAGAACTCATTCTGTTTGCTACATTTTTCTTTTTTGTGAGGTGACGTATATTTATGTACTTTCCTTCATATTTGGTCCTACATTGTGGACATCTATATGAGACACAAAATACATATTTTTTATTTTTAAAAATGGGAGCAGTGGGGCTAGGGAGTAAGGTATTTGTCTTTTTCGCCTTAAAAGTACTATATACACTATAACCGTTAGATATTTGTCTTTTTCGCCCATAAGTTATTGAGAATCATCTACTTTGCCAAATGTTTACATTAGTAGAATACTTGACCATATTTGAGCGTACAAAAATTTGTATTTTCTCGACATTTTCCATGAATTAATAAAAAATCACACGTGCGGTGCGATGGTACCGAGGAACCACAAGTCCATGTCTTTAATTTGTAGATCATCTTTAAGTGAAGGCCTTAAGAGCATCTCCTAAAGACACGGTAAAATGGGACAATACTAACGAAAAGTCAGTTTTGAGTACAATAGTGGAAAAAAAAGGGTCTAGCATATACTCGAAACGTCCTCTTATACAAAATAAAAGAGTATGCTAAAAAAGGTACCCGTAATACAAAATTGCATGACAGGCGTGTTTATAAGTATACTCGAAATTACTATATAGTTCGCTGGAGGGAAATTTTTGGACACACCACCGTGAGACCGGCTCTGATTCTAGCTAAAAGGAGCATCCATGTCGAGCGCCCCTATGAGACGAGACTAGAGGAGGAATGCATGGGGAAGCCGGACCGGTACCGGTTTTGGGTGGGGGCGGTCGTGCTTGGATGACCGGTGTACCACAGGGTTGGCGCGCAAGTGCCGGTATGGCATGTAGCAGGTGGTACTGTGGCCTTTGCGATGCCATCAGCGTCGGCCACCATCAGCCAAGCAATTCAGGGAACTTCCCTACTCCTGAGGGAAGGCATGAGGCAAGACATCACCAAAAGTCCATAAAGTGGTGCGTGCTTGTAGGATCCCTACTCCCGATGCCTCATGTTCCCTTTGTTTCCTTACATTTAATGGGTTTTCTCCCATCTTTCATCTTTGTATGTTCCACTATGCAAGTGACACCTATCTGAAGCACAAATCCAATTCTACGGACATGTTAAAACGTGAAGTCAGATAACTTATCTTGTATACACAGATGGAGTGGTATATATAAAGAGCAAACCATTACTTACATATGTGAAGGTCAGCGGAGCATTCACGTTCGCATTATATATGTATTATCATAACTAAATTGCGACATGTGCGGTTCCCGCAAAAAATGTTGCAACATATGTGCTCTATTTGGAGACGAATATATTATAGTTACTAGCAATGTTATTGAAACAATTTAGTCCCGATTTCATGGAAACAATTCCTATCATCGAAAAATGATATGATGTGGCTGCAATGTACGGATGGAAAACTTTTTAGTGCTGAATTTGTACAAAAAATACATTGGAGGATATTTGGGTACCAATGCACACCTGCTATCTGTATAACTAGAACTTAAAAGACGGTCAAATACTCAAAAATGACATTCAGGCAAACATGATCAAGTATTGTACTTGTACAAAACATTTCGGCATAGAAAGATTTTTGCTGCACTATGGATAAACGATTTTTCCTTAAAAGCACTATAAACATGCTATATTCGTTAGAGATTTATATTTTTAGCCTAGAAGTTACTGTGAACAACTGCTAGACAAATTATTTACACGAGTGGAATACTTGGTCACCTTGGAGGGTAAAAAATTCTGAAATTTTCAACCTTTTCCTTTTTATTGTATTTTTTTTGCATATTAGGTATGCTGGTACCCCAGAGAGCCACAAGTCCATGACATGAATTTGTAGAACTTTTTTAAGCGAAGATCTTAATTAACAACATCTCAAGGAGATACATAAAATGGGACAATACTAACAAAAATTAAGTCGAGTACGATGGGTAAAATCATGGCCTCACTACGGGAAACAGACGATACGCCGATGGCCGCCGTCGGCGTAGCACGCTGTCGGCGTAGACAAAATGCCGTCGGCGTATCCGTCGCCGTCGGCGACGCCGCAGTGGGACCCACAAAACGGAGCCCGTCCGTCTCCGTCTGCTCCACCCATATGCCGACGGCACAGCCGTCGGCGTATCGAGGACACGTGGGGCGATCTGGTGCGTCTGGGAGGAGCCATACGCCGACGGCTTTGCCGTCGGCGTATCCTTGACCATTTGGTCCTTTCAGGGCGACGTGGCAGCATCCTGTGCGCCTGGGAGGAGCTCTACGCCGACGGCAATGCCGTCGGCGTAGCTTTGACCATATTTCCATTTTATTGATGATTCTAGCTGCTGGTTTCTAGTATAATTTAAATACAATTAAAATTGCACAAATTATAAAACATGACAGAAACATCACATAAACATCACATAGATATCCAAAATGACAGAAACATGATTCAAATTCATCCAAGTATTCATACAAACTCCAAATGACACAAACATAGTTCGAATTCACACACGCTACACCCGAACACATCCTACACCTCCCGAGAGCCCGAGGTACCCATTTCTGACAGCGTGAGAACAGGCAACCGACCGCGTGGGCCAGTCGAACCACACATGGAATCCGCGCGAGGCACGGGACGGTGTGGTCAGAGGCGACGAACTCGGCGAGGCACCACCAGTGCCATTCTCCACGAGCGTGTGCGTTGAAGTCGGTGAGGCAGAAGCACGACCAAAGGGTGCCATGGTCTTGGAGCATCCCGATCCCTACATGTTTGAGTCGAAGTTAGCAACTTGGAAAGCACAACATGGCGGTAACAACTTGTTTGGCAAATAACTTATCGGAGTCGCTGGCTTGTATGTGCGAGCGACCGACTCCCTCGTTGGGCCGACGGGCATGATCCCTGGCCTAGGTGGACGCGTAGGCAGCTGCGACCGCTCTCCAGTGGCATGAAACTTCTCGTCAGCCTACAAGATAGTTTAGATGTCAGGAGTTGTAGAAAAAGAAGGTTCAAATTAGAGGAAATGGGACTTGTCATATTTTGTAAATATAAAAGTTGAAACTTACAGCATCCCTCAACTCTGCCCACTCCTCATACTCCTGGCTCTTCTGTACCCACAACTAATACTCTCTCTCATAGTCCGCGTAAGCGGCATCGAAGGCCGCCTCGAAATCAGCCTACAGTTTTAAAAGGGAACGCATCTCGTCAACTTAGCCACTTAGCTAGGAACGAATGTCGGAAAGAGAATGAAATTGAGAAAAACTTACATCGGGGCGAGCTCGGGAAGGCCGACAAGGCAGGACGGGAGGGTCGTCGGCGGTGAGGGTAGCCTTGACACGTGAGAGGCCCAACTCAGGAGTACGCGCGAGTACCGCACTAAGCATGAGAGGACGGCCATGCTCCCAACCGTTCCCGACAAGGACCACCGCTCTCTCGTCGGTGTCATGCTCAAGAGGGTTGTCCACCTCCGGATTTATACCCTTGAACATCTCGACGTATGCCTTTAGCCCCTCCTTGGCAGTGCTGAAGTAATGGGGCTGCGAGGGCTGAGGCTTAGAAAAATTGGGCTTCTTCATCTTCATCCTCTCCCATGTTTGCATGTGCGTAAGAGGCTCCCCGAGATCGGCCTCCTCCAATGCCAAAGAAGTGTCATGCGTATCAAGTAGGAACATGTGGGGAAATAAATGAAGATTGTTTCATGTATATACCAGCTTTGCCTTGAAGCGCTCATGGTTGCGGGCACCCGCACAATGTGTCCCCCCGCTCCCGCGGTTTAACTTGTTTCGCTCGCTCAAGGCCTTGAACTCGGGGTCCTCCCCAGCCCACCTAGACACCAACGCCCTCCACGCGTCATCCTTGCCATAGGCCCATGAGGGCTTAAAATGAAAAAACAATACTCATGTGAAGAACGGATAATGCAATTACAACTTAGCAGCAACATGTAATCTCATTAACAATCTACTTACCGCCATGTAGTCATCTACGGTCACCTCAAGTGGGTTCTCCACAATCTCATGCTTCACCGCCGTCCTGCCTAACGTCTCAGTACTGAAATGATTGATGATAGTATGCTTTGCATTGTAGAACTGCTGTCGTGTCATCTTCCTACAAGCCCCCTCCAAAGTCTTGTCCGCATCGCCCGCTGCTCAGGAAGTACCCTATAGAACTTCTTTAATCATGCACAAAAAATAAATTGTGAGAGAATGGTGGGGACATCAAGTATGAACATAATTCGAAAAGTTCAACTTACCCAAAACTTGTTGATCACGGCGTCAGAACATTTCCCGCCGCTCGCGTAATTGGTGGCATGATAGTCTACCCAATGGGTGGCTAGCTTCGTCGCGCCGTTGGGGACGGTACTGTACAAGCCTGGCCAAAACTTCCTAATCAAAGCTCCAACCAGGGTGTTAGGCACACGGGCTCCCGCAGGATGTATCCAGTTGCTGCACAATAATTAAACATTAGTACATGTCAAATTGTCCTGACCACAATGAAGTTACCATGTTCAAAATTAGTATATAGAGTCACTTACTATTTCCCATTAGGCGTAATGAGGATCTTTTCCTCCTCGGTAGGAGGTTCCTTGTCCTCATCAGGGACCTGGGATTCCCCTCGAATCCTTGGCTTCTTCGGCGGCGCGGAGGGCCCCGCCTCCAAGTTCGTGGAGGGGCCCGCCCCCACGTCTGTGGAGGGGCCCGTCTCGTCCGAACCCTCGTCGACAGAAGCAAAGGGTATGTCCGAAGACACGTCGCCCCCACCTTGCCCTTGTCCTCCCTCACCTCGCCCTCGTCCTCCACCTCGCCCTCGTCCTCGTCCTGCACCTCGTCCCCTCGAAGGAAGTGGAGCATCGGCACCTCCCCCTCCTCCAGCATCTCCACCCTCACCTGCATTGAGACAGGGTGAACAATTAAGCATAAAGACATGATACAATTAAGAATTGCATCACCTCTACTCTCACCACTGTCAGACAGGTAACGCGGGTTCGAAATAAGTGCTCTTCCACTTTTAGTAACTTTCTGCTGGCGCATCTTCTTCAGCAAGGTGGCCGATGATTCCTTGCCTTGGCTCATCTTGGTCAATCACCTGCATTGAGAAAGGGTAAACTTTTAAGCATAAAAGACATGATCCAATTAAGAAGCATGAAGACGTAATGCAATTAATAAGCATGTTGAAAGACTGAGCATGTTGAAAGACTAAGCATGTTGAAAAGTAAATACTACGCAAAAGGACATAAAAGACCCTCACGCTAATCATCACTCTCATAGTTAAGTCCTGGGTTCTCATCATCACTATCAACATCACTATCACGAGTGTTGTATATTGGAACCTCCTCGCACGATGGAGGCTCATCATCGTCATCACTATCACTTTGTAACTTGTTGAGCATATCTATATCCTTTAGATCCACCACTACGTCACCACCTGTTTGTGCATTGTCCTCGCGGTCCTCAAGACCTTGTGTGCCAAAGTCCCCAAAGGTTTGTTCCTCTTGATAGAAAATCCCCTCGTATGTTTTAGGGTCAATGTTGTTGTAATCGTCTTCGGAGGGCATGGGTAGCTTACCATGTGGCGATACATGGAACACAACTTCCCAACCAATGAGTCCCTCTTTCTTGCATGGGTAGGGCAAATAATAAACTTGAAAGGCTTGGTGAGCCACAACAAAGACATCGGATCTATGGTAGGTGGTTGAAGGCTTAACTTCAACTAACCCAATGGAAGGGGTACTTTTGGTTCCATGTTCAGGGTCGAACCAGTGGCATTTGAACACAACAAGCTTGAGTTCTATGCTCATGGTATTGAACGTCAGCTCGTATACGTTCTGTAACCTTCCATAGTAATCATAATTACTGGCTCTTTTGGTGAAGACCCCGGTATTTATAGTCTTTGCATTAGGCCGACTGTCCTGGTGATGCTCTGTATGGAAGCGGTACCCATTCACATCATACTTCTCGACTCTACAGTTACAACCTTGGGAAACACATCTCAACTCATCTGACATCACAACGTTGGGATCAGCTCCCTACAAGTACAAATTGTTTTGTGCATTAGTAAGAGGGACAAGCCACGGATTGCAAGGTAGAAGGGACAGGCTTGAAATTACCTTTTCCCTGAACCAAGCCGTGAATTTTTTCTTTCCGAGGGCAGGCTCTTTCAAAAGAGTGTCCAACGCGGGTTCATCGGGTCCATCTGATGTTCCCGACCACATTTCATCCGTGAATTGACTAAAAGGAGAAAATACGTATTAGACCGAAACCGTGTTAGTAGTTGCAAAGTAATTTGTTCCCCATTTTACCTAAGGAAAGTGCCCTCTTCCCCCTGCTCATCGTGGGTCACTTCCTTCATGTTCATAAGCACATAGAGCATTATGCACTCCAGCTCATCATTGGTCAAGATATACCTCGTTGGGCCACGGGTCTTGCCACCGGGACACTAGAAGAGGACGAGCTTGGGGTCTCGCTTGGGCTCGTCGACATTGTACCGAGAGGCCTGGTTATGCATAGTGGGAACATCATCGGGATAGTACGTTAGCCTGGCGTCTGTCATCTCCTGGAGGATAGTTGCCTCGGCTATGCATGACTCAATCTTATTTTTGTTTCCACATTTGGTTCGAATATACTTAAACTCTCTCTCAATACAAAACTGCCAACGAAACTGCACCGGCCCACCCAAGAGTACCTCGTTCGCAAGATGCACAACAAGATGTGCCATCGGAGTAAAGAAGCCTGGCGGAAATATCATCTCTAAGTTGCACAGCAACTCCGGCAATAGTTCATGCAGCTTCTGAATAATCAGGGGACATACTTGCTTAGCACAGAGCGTGCGGAAGAAATGGCTCAACTCCGCGAGCACTCGCCAGACACTGTCGGGGAGATACCCTCGAACCATCTGTGGGGACCCCAGACCGGCAGTCTGAGACCTCCAGTATGCATACATTCACGATCCCATGATCAGTCAGTCGTGAACAACATACTTAAGTTGGCATTGCAGATACATCATCCATTACATACCGAATACACATCCTAGAAATGGTCACATGACCCAGTTAAAAACAACTGCCACGCAGGGCAGAGAAACTCATAAAACAGCGGAAGTCTTCAAACACAACCGTGGCAAAGCCCAAGTCATGCCTTGACTACCTACAGGCAACTGACTGGGAGACGTTCCTAGTTCGCATAGACGTCGACGAACTCTCAATCTTCCGCATACTCCTCATCTTCGACGTAAGCCTTCTCGTTGAGAATCTGGACATTGGAATATCCAGGGGCACAGCCATGAGTACAATTACGTACTCGCAAGACATCCCGAATGGAGCTCATAAAATGCAAGTATGCTTATAAGGTGGAATAGGTAGGCTATACTTAGGGTTTTCTACCCATGATGGATGAAAGATTCATCATGGTTGAATAATAATTTATATCTCTGGTGAAAAAGATACTTCAGAAATAATATAGTTTCTCTCAATGGATATTGCATATCCGAGAGATTCTGACAAAGATGGTTTTAAGAAAGATTTTCTTTGCAGAACTTCTTGTAAAATAACTTTCGGCTTTCCATCATCCGTACTTCCTAGGTACATAGTTCATCTTCCAGTACCTCCCAGGTACAATTCCTTTTTCCAAACTTCCTTTTTAAAACATCGACACAATGCTAGACGACGTTGCCATTCAGCTGTCCATGACCGCGGACGCGGCTATTCGAATAGTTTTGACTCTGCAGAGTTTGTACACTTTCACCACACCATCCGGTACATCTGCCGTGAACACCACGGACTGCTCGTGACAGTATGCGAACATCAGATAACCGATCATAACTTCCACTATGCCGATGCTAGTATGCGATTACCTCTTCAGTTGGGTTTGTTCTCCCCGGCACCGTGTGTGTTAACCACATCATTTCTCAATACCCTTGTTCTTTCTCATAACCCAACACCCCACCGCCACGGCAGGAGACCCACTGTTGCTTGCCGGTGGCACTCGCAGTCCACACTTTGTATGCCCATATCCAGCATTCGGTTCCGGGGACTTTAACCCCTTCTAGCCAATTGAGGTAAAGTCTCACACTAACACAAACAAGCTTCCATTAAGCCCGTGCCCATTTTGAGTAATGTGGTTGTACTGTAGGGCTGTCCGGACAAGACTAGTCTATGTATCGTTTTCGAAAACCCTTCCAAAAGCAATCTTCTTCACCATTCTCCCGTGGACAAGGTCCCACCTTTCCCGGGGTTTTCCGTAAAACCTTTGTTTTTCCAAAACACATTTGTTAGGGTGTCCACTTAGGGACTTCAAGATTACTATCTTGTGGTGGTAAATATACCATATGGTGGCTATGGGCTTGGCAACACCAAGTTGTGACTAATGGCAATATAATAATTTATATAATAACACTAGTAGTAATATCCATATCAAAAATAGTTTTGTTTGTCCAAATTTTGTAAAACTTCAGAAGTAAAACATGCATGACGTATAATGATAATTATAATAGAAAGCATTGGGATGGCTTGCCTTGGTCCTGGTTTGTCCCTGGTCTTGAGCAATATAAGATATCCAGACCTTCCCCAATAAATCCCGCAACTGTTACCTCTTCCTCGTCGTTATCTAACGTCGCAAAGAGGAAAGGTAAACATCCAATCAGAACCAAACAAAGACAAACATCACAAGCATAAGGACATACAGCAAGCAAACATCATCACACAACAATCACCTACTTTTCAAAATAGAAATCTACCACACACTTCTAGTTGAAAAAGAAACTAATAGAGCTATGCTCTAGTTTTGAGAATCTTACTCTCAAACCAAAATGCAATGGGATCAGTGGGTGTTCCACTATCAACCCAAGGCATCAAGAGGTCATTTAGCCTCTGGTCATTTACAAAAATCACCTAAACACAAGCTAGATAAGAATCTATCCATACTAGTGAGTCACAAATATTTTCTAGAATATAATTCTAGCTAAACATGCTTTGCTAAAACTAAGTAATGTCCAAACAATGGTGACATGCTAACCAACCAGTAGCAACATGACTTGCTACTGATATACAACCAACATATTCTAAAATCATGTCACACAAATGATTTCATACTCAAATAATTCTTAAATCTAGGAAAAATTCTAGGAAAAACATACTAGAGACAATATTTCCTAACAAACATATGAAACACTAATATTTTTCTAACATGCTGTTTATAAGATCTAACACACTCATAACAGAGAGTATCTCACTTAAACATGCTAGAAATTACAAGAAGAACACTAACACAATTTACAAATCTAAATAAAACTATAAACAATTAATATCAGAAAAGCATAAAAACTAGTTTTGCACACCAAATTTATTCTACAGCTCAATAAATCACACCAAGATAGGATTAGGTACTCCTAAACATACAAAAGCCAACACAATTGGATTCACCTCAAAAAGCATCACCAAATAAATTACAAAAATCCTAGAAGAGCTCACTGGACATTTACAAAAACACATGCCATTTTATTTTGGTTGATCTTTTGCAAGAAAGGCCAAGTGCTACTGCTAGGCAACACTTAGGGATTTCCAAAACAGTTGAGTTTGCATTTTTGTGATTCTTAGAAAAAAAATTATTTAAGTTTTAGTGAAAACCAGTACTTCTGCCTCTCAATTTATTTCTCCAAAAATAATGACCAAAATGTAGATCTACAAGTTGGGTGTGTTTAAGAACTTGCAGAGGTACTACCCAGATTTTTGGTTTGATTTTATTTTGCATTTTCCTATTTTAAACGGATTTAAACCAGAGACATATATTCTTCCAGTTTTTGAAATCTGAAAAACACAGAAAAGAAAAAAAAAAAAACGGCGAACGGGCCGAAACTCGCTGGGCGGGCCCAGCTAAGGCCGAAGCGGCCCATGACGGTGCGCGCGCGCGGCGCGGGCGCGGGAACCGTCCGCGTTCAAAGGAAGCCGTCGATCTGGAGATCGACGGTCCTGGCGCGTCGTCTTCCTCTCCTCTCTCTCTCTTACACACGCGACACGGGGGCGAGCTCGGCTCGGGGATAGCTCACCTAGGGGCGATTTAGGGCAGTGGCGCGAGGTCGAGGCGGTCACGCGAGCTCGAAGCGGTGCAGGGGTGGCGGCAGCAGCTGCAATGGCGCCCCAGCGCAACTCCGGCGAGCTCGAGGTCCGGGAAGACGTCGAGGACGGCGGCGGCGCTCCTGCGGGTAAAATGCCAGGAAAACGTGTCAGGGGCGTGTTCCTGGTTCTGGGCGTTGAGAGGGTGCAGAGAGATAGGAGAAAAAGGCAGTGGAGCGGCGGCAACCTTCAACCCGATCTCGCTCGGGTCTCCGGCGAGTATTTCCTCCGCCTCGCTCGCAGAGAGCGAGAGGGAAGGGAAGAGTGGGGTGGGGCGAGTGCGGTGGATGTGTGGGGGTGGGTGGCGAAGCGTGTGGCGCCGTGGTGGCTTATACACGAGGAGATCATCCTCTCCCCCACTCGGGGTCAACGGCAGGGCGGCGTGGTGTGAGTAGAGCAAGCAAACGTCGGCTCTGGGCTTCCTCTGGGCGTCAACGGGTGTCTACTCAGTCGAGTGGGTGCTGGGCAGGGCAAGGACGCGAAGAAGAGTGAAGAAAGGGGCAGCTCTCTCCCTCACGGTCCACTCCCAGGTCACCTCACGGCCATCTCCTTGTCTCCCCTCCACTGCTCCTAGTTGACCTCAACAAAGCCATCCAATGGCATGGGTAAGAAGTGGGGTCATGGGGGAGTAGAAGGGGCAAGGTTGCTCCCTCTGGTTCGCACGAAAACATCACATAAACGTGCTCTCAAAATCTGCCCGTGCTGTGAACAGTAAATTTCAGAGAAAAAATCAGTTTTCTGAAAAACTGCTAAGTGTCTGGGCAGTTAGCAGATAGCAAAAGTGGCTGCTTGTTTTACCTAGTAAATCAAGTCCAAATGGAAAAATTCAAATTGGTAAATGATCACCAGGTTTAATACTTCCAAGAAATATTTTTGGTCCATTTTTGAAAAATGTTTAAGGGCAGGAAAACATGCTGGTAAGTGGGCTACTCTCTGTCTGTTTCTGACTTTTCTGTTTTTCTGTTTTTCAGTTTTATTCTGTAGCCACATAAACATGCATGTATCTAAGGGTTCCAATAATCCAAAAAGTGATCCAATGGCATGGCATCAATGTCCACACACCATAGATCATCTCCAAACTCAAAGTTCCCATAAATGCACATTTTAGCCACATAAAATAATAGGTCCAAAACAGTAAGTTATATCAGTTTTCAGAAAATAAAAACCTAATTAGAAAATTCTAAAAATTTATTTTTCACAAACCACAAGTACTAACATTCCACACAAAGATGATCAAGGCCACAAGCACAAGTTGGGTCAAACAAAATTTGTTTGTTGGCTCAAAATTTTTGCCTCTCACTAACATTTTTCAAAGGGGCAAAAATTGGGATGTGACAGATCTTCCCCCCTTAAAATGAATCTCGTCCTCGAGATTCGCAAGCGGGTACTAAAAGAGTGAAACCAAACAAGAATATTAGAAACTTTCATCTTCATCTCCAGTTGCTTGGTGGTTGGCTGCGTTGAAGTACCGGTGCTTCCCCCCTTTGATCATACTTCGAAAAACTGCCGGTGGGTTAGTTTTCAAAGGGGGTTGAGTGCCATACTCTAAACCTCAAACTTACTATACATAAAATCTGAAATAACCATTCTGTATAGGCCTCAAATTCTCGAGCCTTCTATCTACCAAACCAATATCTTTGGTAAGGCCACTATTATTAACTAGTTGTTCTGAACCATCACTTTTGCCCAAGCTAACATTACTAATCCACCATTAACTTCTTTGGGCCTAAACTCTATTGTCACCCTGTAGTTCAATATATCAGATATCCACCAAGTTTCTCAAGCAAGATCTTCCTAATACATTTTGGCACAAACCCTTGGTAATCCACTAATCATTTCTCGATTCATTTTCCCCTTAGATAGGCATGTCTCATATTATTTGGCTTTCTCAAGTAATCCTCTCCTCGCAATCATATTATCAAGACTAAATCAAGAATCCAATAATCATGTAAACATATCATCCAGAACTGACATCCTTCCTATTCAAATCCATCATTTACACTCCAACCTAGGGCTTTGATCTCCCAATCACAAAATGAATGGTCCTTCTAAGAATAATCTGATCAGAGCATGACAAGCTCAGAAAATAATATCTCCATAAATACATAGCTTCTCTCTCCCAGTCATTTTGATACCTAGAATCCGAAAATTGTCCATTTATTTCCACCAACTAAATTTCCGGCAAAACAACCAATTATTTCACCAACTTATCTTTTTCCAAAACCGATCATTCTATAAAAATCCAGCATGAAGATCACTTGTGCTAGGCATTATCCTTAATATTTCAATATCAGAATATCCTTCTTAACTTACTTGCTCCTAACCAACCAATCATCATTATTTCATCAAGTGCTTCCTAAAAATCCAATAACTTTCATCTTAGTTTTCTGATCCAAAAATCTTTTTCTCATAGGTCGCATATTTTAGTTTCAGAAAACCACCAAGGGTTGGGGTCCACAACTGGTTATCCCCAGGGTATAAATCAAAATATGTCATTTGTCCTAACTCAATAATTTGCATATCCATTTCAAGCTTTCTCTTCTATTCTAAACCCCAAATTTTTGACATTACCAACATCATCCACCAATTTTTGATTCCAAAAATTAGATACACCAGAGATCTTATTGACTAGTAAATCCATAACTCAACACTCCTATATTCTCTTAAACTTCTCCTTTCTACCAACTAGTTTTGAGTCATCCTATAGCACCTCTTTCCGTGGTCTAGGAAAAACTGTTAGTACATTGCAAATTTTGGTTAGGTGTTAATCCAAAGTTTGATAAGGTACGTTAGTGTTGTTAGTTTCAAATAGTTTCGTTAGTCTGACGAGATATGATCAACTTGCTCTCACGTCGGATCTTGATATACGAACCAAACAAAACTAGGGCTGGTATAGGGTTGTCCGGAAACGTACCAATAATCATGTCATGTGCCTCCTGTGCTTTCTTCGTGCTAACAAGATTCCGACGTCTCTTTACCACATTTTTCCGCTTCTTCTGGGTTGGGACCTGGGTCTTCTTGGCAGCATTGGGACGGGCTTGAACATAGTTCCTTTTGGGACACTCACGAGAGAAGTGCCCTTCCTTTCCACAAGTAAAACATCCCCCAGAGTATCTCTGGGCAGGTCTTGGAGTGCGGTCCTTGGGGTAGTTGGGTGGTGGGGCAGACTGAAAATTAGGTGAAGTACTGCGAGCTTTAGATGCACTAGGTTCTTCCTGCATCATCGTCTTCCTCTTGCGGTTCTCACAAGCAATCAGGCATTGGTGCTCCTTCATAAGGGCAGCATTATTCTCAGCATTGGCAACACCCAACTGAACCAAGTGTTTTAGGGCAGCAAGAGTGGCCTGGCGGTCTGCACGAGCAGTTTCACGGTCTTCCATCACCAGTGCATAGATTTGGGCAACTGCCGGCCCAGGTGGTGGGGGTAATTCACTGGCCATACTGAAGAAAAAAAAAGGGGTATAAGACAAGAGGAGAAAAAGGTGGTTACTAGTGTGGTGAACAAGGCGTGCTTTGCGAAAACACACCAAAAGACGTAACACAAACCACACACAATCAAAGAACACACTAGGCACCTTTAGTACTAGCAAACGTTGGATACCGGAAAAAGGGGGTAGCTCAAGCAAAACAACTGAGCTTATCCTATTGATCCTAAGGGTCTGGGTCAATCATGGTTGTTGGAGTCTTCATGCCTTTAGCTTCTCGGTAGGTAGATGTTGAAATTTTTAGAAGAAAACTGCTTCTTCTTACGGGTGCTTCATACTCAAGTCTTGCTTTGGGGACATCGTCAAGTATGTAACTTTGAAGGGAGAAAAGATAATAGAAGTAAAGTTTTGTTAAACCTTTAATTGAGAGAGGTAAGGTTTAGAATAAGTTGAAAAGATGAGAGGAGCGGAAACTATACTTAGACTTCCTTAGGTAAAAATATTTTAGGTAGTAATATAATGGTACCAAAAATACTTTTCTTTCCTATCGACGTCCGTGCTAACTAAGGTCTCCTAAAGTCAGGATGGCTCTGATACCAACTCTGTGGGGACCCCAGACCGGCAGTCTGAGACCTCCAGTATGCATACATTCACGATCCCATGATCAGTCAGTCGTGAACAACATACTTAAGTTGGCATTGCAGATACATCATCCATTACATACCGAATACACATCCTAGAAATGGTCACATGACCCAGTTAAAAACAACTGCCACGCAGGGCAGAGAAACTCATAAAACAGCGGAAGTCTTCAAACACAACCGTGGCAAAGCCCAAGTCATGCCTTGACTACCTACAGGCAACTGACTGGGAGACGTTCCTAGTTCGCATAGACGTCGACGAACTCTCAATCTTCCGCATACTCCTCATCTTCGACGTAAGCCTTCTCGTTGAGAATCTGGACATTGGAATATCCAGGGGCACAGCCATGAGTACAATTACGTACTCGCAAGACATCCCGAATGGAGCTCATAAAATGCAAGTATGCTTATAAGGTGGAATAGGTAGGCTATACTTAGGGTTTTCTACCCATGATGGATGAAAGATTCATCATGGTTGAATAATAATTTTATATCTCTGGTGAAAAAGATACTTCAGAAATAATATAGTTTCTCTCAATGGATATTGCATATCCGAGAGATTCTGACAAAGATGGTTTTAAGAAAGATTTTCTTTGCAGAACTTCTTGTAAAATAACTTTCGGCTTTCCATCATCCGTACTTCCTAGGTACATAGTTCATCTTCCAGTACCTCCCAGGTACAATTCCTTTTTCCAAACTTCCTTTTTAAAACATCGACACAATGCTAGACGACGTTGCCATTCAGCTGTCCATGACCGCGGACGCGGCTATTCGAATAGTTTTGACTCTGCAGAGTTTGTACACTTTCACCACACCATCCGGTACATCTGCCGTGAACACCACGGACTGCTCGTGACAGTATGCGAACATCAGATAACCGATCATAACTTCCACTATGCCGATGCTAGTATGCGATTACCTCTTCAGTTGGGTTTGTTCTCCCCGGCACCGTGTGTGTTAACCACATCATTTCTCAATACCCTTGTTCTTTCTCATAACCCAACACCCCACCGCCACGGCAGGAGACCCACTGTTGCTTGCCGGTGGCACTCGCAGTCCACACTTTGTATGCCCATATCCAGCATTCGGTTCCGGGGACTTTAACCCCTTCTAGCCAATTGAGGTAAAGTCTCACACTAACACAAACAAGCTTCCATTAAGCCCGTGCCCATTTTGAGTAATGTGGTTGTACTGTAGGGCTGTCCGGACAAGACTAGTCTATGTATCGTTTTCGAAAACCCTTCCAAAAGCAATCTTCTTCACCATTCTCCCGTGGACAAGGTCCCACCTTTCCCGGGGTTTTCCGTAAAACCTTTGTTTTTCCAAAACACATTTGTTAGGGTGTCCACTTAGGGACTTCAAGATTACTATCTTGTGGTGGTAAATATACCATATGGTGGCTATGGGCTTGGCAACACCAAGTTGTGACTAATGGCAATATAATAATTTATATAATAACACTAGTAGTAATATCCATATCAAAAATAGTTTTGTTTGTCCAAATTTTGTAAAACTTCAGAAGTAAAACATGCATGACGTATAATGATAATTATAATAGAAAGCATTGGGATGGCTTGCCTTGGTCCTGGTTTGTCCCTGGTCTTGAGCAATATAAGATATCCAGACCTTCCCCAATAAATCCCGCAACTGTTACCTCTTCCTCGTCGTTATCTAACGTCGCAAAGAGGAAAGGTAAACATCCAATCAGAACCAAACAAAGACAAACATCACAAGCATAAGGACATACAGCAAGCAAACATCATCACACAACAATCACCTACTTTTCAAAATAGAAATCTACCACACACTTCTAGTTGAAAAAGAAACTAATAGAGCTATGCTCTAGTTTTGAGAATCTTACTCTCAAACCAAAATGCAATGGGATCAGTGGGTGTTCCACTATCAACCCAAGGCATCAAGAGGTCATTTAGCCTCTGGTCATTTACAAAAATCACCTAAACACAAGCTAGATAAGAATCTATCCATACTAGTGAGTCACAAATATTTTCTAGAATATAATTCTAGCTAAACATGCTTTGCTAAAACTAAGTAATGTCCAAACAATGGTGACATGCTAACCAACCAGTAGCAACATGACTTGCTACTGATATACAACCAACATATTCTAAAATCATGTCACACAAATGATTTCATACTCAAATAATTCTTAAATCTAGGAAAAATTCTAGGAAAAACATACTAGAGACAATATTTCCTAACAAACATATGAAACACTAATATTTTTCTAACATGCTGTTTATAAGATCTAACACACTCATAACAGAGAGTATCTCACTTAAACATGCTAGAAATTACAAGAAGAACACTAACACAATTTACAAATCTAAATAAAACTATAAACAATTAATATCAGAAAAGCATAAAAACTAGTTTTGCACACCAAATTTATTCTACAGCTCAATAAATCACACCAAGATAGGATTAGGTACTCCTAAACATACAAAAGCCAACACAATTGGATTCACCTCAAAAAGCATCACCAAATAAATTACAAAAATCCTAGAAGAGCTCACTGGACATTTACAAAAACACATGCCATTTTATTTTGGTTGATCTTTTGCAAGAAAGGCCAAGTGCTACTGCTAGGCAACACTTAGGGATTTCCAAAACAGTTGAGTTTGCATTTTTGTGATTCTTAGAAAAAAAATTATTTAAGTTTTAGTGAAAACCAGTACTTCTGCCTCTCAATTTATTTCTCCAAAAATAATGACCAAAATGTAGATCTACAAGTTGGGTGTGTTTAAGAACTTGCAGAGGTACTACCCAGATTTTTGGTTTGATTTTATTTTGCATTTTCCTATTTTAAACGGATTTAAACCAGAGACATATATTCTTCCAGTTTTTGAAATCTGAAAAACACAGAAAAGAAAAAAAAAAACGGCGAACGGGCCGAAACTCGCTGGGCGGGCCCAGCTAAGGCCGAAGCGGCCCATGACGGTGCGCGCGCGCGGCGCGGGCGCGGGAACCGTCCGCGTTCAAAGGAAGCCGTCGATCTGGAGATCGACGGTCCTGGCGCGTCGTCTTCCTCTCCTCTCTCTCTCTTACACACGCGACACGGGGGCGAGCTCGGCTCGGGGATAGCTCACCTAGGGGCGATTTAGGGCAGTGGCGCGAGGTCGAGGCGGTCACGCGAGCTCGAAGCGGTGCAGGGGTGGCGGCAGCAGCTGCAATGGCGCCCCAGCGCAACTCCGGCGAGCTCGAGGTCCGGGAAGACGTCGAGGACGGCGGCGGCGCTCCTGCGGGTAAAATGCCAGGAAAACGTGTCAGGGGCGTGTTCCTGGTTCTGGGCGTTGAGAGGGTGCAGAGAGATAGGAGAAAAAGGCAGTGGAGCGGCGGCAACCTTCAACCCGATCTCGCTCGGGTCTCCGGCGAGTATTTCCTCCGCCTCGCTCGCAGAGAGCGAGAGGGAAGGGAAGAGTGGGGTGGGGCGAGTGCGGTGGATGTGTGGGGGTGGGTGGCGAAGCGTGTGGCGCCGTGGTGGCTTATACACGAGGAGATCATCCTCTCCCCCACTCGGGGTCAACGGCAGGGCGGCGTGGTGTGAGTAGAGCAAGCAAACGTCGGCTCTGGGCTTCCTCTGGGCGTCAACGGGTGTCTACTCAGTCGAGTGGGTGCTGGGCAGGGCAAGGACGCGAAGAAGAGTGAAGAAAGGGGCAGCTCTCTCCCTCACGGTCCACTCCCAGGTCACCTCACGGCCATCTCCTTGTCTCCCCTCCACTGCTCCTAGTTGACCTCAACAAAGCCATCCAATGGCATGGGTAAGAAGTGGGGTCATGGGGGAGTAGAAGGGGCAAGGTTGCTCCCTCTGGTTCGCACGAAAACATCACATAAACGTGCTCTCAAAATCTGCCCGTGCTGTGAACAGTAAATTTCAGAGAAAAAATCAGTTTTCTGAAAAACTGCTAAGTGTCTGGGCAGTTAGCAGATAGCAAAAGTGGCTGCTTGTTTTACCTAGTAAATCAAGTCCAAATGGAAAAATTCAAATTGGTAAATGATCACCAGGTTTAATACTTCCAAGAAATATTTTTGGTCCATTTTTGAAAAATGTTTAAGGGCAGGAAAACATGCTGGTAAGTGGGCTACTCTCTGTCTGTTTCTGACTTTTCTGTTTTTCTGTTTTTCAGTTTTATTCTGTAGCCACATAAACATGCATGTATCTAAGGGTTCCAATAATCCAAAAAGTGATCCAATGGCATGGCATCAATGTCCACACACCATAGATCATCTCCAAACTCAAAGTTCCCATAAATGCACATTTTAGCCACATAAAATAATAGGTCCAAAACAGTAAGTTATATCAGTTTTCAGAAAATAAAAACCTAATTAGAAAATTCTAAAAATTTATTTTTCACAAACCACAAGTACTAACATTCCACACAAAGATGATCAAGGCCACAAGCACAAGTTGGGTCAAACAAAATTTGTTTGTTGGCTCAAAATTTTTGCCTCTCACTAACATTTTTCAAAGGGGCAAAAATTGGGATGTGACAGATCTTCCCCCCTTAAAATGAATCTCGTCCTCGAGATTCGCAAGCGGGTACTAAAAGAGTGAAACCAAACAAGAATATTAGAAACTTTCATCTTCATCTCCAGTTGCTTGGTGGTTGGCTGCGTTGAAGTACCGGTGCTTCCCCCCTTTGATCATACTTCGAAAAACTGCCGGTGGGTTAGTTTTCAAAGGGGGTTGAGTGCCATACTCTAAACCTCAAACTTACTATACATAAAATCTGAAATAACCATTCTGTATAGGCCTCAAATTCTCGAGCCTTCTATCTACCAAACCAATATCTTTGGTAAGGCCACTATTATTAACTAGTTGTTCTGAACCATCACTTTTGCCCAAGCTAACATTACTAATCCACCATTAACTTCTTTGGGCCTAAACTCTATTGTCACCCTGTAGTTCAATATATCAGATATCCACCAAGTTTCTCAAGCAAGATCTTCCTAATACATTTTGGCACAAACCCTTGGTAATCCACTAATCATTTCTCGATTCATTTTCCCCTTAGATAGGCATGTCTCATATTATTTGGCTTTCTCAAGTAATCCTCTCCTCGCAATCATATTATCAAGACTAAATCAAGAATCCAATAATCATGTAAACATATCATCTAGAACTGACATCCTTCCTATTCAAATCCATCATTTACACTCCAACCTAGGGCTTTGATCTCCCAATCACAAAATGAATGGTCCTTCTAAGAATAATCTGATCAGAGCATGACAAGCTCAGAAAATAATATCTCCATAAATACATAGCTTCTCTCTCCCAGTCATTTTGATACCTAGAATCCGAAAATTGTCCATTTATTTCCACCAACTAAATTTCCGGCAAAACAACCAATTATTTCACCAACTTATCTTTTTCCAAAACCGATCATTCTATAAAAATCCAGCATGAAGATCACTTGTGCTAGGCATTATCCTTAATATTTCAATATCAGAATATCCTTCTTAACTTACTTGCTCCTAACCAACCAATCATCATTATTTCATCAAGTGCTTCCTAAAAATCCAATAACTTTCATCTTAGTTTTCTGATCCAAAAATCTTTTTCTCATAGGTCGCATATTTTAGTTTCAGAAAACCACCAAGGGTTGGGGTCCACAACTGGTTATCCCCAGGGTATAAATCAAAATATGTCATTTGTCCTAACTCAATAATTTGCATATCCATTTCAAGCTTTCTCTTCTATTCTAAACCCCAAATTTTTGACATTACCAACATCATCCACCAATTTTTGATTCCAAAAATTAGATACACCAGAGATCTTATTGACTAGTAAATCCATAACTCAACACTCCTATATTCTCTTAAACTTCTCCTTTCTACCAACTAGTTTTGAGTCATCCTATAGCACCTCTTTCCGTGGTCTAGGAAAAACTGTTAGTACATTGCAAATTTTGGTTAGGTGTTAATCCAAAGTTTGATAAGGTACGTTAGTGTTGTTAGTTTCAAATAGTTTCGTTAGTCTGACGAGATATGATCAACTGCCATCAGGGAACATCACGACGAATTTGAGCCAATGGAATGCCTCAGACTTTGCATACTATTAAGGCAGAAGTCAGCATGCGGCTTGAACCAGTTCTTTTGACGGCCTTCAGGAGGCTTCATGTGCATTCTCTCCCTATCACAGAGCTTCTTAACATCAACTCTAGCCTTAACATTATCCTTTGACTTCTCAGGAATGTTCAGGACTGTGTGAAAGAGGGACTCTCCAACATTCTTTTCAGTGTGCATCACATCGATGCTATGGGGAAGTTCGAGGTCCTTGTAATATTCGAGTTGCGTCAAGCCTGCCACGTGAGTCCAGTTGTGCGCCACACCATATCCCACATATCGTGGGCCTTTTCCCTCAGCAGGTGCTAGCGCTAAGTTGACGAGGGAATATCTCCCCGGCAACAGCGCCAGAAACTATGCTTGATGCGTGTAACGTCGCACGTCAGTTGGGAACCCCAAGAGGAAGGTATGATGAGTGCTGCAGCAAGTTTTCCCTCAGTATGAAACCAAGATTTATCGAACCAGTAGGAAAACGAGGTTGCTTCGAAGGTGTTGGTGAAGGAGTGTAGTGCGGCGCAACACCAGGGATTCCTGTGCCAACGTGGAACCTGCACAACACAATCAAATTACTTTGCCCCAACTTAACAGTGAGGTTGTCAATCTCACCGGCTTGCCGAAAACAAAGGGTTAAACGTATCGTATGGAAGATGATGTTTGTTTGCATAAAATAGTAGAGAACAATGATTGCAGTAGATTGTATTTCAGATGTAAAAGAATGGACCGGGGTCCACAGTTCACTAGTGGTGTCTCTCCAATAAGATAACTAACATGCTGGGTAAACAAATTACAGCTGGGCAATTGACAATTGATAAGTGCATATAACATGCATGTGCGAGTTGTGGTGTCTACTATGAGATTCATTTGGGCATTACGACAAAGTACATAGACCGCTATCCAGCATGCATCTATGCCTAAATAGTCCACCTTCCGGTTAACATCTGTACCCCTTCCAGTATTAAGTTGCAAGCAACAGACAATTGCATTAAGTAGTGTGCGTAATGTAAACAATACATTCATCCTTGAATAAAGCATTGCTGTTTTACCCCTAGTGGCAACAACACATCTACAACCTTAGAAATTGCTGTCACTATCCCAGGTTAAATAGAGGTTGAACCCAACTATCATGCATAAATACCCCTTCTTGGAGTCACAAGTATTCACTTGGCCAAGGTTTCAACAAGTAACGGAGAGCATGCAAGATCACAAATGACATAGACATGATAATATAATATTCAGCTCCACATAGGTATCAATATAAGTCAGATCCCAGCAAACACAACATGTAGCATTACAATAAGATGATCTTGATCATGATAGACAGCTCACAAGATCTAAACATGATGGCACAAGTGGAGAAGACAACCATCTAGCTACTGCTATGGACCCATAGTCCAAGGATGAACTACTCACGCATCACTCCGGAGGCGGGCATGGCGATGTAGAGCCCTCCGGTGATGATTCCCCTCTCCAGCAGGGTGCCGGGAAGAGCTTCAGAACCCCCCGAGTTAGGGTTGACGACAGCGGCGGCAGCGAATATGTTCTGGATGAAAGGCTCGGTGTTTTAGGGTTTTCACGTCTCGGGGAATAAATAGGCGAAGGGGCGATGTCGGCGGACCCCCGAGGGGCCCAAACCACCAGGCGGCGCGGTGGGCCCCCCTGCCACGCCGGCCTATGGTTTGGGCACCTCATGGCGAGTCTTCGTCTCTCCTTCGGACTCCGTGTACGTGTTGGAAAAATAGGGACTTGGCCTTTTGTTTCGTGCAATTCCGAGAATATTTCCAGAAGTAACATTCTGAAACCAAAAACAACAGAAAACAGGGAACTGGCACTGTGGCATCTTGTTAATAGGTTAGTCCCAGAAAATGCATAAAAGTGATATGAAGTGTATATAAAACATGTAGCAAATGGTATAATATAAGCATGGAACAGCAGAAATTATGGATACGTTGGAGACGTATCAAGCATCCCCAAGCTTAGTTCTACTCGTCCTCGAGTAGGTAAAACGATAACAACAAATAATTTCTGAGGAGACATGCTTTCACACAATCTTGATCAATATATTGCAAGGCTCATGTCATGAATGAAGTGACTCAAAGCAATGGTCTATAGTTTGCTAACAAATAGATAAAGAGTAAACAATGAATCATATAAGCAAAAACTTTTCATGAATAGTACTTTCAAGACAAGCATCAAAAAGTTTTGCATAAGAGGTAACTCATAAAGCAATAGATTCAAAGTAAAAGGCATTGAAGCAAACACAAAGGATGATAAAGTTTCAGCAATTGCTTTCAACTTGTAACATGTATATCTCATGGATAGTTGTCAACATAAAGCAATATAACAAGTGTAATAAGTAAACATGTAAGAATCAATGCACACAAAGTTGACACTAGTGTTTGCTTCTAAGATAGAAAGGAGTAGGTAAACTGACTCAACATAAAGTAAAAGATAGGCCCTTCGCAGAGGGAAGCAGGGATTAAATCATGTGCTAGAGCTTTTTAAGTTTTTGAAAGCATATAGAGAGCACAA
The DNA here is from genome assembly GCA_947311845.1 of Poa pratensis. Taxonomy (NCBI): domain Eukaryota; kingdom Viridiplantae; phylum Streptophyta; class Magnoliopsida; order Poales; family Poaceae; genus Poa; species Poa pratensis. The sequence goes on from CAMZMU010000035.1 coordinate 10,937,202, forward strand.
AATAAGTATTTGAGAGGTGTTTGTTGTTGTCAACGAATGGTAGTGGGCACTCTAACCCCCTTGTCAACCAGACTTTCAAGAGCGGCTCCCATGAAGGACGTTATCTCTACCAGCAAGGTAGATCATCCCTCTTCTCTTTTGTTTACACATGTATTTTAGTTTCTTTATAGTTGACACTCCTCCCAACCTTTTGCTTACACAAGCCATGGCTATCCGAATCCTCGGGTGCCTTCCAACATTCACATACCATGGAGGGGTGTCTATTTGCAAATTAAGTTGCTTACTGATAATTGGGGCTGGGCACCCCGTTGCCAGCTCTTTTTGCAAATTATTGGATAAGCGGATGTATATGCCACTAGTCCATTGGTGAAAGTCTGTCAGAAGTAAATGACAAGATTGAAAGATAAAACACCACATACTTCCTCATGAGCTATAAAACATTGACACAAATAAGGAGTAATAAAGTTTTGAATAGTTTAAAGGTAGCACATGAAATATTTACTTGGAATGGCAGGAAATACCACATAGTAGGTAGGTATGGTGGACACAAATGGCATGGGTTTTGGCTCAAGTTTTGGATGCACGAGAAGCATTCCCTCTCAGTACAGAGTTTAGGCTAGCAAGGTTGTTTGAAGCAAACACAAGTATAAACCGGTACAGCAAGAATCACATAAAAACATATTGCAAGTATTATAAGACTCTACACTGTCTTCCTTGTTGCTCAAACATTTTACCAGAAAATATCTAGACCTTAGAGAGAACAAATATGCATCCCAAGTCTCAACAAGCTCTACGGTAGTTCTCCACTACTAGGCTTTAACTACATGATGCAAGAGCTTAAACATGATCTACTTGAGAGCTCAAAACAATTGCAAAGTATCAAATCGAAACAAGACAATGATCTACAAGAATGCATATGTCTTTTCCAATACCAACTACTACATGTAGCATTTTCTTTCTTCCAAACAAACACCAATCAATTTATTTAAACATAAACTCTCCAAATGATAATATAATGCAGCAAGAGAGTATTTATAAACAAGTGCTAACAGCTCGAAGAGATGCATGAAAAACAGGAGCTAAAAGCACTGCAGTAGCTAGTTAAGAATACTCAACAAATATAAGTGAAGAACATGAGTATTCACATGAAAAAGCGGAGCGTGTCTCTCTCCCACACAAGGATTGCTAGGATCCGAATTTATTCAAACACAAAAAAAAAAACACACAGACGCTCCAAGTAAAGCGCATAAGATGTGAAAGAATTAAAATATAGTTTCACTAGAGATGACCTGATAAGTTTGTTGATGAAGAAGGGGATGCCTTGGGCATCCCCAAGCTTAGACGCTTGAGTCTCTCTGAATATGGTTGGGATGAACCACGGGGGCATCCCCAAGCTTAGGCTTTTCACTCTTCTTGATCACATAATATCACCCTTCTCGCTTGATCCTTGAAAACTTCCTTCACACCAAACTCAAGACAGTTCTCATTAGAGGGTTAGTGCATAATCAAAAATTCTCATATTCTGTAATGATACAATCAATCCCAAAGCTTCTGGACATTAGCTACAGCCACCAATGCTTTGTGGAGCAAAGAAATCCACACAAACACAGTAAAAGAGCGAATGCAAAACAAAAGGCAGAATCTGTCAAAAACAGAACAGTCTGGAATGACGAATTTTTTCGAGGCACTTAAGTTGCTCAGATGGATCTGGCCTAAAATAATGAAAGTTGCGTACATATCTCAGGAATATGCGTGATTTTTTCAGAATTTTTGAATTTTCTACAGGGAGATAAGCTCAAATCCGTGACAGCTAAAAATCTGTCACTGCGCAGAAATCCAAATCTTGCATCAACTTTCAATATAGAACTTTACTTGGCACAACATTGCGATAAAATAAAGATACAAAGGAGTTGCTACAGAAGTAACAAAACTCCTTGACTCAAAGAAAACAAAAATAACAGCAAATAAAAACGATGGGTTGTCTCCCATAAGCGCTTTTCTTTAACGCCTTTCAGCTAGGCGCAGAAAGTGAAAATCAAGTGTTGTCAAGAGAAGAAGCATCAACATCATAACTTGCTCTAACAATAGAGTCAAAAGGTAACTTCATTCTCTTCCTAGGGAAGTGTTCCATACCTTTCTTGAGAGGAAATTGGTACCTTATATTACCTTCTTTCATATCAATGATGGCACCAACAGTTCGAAGAAAAGGTCTTCCCAAAACAATAGGACAAGATGCATTGCATTCAATATCCATAACAATAAAATCAACGGGACAAGGTTATTGTTTACTGTAATAAAAACATCATTAACTCGCCCCAAAGGTTTCTTCATAGCATTATCAGCGAGAAAAACATCCAAATAACAATGTTCCAAAGGTGGCAAATCAAGAATATCATAAAGCTTCTTGGGCAAAACCGAAATACTTGCACCAAGATCACACAAGGCATTGCAATCAAAATCATTCACCTTTACCTTAATGATGGGTTCCCAACCATCTTCTAATTTCCTAGGAATAGAAGCTTTAAGTTTCAACTTCTCCTCCCTAGCTTGCAAAAGAGCATTTGTAATATGCTTTGTAAAAGCCAAATTAATAGTGCTAGCATTGGGACTTCTAGCTAATTTTTGCAAGAACATAATAACTTCAGAGATGTTACAATCATCAAAATCAAAATCATTATTGTCAATGGTGGTGGAACCATTGTCTCCAATAGTTTGAAAAATTTCAGCACTTTTATCAGAAAAAGTTTCAGCAGTTTTAGGCAATTTCAAACGCTTTGCAGAAGTAGTAGAGACATTACCAACACCAATAACATTACCATCAATAGTAGGAGGCTTACTAGCATGTAAAACATTAGCATTACTAGTGGTGGTGATAGTACAAACTCTAACTATACTATTCTCTTTTTCAAGTTCTTCCTCTTTTTCCCACCTAGCATGCAATTCAGCCAACATCCTAATATTATTATCAATTCGAACTTGGATGGCATTTGCTGTAGCAAATGACTTAGTATCTTTAACTTCATTAGGCATAACTTTCAGTTTTAGAATTTCAACATCATGAGCAAGACTATCAACTTTAGAAGCAAGAACATCAATTTTTTCAAACTTTTCCTCAACAGTTTTATTGAAAGCTTTTTGTGTGCTAATAAATTCTTTAAGCATAGCTTCAAGATCAGAGGACACACTTCTATTGTTGCTGTAGGAATTACCATAAGAATTGCCATAACCATTTGAAGGATAAGGCTTATAGTTGTTGCTACCAAAATTATTCCTATAAGCATTGTTGTTGAAGTTGTTGTTTTTAATGAAGTTTACATCAACATGCTCTTCTTGAGCAACCAATGAAGCTAAAGGAACATTATTAGGATCAACATGAGATCTACCATTCACAAGCATAGACATAATAGCATCAATCTTATCACTCAAAGAGGAGGTTTCTTCAACAGAATTTACCTTCTTACCTTGAGGAGCTCTTTCGGTGTGCCATTCGGAATAGTTGATCATCATATCATCAAGTAGCTTTGTTGCTGCACCTAAAGTGATGGACATAAAGGTTCCTCCAGAGGCGAATCCAATAAGTTCCTTGAGGAAAAATTTAATCCTGCATAAAAGGTTTGGATGATCATCCAAGTAGTCAGTCCATGAGTGGGACAATTCTTCACCAAAGATTTCATTCTTTCCCAAGCTTGAGCAACATGTTCATTATCAAGTTGTTTAAAATTCATAATGCTACTTCTCAAGGATATAATCTTAGCAGGAGGATAATATTTCCCTATGAAAGCATCTTTGCATTTTGTCCAAGAATCAATACTATTTCTAGGCAAAGAAAGCAACCATTCTTTAGCTCTTCCTCTCAAGGAGAAAGGAAAAAGTTTCAGTTTTATAATATCCCCATCCATATCCTTATACTTTTGCATTTCACAAAGTTCAACAAAGTTATTAAGATGGGCAGCAGCATCATCAGTACTAACACCAGAAAATTGCTCTTTCATAACAAGATTTAATAGAGCAGGTTTAATTTCATAAAATTCTGCTTAGAAGCAGGTGGAGCAATAGGAGTGCATATGAAATCATTGTTGTTTGTGCTAGTGAAGTCACACAACTTAGTGTTCTCAGGAGTACTCATTTTGAAAAACAAAATCAAACGAATTAAACAAGTAACTAATTTTTTTGTGTTTTTGATAAAGAGAGCAAACAAGACTAAATAAAAATAAACTAAGCAAGACAAATAACAAAGTAAAGAGATTGGGTGTGAGAGACTCCCCTTGCAGAAGCAATTCGGTTTTCCCCGGCAACGGCGCCAGAAAACGTGTTGCTAGCGCTAAGTTGACGAGGGAATATCTCCCCGGCAACAGTGCCAGAAACAATGCTTGTACGTCACACGTCAGTTGGGAACCCCAAGAGGAAGGTATGATGAGTGCAGCAGCAAGTTTTCCCTCAGTATGAAACCAAGGTTTAATCGAACCAGTAGGAAAACGAGGTTTGCTTCGAAGGTGTTGGTGAAGGAGTGTAGTGCGGCGCAACACCAGGGATTCCGGTGCCAACGTGGAACCTGCACAACACAATCAAATTACTTTGCCCCAACTTAACAGTGAGGTTGTCAATCTCACCGGCTTGCTGAAAACAAAGGGTTAAACGTATCGAATGGAAATGATGTTTGTTTGCATAAAACAGTAGAGAACAATGATTGCAGTAGATTGTATTTCAGATGTAAAAGAATGGACCGGGGTCCACAGTTCACTAGTGGTGTCTCTCCAATAAGATAACTAACATGCTGGGTAAACAAATTACAGCTGGGCAATTGACAATTGATAAGTGCATATAACATGCATGTGTGAGTTGTGGTGTCTACTATGAGATTCATTTGGGCATTACGACAAAGTACATAGACCGCTATCCAGCATGCATCTATGCCTAAATAGTCCACTTTCCGGTTAACATCCGTACCCCTTCCAGTATTAAGTTGCAAGCAACAGACAATTGCATTAAGTAATGTGCGTAATGTAAACAATACATTCATCCTTGAATAAAGCATTGCTGTTTTACCCCTAGTGGCAACAACACATCTACAACCTTAGAACTTGCTGTCACTATCCCAGGTTAAATAGAGGTTGAACCCAACTATCATGCATAAATACCCCCTCTTGGAGTCACAAGTATTCACTTGGCCAAGGCTTCAACAAGTAACGGAGAGCATGCAAGATCACAAATGACATAGACATGATAATATAATATTCAGCTCCACATAGGTATCAATATAAGTCAGATCCCAGCAAACACAACATGTAGCATTACAATAAGATGATCTTGATCATGATAGGCAGCTCACAAGATCTAAACATGATGGCACAAGTGGAGAAGACAACCATCTAGCTACTGCTATGGACCCATAGTCCAAGGATGAACTACTCACGCATCACTCCGGAGGCGGGCATGGCGATGTAGAGCCCTCCGGTGATGATTCCCCTCCGGCAGGGTGCCGGGAAGAGCTTCAGAACCCCCCGAGTTAGGGTTGACGACGGCGGCGGCAGCGAATATGTTCTGGATGAAAGGCTCGGTGTTTTAGGGTTTTCACGTCTCGGGGAATAAATAGGCGAAGGGGCGATGTCGGCGGACCCCCGAGGGGCCCAAACCAGGCGGCGCGGTGGGCCCCTGCCGCGCCGCCATGGTTTGGCCACCTCGTGGCTCTTCGTCTCTCCTTCGGACTCCGTGTACGTGTTGGAAAAATAGGGACTTGGCCTTTTGTTTCGTGCAATTCCGAGAATATTTCCAGAAGTAACTTTCTGAAACCAAAAACAGCAGAAAACAGGGAACTGGCACTGTGGCATCTTGTTAATAGGTTAGTCCCAGAAAATGCATAAAAGTGATATGAAGTGTATATAAAACATGTAGCAAATGGTATAATATAAGCATGGAACAGCAGAAATTATGGATACGTTGGAGACGTATCAGCAAGCATGTGAGCACTTAGCTCGGCGTCAACAGCTGCACCATTGAAAGTTGGTATCGCTTTTTCTTCACGCTCAACTCTGCCCTTCTTGAAGTTCTTTTTGTCTTCTCTAAATCGTTGCCCTCTTTTGAGGAACTTTCGATGTGTGTCAAACGCAGAATACTTCCGTCCCGCCGTTAGCCACATGAACTCAAGTCGGTTCCTGCACACTGGGCATGGCCACTTACCAGCTGTACACCATCCGCAGAATAGGGCGTACCCTGGCATGTCGTGCATGGAATTGTGATTCCAAACTTTCATCAAGAAGTTTGTCTTCGATGCATGATCATATGTCAACGTCCCGTGGTGCCAAGAGTGGTTCAGATCATCCACAATTGGCTACATGTAGACACTTAAATTCTTCCCCGGGTATTCAGGACCTGGAATGATCAGCGACAGGAATATGGTCTTCCTTTGCATTAGGGCTCCGGGAGGGAGATTGAGCGGAATAACAAACACGGGCCAGCAGCTGTACGAGGTAGTCGACAAACCATATGGATTGAATCCATCGGTTGCTATCGCGATTCTCACGTTTCGAGCTTCTGCTGCCTCATGGGGTGGTTCGTATCAAAGTTCTTCCATGCCGTACCATCAGATGGATGTCCCATCAATTCCCGTCCGTGCTCATCCGTGTATCTCTTCCCCGTCTTGTGCCATTGCATCTGTGTGGCAGACTCTTTGTTCATGTAAAGTCGCTTGATTCTTTGTATGAATGGGAGGTAACGAAGAATCTGAACGGTGACTTTTGACTGCGTCTTCTGACCATCGGCTCCTTTTAAATGATACCTAGAGGCCTTACACAAGCTACAGTACTTGTCATTGGCAAACTGTTTCCAAAACAAAAGGCATTCTTTTGGACAACAATCTATCTTTACATAATCCATGCTGAGATCTCGCAGGATTTTCTTCGTTTCGTAAATGCTTTTAGGCAGACAATGCCCTTCAGGCAACATGTTACCATATGTTTGCAGATGCGCTTCAAAGCATGAACGGGTGTTGCCATACTCGAGCTTGTTGGCTAGTGCTTGCGAGAGGCCTCTGAGACGAGGCCATCATATCAAAGAAGGCCTTCGCGGTTGGCTCTGGGTCCTCTGGTTAACGTGTTTCCTCCGGTTCTGGAGGTTCGTCTGGTTCTGGCTGTTCCTCCTGTGATGGTGGCAAATCGGGCAAGTCGCCATCACGGAGATCATCTAGCCAGTTACTAATCCCATCATCTTCATTGCCATTGATCCGCTGCCGCATAACCCTGCCATTCTCGCATTCGTACTCATCAAAGTTGACTGTCGTCACGAAGTTCGGCATATACCCATGAGACCAGAGGTGTTTAATCATCTCATCCTTTCCCTGACGTGTATGAAACTTGCAACGAGGGCAAGGGCAGTTTCAACGAATGCCTGACTATGAACCCTTATGTGCTAACTCCTTCACTAACAAATGCGTCTTCCATACCCACTCGTCTGTTTTGTCAACCGCACTAGTTCGGCCACTGTACATCCACCCATTATCAGCCATTCTCTGCTTTGCTGTGAGCCAAATAATAATAACATGAAATTAAATGCATCATATTTTTATTTTCTTGCATGCAATGTCACCAATTTATTACGGCCAAATTTTATCTTTTACAGCATGCAAGGGTTCACCTAAACTTCTAATAGGAAGGGCCTATCCCACCCGAGTATGTGTAGATCGAGTCGTGTTCCATGTTCTACCCCGACCCGAGACGGAATTTCGGCAGCACCTCCCCGTTGTTCTTCAGAATACACGTCTCGAGCTTGTCAAGCCGAGAGGGTGTGCATCCGAAGAACAACGGGGAGGTGCTGCGGAAATTCCGTCTCAGGAAGGGGTAGAACATGGAACACGACCCGATCTACACATACTCGCGCTGTCCAACAGGACAATCCGGAATAGTTACGGTTATAAATATGCAAAGATGGACAATCCTGCATATTTATAAATTTGTAACCCTTCCGGACGGGATCTGACTCGGCTTACGCGACTGACTTGGTGATCTAGACCAAAATAAACCTGTGCAGCAAGAGAGGCGAAAGATTTATACCCTCGAAGCGTGATCGGTGGCCGGAGAAGGTCGAGGACTGCTCCGGAAGAGGGCGACAAAACAAAGGGCACCGAGGCGGCCCCTCCTCAGCTGGAGAAGAAGCCCCGCGATGACGCGCGGGACAGACGGTGCTGGCTGGCGGGAAGCATATGATACAGGGGTTAGTCAAGGAAGCATAGATAAAAAAAAACAGGCCTACGTGAGACAACATCGATTGTACAACAAGCAATGGCAGCGTTAGGGTAGCAATAACAGTGTTAGCGTAGGCAATGGCAGTACCAAACTGAGACAACATCAATTGGAACAGTGCAAAATAATAAACAAGCAATGGCAGTAGCAAAATCGGGCATCAATTGGACTTCATCTACACTACAGCAACATCAATTGTACAACAACCAGCAAGGAACCATCAACAAAGAGGAATTTAAACAACACTTTTATCTACTCTTTGCAAAATAGCTGCATCAATCAACACCAAAATTGGACAGCAATTTCCAAGCAGTAGCAAAATTGAAGGCAGTATAGCTATATTGCAGTTCCTCTACAAGTTCAAAGCATAATCAACTGTAAAAAATTGCAATCAGCAGCACAACCACGCCTCCCTACTCGCGCCCCGCTCCCGCACCCCATCCTCGCCACCCCGCTCGCGCATCCCGGCCTCCCGTGCATCCGGACGGCCGCCGCATCTGCTGGCGCACCCCAATCCCGGCGCCGCCCCGCTCGCGCATGCCTCCCCGCCCCATCTGCGTGGCTGGCGCCACCCCGAACCAACCCATCGCGCGTGGCATGGACTCAAGAAAACAAAGAGGAGACGAACCTGGAGTGGAAGGTCGCCGGAGCAAGGGGCGGGCGGCGGAGAGGATGGCGAGGGGCGAGGGGCGGGCGGCGGAGAGGACAGCGAGGGGCGGGCAGCGGCGGCGCGCGTGGGTGCGTGCGAGGGGCGGGGCAGCGGCGGCGGCGTGCGTGCGTGCGTGTATGTGTGTGTGGTGTGAACGAACCGGTGAGGGGGATAAGGTTAGGGCAACTCTATGCCGACGGCAATGCCGTCGGCGTAGATTTTTTTTTTTGAAACTTACTATTTTTCCTTTAGTTGTGCTACACAATAATATAAGTTAGTCAAAATTTTAGTTGTACTACACAATAATCTCTACTATATAATATGGCTTGAGGAGGTGTTGGTACATCATTTTTTTTGCCAATTTTACCCTCCTACCAAATCACATATTTACCCACCAGTGCCACCCATAAGTCATACCGCGATTTAAGTTTTGTTTTTATTTCACCCTCCCTCTGTCTCTTCCATCGACAGGGAGCCGCTGCGCGCCGTCGGGGGCACGTGCGGGTGCGTGGGTGGATGCCGTTGGGGCGTGGAGCAGGCGGAAGAGAAGGCGGCCGGGTACCTCGCCGTCGCCCTGGCCGCAGGAGGAGGAGCGCACCGCGCCGCGTCCCGGCCGCCGCGCCAGAGCAGTGCGTCTCCCATTTTCTACCGGCTCGCTCGATCACCCCTCCCGCATAGGCTCGCCGACCCGTGGGCCACAAACGCAACGCACACGGCCCGTTTGCTGCTCCTTCTGCTTTTCCCCTCCATCCGTCCTCTCATGGTGCGGCGGCGCCGACACATAGAGCGGGAGGCCTACCGTTCACTCCTACCCATCCCCATCTCTCGTACTGAAGCCATTGCCTACTCTCCTCATTCAGCGCCGTCGACTCCCCCTATAGGAACGAGATCTCCTGCTGGAAGGAAGTCAACGGTACCTGCTGGAGGGGAACAACGGTTGATTCGTCCGACCTTCGGAGGGATCCGCTCAGGAGAACTTCTCGTGGCCATCACGCTTGGAGGGAAACCACGCAGCAGCTACTGCTGGCTCTAGCTCATCGTCACCAAGCAGGCGCCCGAGCTGCCCCTCTCCATGGTGAGCCTTAAACATCTTCTTCTTATTCTTCCATTCGTTCTCCTCTTTTATTCGGTTGTTTATTGGAAGCATTGATGTTGTAAAGTCAACATGTCAGCGTTACTCTTTTTGGTCTTCAGCTCCCGAATATGGGATGTGCTCATGGAATTTCACAGATATATAGTACAAGATGCCATTATGTTCAACATCAAATTGTTGCAAAAAAAAAACTACTCTATTTTTCCTACTGATTAGATTAGGACCAGCCTCCCTGTTTTATCTGTTTTATTACGAAATTGCAAATGATGTGGACCTGAAGATGTTGATGTAGACCGGAGAGAACATGATTATATTAAATGACTGCTGGAATAGGATTAGCCAATGAAAATGGCGTGGATGGGGATACTGAGTAGAACTTAGATTATATCAGTGTGCTTATGAGTTTTGTAAGCACTGGTTTGTAGCAGATATTCTCTTAACATGTTTTGAAAATTCATTAAACATGGGTCCTTTTAATTCAGAAGTGAATTGTAGCAGATATTCTCTTAACCTGCTCATGGCGGCGACGATGGCGTGGGGCGCCAACGATAGCTCACTGCTTGAGCTGAACTAAATCAAGGCCTGACTGCCACTACAGAAGCCCCAACGCCAGACCTTGTCCGCGGGTGCCGGTATATGTGTTGTTTTCTGGTTAGGGAATTGCAGCGCAAAAGATAGTATGAAGGCGAACACGGCTCTACAAGTGGAGGTTAGATCTGCGCTCCCTCTACCAATTTGGTCCGCTTCGATTAACCGATGAACAACGAGATCGGGGCTTATGTTCTTCAGGATGGGCGACCAGAGGAACCTGATTGTCGGATTACCAAGACGCCATGGAGGCCATGCAAGCAATCATGGCTTGCCATACACTACAGGCGCACGCTGCTAAGATGTGTGGATGAATTCATTTTTGTTTCAGTGTGTTCTAGGTTCTTGACTGATGTTATATAGGCACAGATTAGAAAATTAATTGCGAATTGATATTGCTGTGCACTTTTGAAAAAACAAGGTCTGAATACATCATGCAAACATTATGCAATGCGTCCTATATGCACTTTTGGATTTGCTTTGTTAATAGAAGAAGACATCATGCTTGCTTTCATATAAATTTAGTTATAGTCCCATTTAATTGAGGAAAGAAGACATTGTTGCAGTCCAATTTATGCAGAAGCAAATCATTCCCTCCGGATTAGCTCATGTTATTGGAGTTGTAGTGGGTCATTTGTGGCAATTTAACAAAGTAATTTACTGAAATATTTTATCAGCATACAAAGTTCACTGCCGTAGTACTCTCATGTCCTTGGTTGTAGAATGATCGTATTTTTTCAGTGCAAATCACTTCTCATCTTCTATTACAGTTTACTTCAATATCTCGGCTATCTGATGACATGAAAGTGACAAGGTTCATATAGAGGAAAGATTTTACTCTTTGATCATCTACTCAGTTTCAGGTGATCATGTAGAAGTATTATTCTATTATACAATAAATTTAGTGTTTTTTATGCTGGTTCTGAAGATTAGAAAATTGTGAAATATTTTACTTATTGCTTAGTAATATTTTCTCGGCTTTTCATTACAAACATTAGTCATCGGTTAATTTCATATAACAGTTGGTTCATTATACTATATTTCTTGGTGTTACTCAGATAAGGTGTTTATATATGTCAAGACCTTTTGGATTCTGATAGTGTTCATAACACAGGATTAGGTTCATGATACGACATGTAAATTGATCAAGAAGTGCATTGCGTGTTTTGGGCGCCTCCACGAGACAATTTTTTATCTCCCGTAGCAGAGCACGTGCACAGAGGACTTGCTGCTACAACACGGTATGATTTCAGAAGTTACATGCTGCTTGTACGGATAATCCGAGCTCCGAGGGTCAGAGACACGAGCGAGGGGCATGGATTGAAGGGAAGTGGAATAAGTTTATACATCACATGACAATATATGAAAGCCATTACAAGAAACCAGGTCTAGGTTATAAGCGAAGTGGAATAATTGTCAACAAGATATAATTGTTGGATTTTGCATAAGAAGTCAAATACAATTGTTCAGCAAATTACATTTTAAAATAATTTCAATCTTTTCTCTTCATGTGTATCATTTCTATATGTGAGGTATGAAAAAAAAAATTTAAACGACCGTAGCAACGCATGGGCATTCCACTAGTATTAGTAAATATTCCCAAAATTTTGGTGGGGTTCCGACGCTCCGGGGACCCGCTTCGGCGAAACCCACTAGAGAGGAAGTGAAGTCAGTGAAGTCGGTCACACCCCGAAGTAGGATACCGGATATTTAAAACACACAACACACTTGTATACATATGGTATGACACAACCTAGGATTGTGTGGGATTCCGACGCTCCGATGCCCTGCTTCGGCGAAACCCTGAATTCGCTGGAAAAACCCTAACGTTTTCGTCTACCCCCTTGAACGGCATCGAAAAGGGGTAAGCCAGTGTACTTTTTTGCCTGGTTGTGTTAGGTTAGGCCATAGGAAGGTGAGAAACCAAAGTCTACCCCAAATCAACACAAGATTCCATCCGGTTCGCCCGAAAGGGGAGTTTTCACCTCTAAGTGCAGAAACTCACTAGAGAGAAAGTCGGTGAAGCCGGTCACACCCCAGAGTAGGATATTGCACATTTACAACACACAACACACGTGTATACATATGGTATGGCACAACCAAGGTTTTTGTGGGGTTCCGACGCTCCGGGGCCCCGCTTCGGCGAAACCCTGAATCCGCTGGAAAAACCCTAACGTCTACCCCCATAGACGTGAGTCGAAAGGGGGTAGGCCAGTGGACTTTTTTGCTTGGTTGTGTTAGGTTAGGCCATAGGAAGGTGAGAAACCAAAGTCTACCCCAAATCAACACAAGATTCCATCCGGTTCGCCCGAAAGGGGAGTTTTCACCTCTAAGTGCAGAAACTCACTAGAGAGAAAGTGAAGTCGGTGAAGCCGGTCACACCCCGGAGTAGGATATTGCACATTTACAACACACACCACACTTGTATACATATGGTATGGCACAACCTAGGTTTTGGTGGGGTTCACTACAAGAAATATGCTAACTAGTGACTCACAAATTTGGTCACTTAAAGGTCATAATTTTTCATCTATGACCTTTTTATGACCAAAATCTGAAGGTCACATATGGAGCGTCTCAAACGGTCATATGTGACCTTTTTTTGAATTGGTCATAACCATCTATGACAAAATCTGATGGTCATAACTCTTATGACCAATTTATTTGGTCACGCACTATCTGGCGTAGACACGTCAGATCCTACGTGGCCAATCCTACGTGGCAAGATTGTGACCAAATTAGAAGGTCATAGAACAGATTCAGCCCAGTCCACGGTGGTCATCCAGATGGGCCAAGCCCAACAATTCAGCCCGTTTATATTATTTTTTCTATAATTTCTGGGCGACCTAATGGGCTAAATTCAACATTTTGGCCTTTTTCGTTTCTTGGGCGTTGGCCTTTTATAGCCGATTTATTTCTCTTTTCGGCCTTTTTTATCAGATCAGTTTTCAAATAGGTCCCAATTGTCAGATTCATCACGGTAGTGGGTCCCAGTCATCAGGCTTTATTTTTTCCTCATCGTATCAGTATCAAATATACAAATCACAAAGCAGAGAGAGAACACACGATAACTTCAAAATTACAGCCAAAATCAGTTTATTACAATATTCTCGTCAGTACAGGTACTGACAGAAATTCCAGACTAGTTCACATATCTGAAACTTCAGGGATATAACCATATAATATTCCACAAAATCACAAATATAACACTCTACAAATAAAAATGTCAGCAAGTATAGAAGCTAGCGACTCTTTGATAGGCTGGAACGTCTTCAGGCTTCCTCTAACTTCTTCAACTTGTAGCTCTTGTAAACGACAGGATATACTCTAAATGCCACTTTAGGTTATGTTCATAGTCTTGACAAAGATAATATCTGCCAACAGTTCAACAAAATAATTTTAAACAGAAACTAAAATCAAGAAGCATGTTTATATGAAAACACAAAGAATAAACTAACAAAGGAATTGTGGAGCATACCAACTATAGCGTTTTGTTGGACATGGGCAACTATCCATTTAACATGCATCGAACATCTAAAACAGAATTGAAAAGAGGAAACATCAGCATTGAATTACTTGCCAACAACCATCACATCACATAACAAAATCTGGCCATTGCACACGATCTGCATAGATAAAGATAAAAAATGGAGGGGAAAGCAAGAGGATGGAGCAATGGGCTCACTTTCAGAAGAACTGAGTAGTCACCGACGATCATCCAATCGGCAATCCTTGTTCCGTTCAGTGCGTCTATGAGCTCAAGCACGCGGCACAGACACCTCGAGATTCCACGGAGGCTAGCTTGCCTTCAAGGAAAACAGGAGGTTTACATAGTATTTTAAGCAGATAACAGTAATGAGGAGGCATGTAAACATATAACAGTATTCTATTGCAGTTCTTTAAATTTTAGCTAGACTAATCAAAATAACATTCACATGCTGATTCATTTTATATATTCATATGGATAGAATGAAACCAAATAGCTGACAATGAAAGATCAATGCAACAAATACATAGTGTTGGTAGTAATAGTTATGACTTAAACTCTAACCTCACATGGACATGGATTAGCATACTGCAACCATCTAGTAATTTAGCTACCACTACATTGAAACAAGGATCATGTTTAGGTCCATAACATTATATTATTCAAGTATTTAAATCAACGGCCAGTAATTCCTCAAAGTACCAAAGAATTCTACAATGTCTGACCAACTGAGATGGTAATCAGGAGACACGACTACCAGTGGAGCATCATGGCACAGCAGCAAACAGTACATGAAAACTTCAACGCCAAACATTATGTAGAAGATAATATCATCCAACTACCGTTACAATCCATTGAACTGCCAAGATCTAATAATACTTGTCGCAGGTGAGTGCAAACAAACATCACCAGGTAGGTATTGCAGGAAGAAATGCTCGGAGCAAGCAAGTATTAAGACTATTAACCTAGAAGCACGATCTTGGGGACATGAATCAAACAACACCTGGTTTTCACATTCTGCACATGGCGCAATCCTGGTGGTGATGCTGAACACCTTGGTGGGAATCCTCACGGGTCCCTTCACCCTCGTGCTGCAGGGGTCCAGCTCCTGTCGGTTCCATCCACGTTCAGGGGGAGGGATAAGCCTGGGCAAAATTTGGTCCGAGCTAAGCAAGGAGGTCGCGGTTCTGCAGGGAGATCGACATCGAAGGTTCCCACTTCAACAGAGAAAGAGCGTTAGAGGGGGGTGAGCAGGAGATGATGCGGCCCGAGGGAAGAGTGAGAGATGGAGCAAGGCGTGGTCAGGGAAGCCGGTGGTGGGCGAGGCCCCACAATCCTGGCGGCCATGGCGGGTTGCGGCTGCTGCGAGGAAGGGAGAGGCGGTGAGCTCGCGTCCCACTCGCCCCACACCCTCCGGCTCTCCCAGAGGCTGAAGACGGAGGAGGACCGCGAGTCGCTACACGCCAGGGTCAAAGTCATCATGGGTAGATCTCACCATGGCAGGACGGATCCGGGGCGGCGGGGTACCGCGGGATGTGATGGCGGCGGCGCTGGGGAAAAGGAGGGACGTCGCCTGTGCGGTGGGGTGGTGCGGATGTGGAGCGTGAGAGGGGAGGAGGCGAGCGAGGTGTCACCTCAGACGGACTGACGGGATCGAATGGTCGGCGCCGTCGCAAGAGAGAAGAAAGAAAGGTGCTAGGGTTTTACGTCTGGAAGGAGGCGACGCGCTGACTTTATACCAGACAAGCGTGCTCCGGACCGTCGAATCGGCATCTGATGGCCTGTCGCGCTCCAGAAGCTGTCAAACAGGCCTAAGAGCTGGCCTGGGCCAGTTTCGGCCCAGTTAGACAGAGTACTTATGAAGGAAAACAAACTTTTAGGCTGAAATAAAAATGTTTTAGCGCTTAATTTTTGTGAATAACCTACCCAATATTTGTTGAAAACATGGGCCACAATTTTTTTAATATTATACCAAATTTAAATGCAAGAAACCTTCGTGCTAATGGTCATGTTCGCTGTTTTGACCGTATTTTGAAATCGGCACATGAAATTCAAAAAAAATAAAGAAATGGAAAACCTTCGCGTTGTGTCATGCATTATATGTGTCCTAGTATCCATAAAAAATAATAAACTTGGAATACGGCAAAAAAAAAATTGAACAGAGGATTGGTCCCGAAGGACCGAGAGCTTCATTGATAGTCAATGTTGAGTTCACAAATTACAAATAAGGCCCCTACAAAGCAGGAAATTACACACTAGGCCAAGCATTTTGCACAAAGGACCTCAAACCAAATACAGGAAACGCAATTAGGTCCTGCTCCTTTCTCAGCGCGACGAACCAGAGAAGCGGCGCAGCCGTTCTGTACCTCGCCGGGGACGAACCACTTGGGAAGTACAGACGGGAGCACGCTGCCCGCAACTCGAAGGGCCTCCGAAATGGCAACGTGGCCTGGAGGTTGGAAGATCCACCTTTGCCGACCGGAGAGAGCCATAGCCGACGCAAGGGGCGGGAGCGGTCGCCTTCCGACCAGGGAGAACAGCGACGCAAGCTGCGCCGCCGTGAGGAAGCTCCCTGAAGAAGCACATCTTCTCCCCTGGTGCAAATCCAGTAGCGAGCAAGCATGAATTGGATTTACTTCTCTCCTCTCACCACCAAGATGAGCAGCAAAGAATCCTCCCAAATCCACGCCACCGCAACTGAGTTCGCGATTAACGAACCTAGTTATTGAAGAGGTCACCGAGTTGACGATGCTGACCGCCTCCTCCATCCTCTGGAGCTTGGCCGCCTGCTTCATCGCCTCCGCCGTGTAAAAGAAGCGGTTCCTGGACTCCTGCAACACCAACCTCGCAGCACCATCATCAAGCCCGTAGAAGAAGAGATGACACCATTCCCTCTCCTCGCCACCTCGGCCGGCCAGAGAGAAATCCACATCTCCACTCTTCGAGACGGGCAGATGCTGCAGCCCAGCAAGATTATTGAACCAGTCACGGCTGCCTCCACTCCTGCAAGAAATCCACCAAGGACCAAAACTGCAAAAGGAGAGGAGCCCGGATCCAGTGCCGCTAGGAGCCGCTGGAATCCAGCCAAAGAAGGGGAGGAAAGACAGCATGAAGCCAAGGCGAGGATAAAGCCCAATCCAACTACTATGTACAGATCCTAGTCCGGTGCCGTTCCTAGTCCATCTCCGGCCAGTTAATCTGGCGGGGAGGACGGCGGGAAGGCCCAGGGCGGCGTAGGCGACTCTCAACGGGAGAGGGAGGGGGCGGAGCTAGCGAGGAGAGGAAAAAGAGCACGACAATTTTATTGGAAAAGTGTTCTCAGAAATGAGCTATCATCTACGAAGATTCATAGCTTTGAGGCCAAATGACGAATGTTATTGCCACATTCATTGCATAGTTTGTTCAAATGTTCCCATATTGGGCACAAACGTTCATCTTGGAACCACGAACAATGTTGCTGAATAAAGTTTTCATTTTCCTTTCACAAAAAAATAATTTTTCATTTTCCGAATGCGAAAAATGGGTTTTTTTGTGAAGCACCTGCCAAAACTATGTTGCAAAATTGGAGTAATAAATTTTCTAAAAATACAAGACCACATTGTATCTACAAATATCCAAATGTTATGTCTCAAAGTGTTTCCATTCACCTCTCGTGAAAAAGACAAATTTCTGTGGATTTAGCAGGAAGCGGGTCAAATTTGAACTGCAACTGCTTCGTAGTTTCCTCATGATTTTTTTTAAAAATCTCTTTTGGGTACACAAGTACCTATTTCATCAGAGATACAACAATAGATTCACCATATTCAACCCCTAGCTACAAACGATCATGTTCGCCGTTTTGACCGTATTTTGAAATCGGCACATGAAATTCAAAAAAATTCAAATAAATGGAAAACCTTCGCCTTGTATCACTATGTGTGTCCTAGTATCCATAAAAAATAATAAACTTGGAATACGGATTTTGTTTTTGAAAAGTGTTCTCAGAAATGAGCTATCATCTACGAAGATTCATAGCTTTGAGGCCAAATGACGAATGTTATTGCCACATTCATTGCATAGTTTGTTCAAATGTTCCCATATTGGGCACAAACTTTCATCCTGGATCCACGAACAATGTTGCCGAATAAAGTTTTCATTTTCCTTTCACAAAAAAAATCATTTTTCATTTTCCGAATGCGAAAAATGGGTTTTTTTTGTGAAGCACCTACCAAAACTATGTTGCAAAATTGGAGTAATAAATTTTCTAAAAATACAAGACCACATTGTATCTACAAATATCCAAATGTTATGTCTCAAAGTGTTTCCATTCACCTCTCGTGAAAAAGAAAAATTTCTGTGGATTCAGTAAGAAGCGGGTCAAATTTGAACTCCAACTGCCTCGTAGTTTGCTCATGATTTTAAAAAAAATCACTTTTGGGTACACAAGTACCTATTTCATCAGAGATACAACAATAGTTTCACCATATTCAACCCCTAGCTACAAATGGTCATGTCCGCCATTGTGACCGTATTTTGAAATCGGCATCCAAAATTCAAAAAAATTCAAATAATTGGAAAACCTTCGCCTTGTATCACTATGTGTGTCCTAGTATCCATAAAAATAATAAACTTGGAATACGGATTTTGTTTTTGAAAAGTGTTCTCACAAATGAGCTATCATCTACGAAGATTCATAGCTTTGAGGCCAAATGACGAATGTTATTGTCACATTCATTGCATAGTTTGTTCAAATGTTCCATATTGGGCACAAACGTTCATCTTGGAACCACGAAAAATGTTGCCGAATAAAGTTTTCATTTTCCTTTCACAAAAAAATAAATCATTTTTCATTTTCCGAATGCGAAAAATGGGTTTTTTTGTGAAGCACCTACCAAAACTATGTTTCAAAATTGGAGTAATAAATTTTCTAAAAATACAAGACCACATTGTATCTACAAATATCCAAATGTTATGTCTCAAAATGTTTCCATTCACCTCTCGTGAAAAAGACAAATTTATGTGGATTCAGTAGGAAGCGGGTCAAATTTGAACTGCAACTGCCTCGTAGTTTGCTCATGATTTTTTTTTAAAAATCACTTTTGGGTACACAAGTACCTATTTCATCAGAGATATAACAATAGTTTCACCATATTCAACCCCTAGCTACAAACGGTCATGTCCGCCATTGTGACCGTATTTTGAAATCGGCATCCAAAATTCAAAAAAATTCAAATAAATGGAAAACCTTCGCCTTGTGTCACTATGTGTGTCCTAGTATCCATACAAAATAATAAACTTGGAATACGGATTTGGTTTTTGAAAAGTGTTCTCAGAAATGAGCTATCATCTACGAAGATTCATAGCTTTGAGGCCAAATGACGAATGTTATTGCCACATTCATTGCATAGTTTGTTCAAATGTTCCCATATTGGGCACAAACGTTCATCTTGGAACAACGAACAATGTTGCTGAATGAAGTTTTCATTTTCCTTTCACAAAAAAATAATTTTTCATTTTCCGAATGCGAAAAATGGGTTTTTTTGTGAAGCACCTGCCAAAACTATGTTGCAAAATTGGAGTAATAAATTTTCTAAAAATACAAGACCACATTGTATCTACAAATATCCAAATGTTATGTCTCAAAGTGTTTCCATTCACCTCTCGTGAAAAAGATAAATTTCTGTGGATTTAGCAGGAAGCGGGTCAAATTTGAACTGCAACTGCTTCGTAGTTTCCTCATGATTTTTTTTAAAAATCTCTTTTGGGTACACAAGTACCTATTTCATCAGAGATACAACAATAGATTCACCATATTCAACCCCTACCTACAAACGATCATGTTCGCCGTTTTGACCGTATTTTGAAATCGGCACATGAAATTCAAAAAAATTCAAATAAATGGAAAACCTTCGCCTTGTATCACTATGTGTGTCCTAGTATCCATAAAAAATAATAAACTTGGAATACGGATTTTGTTTTTGAAAAGTGTTCTCAGAAATGAGCTATCATCTACGAAGATTCATAGCTTTGAGGCCAAATGACGAATGTTATTGCCACATTCATTGCATAGTTTGTTCAAATGTTCCCATATTGGGCACAAACTTTCATCCTGGAACCACGAACAATGTTGCCGAATAAAGTTTTCATTTTCCTTTCACAAAAAAAATCATTTTTCATTTTCCGAATGCGAAAAATGGGTTTTTTTGTGAAGCACCTACCAAAACTATGTTGCAAAATTGGAGTAATAAATTTTCTAAAAATACAAGACCACATTGTATCTACAAATATCCAAATGTTATGTCTCAAAGTGTTTCCATTCACCTCTCGTGAAAAAGACAAATTTCTGTGGATTCAGTAAGAAGCGGGTCAAATTTGAACTCCAACTGCCTCGTAGTTTGCTCATGATTTTTAAAAAAATCACTTTTGGGTACACAAGTACCTATTTCATCAGAGATACAACAATAGTTTCACCATATTCAACCCCTAGCTACAAATGGTCATGTCCGCCATTGTGACCGTATTTTGAAATCGGCATCCAAAATTCAAAAAAATTCAAATAAATGGAAAACCTTCGCCTTGTGTCACTATGTGTGTCCTAGTATCCATACAAAATAATAAACTTGGAATACGGATTTGGTTTTTGAAAAGTGTTCTCAGAAATGAGCTATCATCTACGAAGATTCATAGCTTTGAGGCCAAATGACGAATGTTATTGCCACATTCATTGCATAGTTTGTTCAAATGTTCCCATATTGGGCACAAACGTTCATCTTGGAACCACGAACAATGTTGCTGAATAAAGTTTTCATTTTCCTTTAAAAAAAACCATTTTTCATTTTCCGAATACGAAAAGTGGGTTTTTTTGTGAAGCACCTACCAAAACTATGTTGCAAAATTGGAGCAATAAATTTTCTAAAAATACAAGACCACATTGTATCTACAAATATCCAAATTTTATGTCTCAAAGACAAATTTCTGTGGATTCAGCTGGAAACGACTAGATTTTGAACTGCAGCTGCCACAGAGTTTGCCCGTTATTTTTCCTAAATTTCGTTTTTAGATTCACAAGTATCCATTTCATCATAGATACATCAAAATATCCACATGATTCAAACACTAGACACGAACGGTCACGGCCACGAATTTGACTAGATTTTCAAATGAGCACACGAAATTCAAAAACAAAGACAAACAAATGGAAATATATTGAAAACGTGTTCTCACAAATGTATTGAATTTAATAGATTAATAAAAAATCAAATTCTGGAAATCATGTCATAGTTTGTTAGAAAGATCTCATCTCATGCACAAGTATGCATCTTGGAATGACGAACAATGTTGCCGAAGAAAGATTTCATTTTCTTTGAACAAAAAATCATTTTTCATTTTCCAAATGTCAAAATTGGTGTTTTTGTGAAGGACCTACAAAATATATGTTGCAAAATTATACCACAAGATTTAAAAAAAAATACTATACCACATTTTATGTACAAAATTATACCACAAAAAAAATACTAGATGTGTTTGATAGTTTTCTTTTTTATTCATTGAGAAAATAATTTTTAGTTACACAAGTAGTCATTCTTTTACATTTCCAACATGATCCTTGCAATCTTTATAAATTTTTCGAAATTACTTTGGTTGAAATTGAAGTTCAAAATCAAAAGTTATAAGAAAAGAAGAAAAGAATAAACGAAAGAATAAAAAAGGTGAATCGGCCAAATCGAGCCGGCCCAGCCCAGCCTAGCAGCCGAATCAGGAAGCCTAGCAGCCTAGCAGCCCAGCCCAGCCGAGAGTACTCGGCACAGGTAGGAAGCAGAAAAAAAAAGGAAGGATGTGGCCTCGCCCACCATGGCCCAAGCCCAGGGACACAAGCACAAGGGATAAATAAATTGTGCGCCAACATTTTTCAACGTAGGCATGGTGGCCTGTTGGTTGGGTGCGCCGTGCTCATGGGTGAGATCCCAGGTTCGAGTCTTGAAACGAACATTTTTGTGATTATTACTCATGTGCGCTGTATGGGTCTCATGTCCTGATACGTGGGTTCCACTGGTCAGCATGGTGGGCCCCACAATCGAGTCTCACCTGGGCGTGGTGGGTCCCGCATGTCATGCGAGGTGGGGTGGGTCCCACTTGTCAAGTGGGGCCGGGCGGGTTCCACATGTCATATTTGTGGGTCCCACTTGACAGATTTGTCAACAGTCAACACCTCCTGTAACAGGTCCCACATGTCAGTGTGGTGACACGTAAGCACAAATGACACATAGGCGGTGACATGTAGGCGCGATGAAGTGACATGTAGGGGAGACCGCCGAGGTGTCAGTCTAGTCATACCAACACATCCTGGTAATGGCTCCCACCTGTCAGCGAGTTCACCATGACTGAATATGGACACCTAAGCGACATGTGGCTGCCATGTGGGCATGATTGATGAGGTGGTTGTCCAGTCGTTCCTCATGACCAATCAGAATGGTCGTAAATAAGGTCATACGCAACTGCTGTCTAAATTATGACTTTTTTTACCAAATTGGTCGTTAATTTTTTGGATTTGGACCCTACAAACCAGCTCATGACCAAGTGGGTTAAAATGGTCATAGACGCTCCGGGGCCCCGCATCGGCGAAACCCTGAATCCGCTGGAAAAACCCTAACGTTTTCGTCTACCCCCATAGACGTGCGTCGAAAGGGGGTAGGCCAGTGGACTTTTTTGCCTGGTTGTGTTAGGTTAGGCCATAGGAAGGTGAGAAACCAAAGTCTACCCCAAATCAACACAAGATTCCATTCGGTTAGCCCGAAAGGGGAATTTTCACCTCTAAGTGCAGAAACTCACTAGAGAGAAAGTGAAGTCGGTGAAGCCGGTCACACCCCAGAGTAGGATATTGCACATTTACAACACACAACACACTTGTATACATATGGTATGGCACAACCTAGATTTTGGTGGGGTTCCGACGCTCCGGGGCCCCGCTTCGGCGAAACCCTGAATCCGCTGGAAAAACCCTAACGTCTACCCCCATAGACGTGCGTCGAAAGGGGGTAGGCCAGTGGACTTTTTTGCTTGGTTGTGTTAGGTTAGGCCATAGGAAGGTGAGAAACCAAAATCTACCCCAAATCAACACAAGATTCCATCCGGTTCGCCCGAAAGGGGAGTTTTCACATCTAAGTGCAGAAACTCACTAGAGAGAAAGTGAAGTCGGTGAAGCCAGTCACACCCCAGAGTAGGATATTGCACATTTACAACACACAACACACTTGTATACATATGGTATGGCACAACCTAGGTTTTGGTGGGGATCCGACGCTCCGGGGCCCCGCTTCAGCGAAACCCTGAATCCGCTAGAAAAACCTTAACGTTTTCGTCTAACCCCATAGACGTGCGTCGAAAGGGGTAGGTCAGTGGAATTTTTGCTTGGTTGGTTGTGTTAGGTTAGGCCATAGGAAGGTGAGAAACCAAAGTCTACCCCAAATCAACACAAGATTCCGTCCGGTTCGCCCGAAAGGGAGTTTTCACCTCTAAGTGCAGAAACTCACTAGAGAGAAAGTGAAGTCGGTGAAGCTGGTCACACCCCGGAGTAGGATATTGCACATTTACAACACACAACACACTTGTATACATATGGTATGGCACAACCTAGGTTTTGGTGGGGTTCCGACGCTCCGGGGCCCCGCTTCGGCGAAACCCTGAATCCGCTGGAAAAACCCTAACGTTTCGTCTACCCCCATAGACGTGCGTCGAAAGGGGGTAGGCCAGTGGACTTTTTTGCCTGGTTGTGTTAGGTTAGGCCATAGGAAGGTGAGAAACCAAAGTCTACCCCAAATCAACACAAGATTCCATCTGGTTCGCCCGAAAGGGAGTTTTCACCTCTAAGTGCAAAAACTCACTAGAGAGAAAGTGAAGTCGGTGAAGCCGGTCACACCCCAGAGTCGGATATTGCACATTTACAACACACAACACACTTGTATACATATGGTATGGCACAACCTAGGTTTTGGTGGGGTTCCGACGCTCTGTGGCCCCGCTTCGGCGAAACCCTGAATCCGCTGGAAAAACCCTAACGTCTACCCCCATAGACGTGCGTCGAAAGGGGGTAGGCCAGTGGACTTTTTTGCTTGGTTGTGTTAGGTTAGGCCATAGGAAGGTGAGAAACCAAAGTCTACCCCAAATCAACACAAGATTCCATCCGGTTCGCCCGAAAGGGGAGTTTTCACCTCTAAGTGCAGAAACTCACTAGAGAGAAAGTGAAGTCGGTGAAGCCGGTCACACCCCGGAGTAGGATATTGCACATTTACAACACACAACACACTTGTATACATATGGTATGGCACAACCTACGTTTTGGTGGGGTTCCGACGCTCCGGGGCCCCGCTTCGGCGAAACCCTGAATCCGCTGGAAAAACCCTAACGTTTTCGTCTACCCCCATAGACGTGCATCGAAAGGGGGGTAGGCCAGTGGACTTTTTTGCTTGGTTGTGTTAGGTTAGGCCATAGGAAGGTGAGAAACCAAAGTCTACCCCAAATCAACACAAGATTCCATCTGGTTCGCCCGACTAAGTGCAGAAACTCACTAGAGAGAAAGTGAAGCCGGTGAAGACGGTCACACCCCGGAGTAGGATAATGGACATTTACAACACACAACACACTTTTATACATATGGCATGGCACAACCTAGGTTTTGGCGGGGTTCCGACGCTCCGATGCCCCGCTTCGGCGAAACCCCGAATCCGCTGGGAAAACCCTAACGTTTTCGTCTACCCCCATAGATGTGCATCGAAAGGGGGTAGGCCAGTGGACTTTTTTGCTTGGTTGTGTTAGGTTAGGCCATAGGAAGTTGAGAAATCAAAGTCTACCCCAAATCAACACAAGATTCCATCCAGTTCGCCCGAAAGTGGAGTTTTCACCTCTAAGTGCAGAAACTCACTAGAGAGAAAGTGAAGTCGGTGAAGCCGGTCACACCCCGGAGTAGGATATTGCACATTTACAACACAGAACACACTTGTATACATATGGTATGGCACAACCTAGGTTTTGGTGGGGTTCCGACGCTCCGGGGCTCCGCTTCAGCGAAACCCTGAATCCGCTAGAAAAACCCTAACGTTTTCGTCTACCCCCATAGACGTGCAACGAAAGGGGGTAGGTCAGTGGACTTTTTTGCT
This sequence comes from Poa pratensis, assembly GCA_947311845.1. Lineage (NCBI taxonomy): Eukaryota > Viridiplantae > Streptophyta > Magnoliopsida > Poales > Poaceae > Poa > Poa pratensis. The sequence continues at coordinate 10,962,385 of CAMZMU010000035.1, forward strand.
TGGTTGGTTTTGTTAGGTTAGGCCATAGGAAGGTGAGAAACCAAAGTGTACCCCAAATCTACGCAAGATTCCGTCCGGTTCGCCGAAAGGGGAGTTTTCACCTCTAAGTGCAGAAACTCACTAGAGAGAAAGTGAAGTCGGTGAAGCCGGTCACACCCTGGAGTAGGATATTGCACATTTACAACACACAAAACACTTGTATACATATGGTATGGCACAACCTAGGTTTTGTCGAGGTTCCGACGCTCCGATTCCCCGCTTCGGCGAAACCTCGAATCCGCTGGGGAAACCCTAACGTTTTCGTCTACCCCCATAGATGTGCATCGAAAGGGGGTAGGCCAGTGGACTTTTTTGCTTGGTTGTGTTAGGTTAGGTCATAGGAAGTTGAGAAACCAAAGTCTACCCCAAATCAACACAAGATTCCATCCGGTTCGCCCGAAAGTGGAGTTTTCACCTCTAAGTGCAGAAACTCACTAGAGAGAAAGTGAAGTCGGTGAAGCCGGTCACACCCCGGAGTAGGATATTGCACATTTACAACACACAACACACTTGTATACATATGGTATGGCACAACCTAGGTTTTGGTGGGGTTCCGACGCTCCGGGGCCCCGCTTCGGTGAAACCCTGAATCCGCTGGAAAAACCCTAACGTTTTCGTCTACCCCCATAGACGTATGTCGAAAGGGGGTTGGCCAGTGGACTTTTTTGCCTGGTTGTGTTAGGTTAGGCCATAGGAAGGTGAGAAACCAAAGTCTACCCCAAATCAACACAAGATTCCATCTGGTTCGCCCGAAAGGGGAGTTTTCACCTCTAAGTGCAAAAACTCACTAGAGAGAAAGTGAAGTCGGTGAAGCCGGTCACACCCCAGAGTAGGATATTGCACATTTACAATACACAACACACTTGTATACATATGGTATGGAACAACCTAGGTTTTGGTGGGGTTCCGACGCTCCGTGGCCCCGCTTCGGCGAAACCCTGAATCCGCTGGAAAAACCCTAACGTCTACCCCCATAGACGTGCGTCGAAAGGGGGTAGGCCAGTGGACTTTTTTGCTTGGTTGTGTTAGGTTAGGCCATAGGAAGGTGAGAAACCAAAGTCTACCCCAAATCAACGCAAGATTCCATCCGGTTCGCCCGAAAGGGGAGTTTTCACCTCTAAGTGCAGAAACTCACTAGAGAGAAAGTGAAGTCGGTGAAGCCGGTCACACCCCGGAGTAGGATATTGCACATTTACAACACACAACACACTTGTATACATATGGTATGGCACAACCTAGGTTTTGGTGGGGTTCCGACGCTCCGGGGCTCCGCTTCAGCGAAACCCTGAATCCGCTAGAAAAACACTAACGTTTTCGTCTACCCCCATAGACGTGCGTCGAAAGGGGTAGGTCAGTGGACTTTTTTCTTGGTTGGTTTTGTTAGGTTAGGCCATAGGAAGGTGAGAAACCAAAGTCTACCCCAAATCAACACAAGATTCCGTCCGGCTCGCCCGAAAGGGGAGTTTCACCTCTAAGTGCAGAAACTCACTAGAGAGAAAGTGAAGTCGGTGAAGCCGGTCACACCCCGGAGTAGGATATTGCACATTTACAACACACAACACACTTGTATACATATGGTATGGCACAACCTAGGTTTTGGTGGGGTTCCGACGCTCCGGGGCCCCGCTTCGGCGAAACCCTGAATCCGCTGGAAAAACCCTAACGTTTTCGTCTACCCCCATAGACGTGCATCGAAAGGGGGTAGCCCAGTGGACTTTTTTGCTTGGTTGTGTTAGGTTAAGCCATAGGAAGGTGAGAAACCAAAGTCTACCCCAAATCAACACAAGATTCCATTCGGTTCGCCCAAAAGGGGAGCTTTGATCACCTCTAAGTGTAGAAACTCACTAGAGAGAAAGTGAAGTCGGTGAAGCCGGTCACACCCCGGAGTAGGATATTGCACATTTACAACACACAACACACTTGTATACATATGGTATGGCACAACCTACGTTTTGGCGGGGTTCCGACGCTCCGGGGCCCCGCTTCGGCGAAACCCTGAATCCGCTGGAAAAACCCTAACGTTTTCGTCTACCCCCATAGACGTGCGTCGAAAGGTGGGTAGGCCAGTGGACTTTTTTGCTTGGTTGTGTTTGGTTGGGCCATAGGAAGGTGAGAAACCAAAGTCTACCCCAAATCAACACAAGATTCCATCTGGTTCGCCCGAAACAGGAGTTTCCACCTCTAAGTGCAGAAACTCACTAGAGAGAAAGTGAAGCCGGTGAAGACGGTCACACCCCGGAGTAGGATAATGGACATTTACAACACACAACACACTTGTATACATATGGCATGGCACAACCTAGGTTTTGGCGGGGTTCCGACGCTCCGATGCCCCGCTTCGGCGAAACCCCGAATCCGCTAGGAAAACCCTAACGTTTTCGTCTACCCCCATAGATGTGCGTCGAAAGGGGGTAGGCCAGTGGACTTTTTTGCTTGGTTGTGTTAGGTTAGGCCATAGGAAGTTGAGAAACCAAAGTCTACCCCAAATCAACACAAGATTCCATCCGGTTCGCCCTAAAGTGGAGTTTTCACCTCTAAGTGCAGAAACTCACTAGAGAGAAAGTGAAGTCGGTGAAGCCGGTCACACCCCGGAGTAGGATATTGCACATTTACAACACACAACACACTTGTATACATATTGTATGGCACAACCTAGGTTTTGGTGGGGTTCCGATGCTCCGGGGCCCCGCTTCGGCGAAACCCTGAATCCGCTAGAAAAACCCTAACGTTTTCGTCTACCCCCATAGACGTGCGTCGAAAGGGGGTAGGCCAGTGGACTTTTTTCCTGGTTGTGTTAGGTTAGGCCATAGGAAGGTGAGAAACCAAAGTCTACCCCAAATCAACACAAGATTCCATCTGGTTCGCCCGAAAGTGGAGTTTTCACCTCTAAGTGCAAAAACTCAATAGAGAGAAAGTGAAGTCGGTGAAGCCGGTCACACCCCAGAGTAGGATATTGCACATTTACAACACACAACACACTTGTATACATATGGTATGGCACAACCTAGGTTTTGGTGGGGTTCCGACGCTCCGTGGCCCCGCTTCGGCGAAACCCTGAATCCGCTGGAAAAACCCTAACGTCTACCCCCATAGACGTGCGTCGAAAGGGGGTAGGCCAGTGGACTTTTTTGCTTGGTTGTGTTAGGTTAGGCCATAGGAAGGTGAGAAACCAAAGTCTACCCCAAATCAACACAAGATTCCATCCGGTTCGCCCGAAAGGGGAGTTTTCACCTCTAAGTGCAGAAACTCACTAGAGAGAAAGTGAAGTCGGTGAAGCCGGTCACACCCCGGAGTAGGATATTGCACATTTACAACACACAACACACTTGTATACATATGGTATGGCACAACCTACGTTTTGGTGGGGTTCCGACGCTCCGGGGCCCCGCTTCGGCGAAACCCTGAATCCGCTGGAAAAACCCTAACGTTTTCGTCTACCCCCATAGACGTGCGTCGAAAGGGGGGTAGGCCAGTGGACTTTTTTGCTTGGTTGTGTTAGGTTAGGCCATAGGAAGGTGAGAAACCAAAGTCTACCCCAAATCAACACAAGATTCCATCTGGTTCGCCCGACTAAGTGCAGAAACTCACTAGAGAGAAAGTGAAGCCGTGGAAGACGGTCACACCCCGGAGTAGGATAATGGACATTTACAACACACAACACACTTTTATACATATGGCATGGCACAACCTAGGTTTTGGCAGGGTTCCGACGCTCCGATGCCCCGCTTCGGCGAAACCCCGAATCCGCTGGGAAAACCCTAACGTTTTCGTCTACCCCCATAGATGTGCATCGAAAGGGGGTAGGCCAGTGGACTTTTTTGCTTGGTTGTGTTTAGGTTAGGCCATAGGAAGTTGAGAAATCAAAGTCTACCCCAAATCAACACAAGATTCCATCCAGTTCGCCCGAAAGTGGAGTTTTCACCTCTAAGTGCAGAAACTCACTAGAGAGAAAGTGAAGTCGGTGAAGCCGGTCACACCCCGGAGTAGGATATTGCACATTTACAACACAGAACACACTTGTATACATATGGTATGGCACAACCTAGGTTTTGGTGGGGTTCCGACGCTCCGGGGCTCCGCTTCAGCGAAACCCTGAATCCGCTAGAAAAACCCTAACGTTTTCGTCTACCCCCATAGACGTGCAACGAAAGGGGGTAGGTCAGTGGACTTTTTTGCTTGGTTGGTTTTGTTAGGTTAGGCCATAGGAAGGTGAGAAACCAAAGTGTACCCCAAATCTACGCAAGATTCCGTCCGGTTCGCCGAAAGGGGAGTTTTCACCTCTAAGTGCAGAAACTCACTAGAGAGAAAGTGAAGTCGGTGAAGCCGGTCACACCCTGGAGTAGGATATTGCACATTTACAACACACAACACACTTGTATACATATGGTATGGCACAACCTAGGTTTTGTCGAGGTTCCGACGCTCCGATGCCCCGCTTCGGCGAAACCTCGAATCCGCTGGGGAAACCCTAACGTTTTCGTCTACCCCCATAGATGTGCATCGAAAGGGGGTAGGCCAGTGGACTTTTTTGCTTGGTTGTGTTAGGTTAGGTCATAGGAAGTTGAGAAACCAAAGTCTACCCCAAATCAACACAAGATTCCATCCGGTTCGCCCGAAAGTGGAGTTTTCACCTCTAAGTGCAGAAACTCACTAGAGAGAAAGTGAAGTCGGTGAAGCCGGTCACACCCCGGAGTAGGATATTGCACATTTACAACACACAACACACTTGTATACATATGGTATGGCACAACCTAGGTTTTGGTGGGTTCCGACGCTCCGGGGCCCCGCTTCGGTGAAACCCTGAATCCGCTGGAAAAACCCTAACGTTTTCGTCTACCCCCATAGACGTATGTCGAAAGGGGGTTGGCCAGTGGACTTTTTTGCCTGGTTGTGTTAGGTTAGGCCATAGGAAGGTGAGAAACCAAAGTCTACCCCAAATCAACACAAGATTCCATCTGGTTCGCCCGAAAGGGGAGTTTTCACCTCTAAGTGCAAAAACTCACTAGAGAGAAAGTGAAGTCGGTGAAGCCGGTCACACCCCAGAGTAGGATATTGCACATTTACAATACACAACACACTTGTATACATATGGTATGGAACAACCTAGGTTTTGGTGGGGTTCCGACGCTCCGTGGCCCCGCTTCGGCGAAACCCTGAATCCGCTGGAAAAACCCAAACGTCTACCCCCATAGACGTGCGTCGAAAGAGGGTAGGCCAGTGGACTTTTTTGCTTGGTTGTGTTAGGTTAGGCCATAGGAAGGTGAGAAACCAAAGTCTACCCCAAATCAACGCAAGATTCCATCCGGTTCGCCCGAAAGGGGAGTTTTCACCTCTAAGTGCAGAAACTCACTAGAGAGAAAGTGAAGTCGGTGAAGCCGGTCACACCCCGGAGTAGGATATTGCACATTTACAACACACAACACACTTGTATACATATGGTATGGCACAACCTAGGTTTTGGTGGGGTTCCGACGCTCCGGGGCTCCGCTTCAGCGAAACCCTGAATCCGCTAGAAAAACACTAACGTTTTCGTCTACCCCCATAGACGTGCGTCGAAAGGGGGTAGGTCAGTGGACTTTTTTGCTTGGTTGGTTTTGTTAGGTTAGGCCATAGGAAGGTGAGAAACCAAAGTCTACCCCAAATCAACACAAGATTCCGTCCGGCTCGCCCGAAAGGGGAGTTTCACCTCTAAGTGCAGAAACTCACTAGAGAGAAAGTGAAGTCGGTGAAGCCGGTCACACCCCGGAGTAGGATATTGCACATTTACAACACACAACACACTTGTATACATATGGTATGGCACAACCTAGGTTTTGGTGGGGTTCCGACGCTCTGGGCCCCGCTTTGGCGAAACCCTGAATCCGCTGGAAAAACCCTAACGTTTTCGTCTACCCCATAGACGTGCATCGAAAGGGGGTAGCCCAGTGGACTTTTTTGCTTGGTTGTGTTAGGTTAAGCCATAGGAAGGTGAGAAACCAAAGTCTACCCCAAATCAACACAAGATTCCATTCGGTTCGCCCAAAAGGGGAGCTTTGATCACCTCTAAGTGTAGAAACTCACTAGAGAGAAAGTGAAGTCGGTGAAGCCGGTCACACCCCGGAGTAGGATATTGCACATTTACAACACACAACACACTTGTATACATATGGTATGGCACAACCTACGTTTTGGCGGGGTTCCGACGCTCCGGGGCCCCGCTTCGGCGAAACCCTGAATCCGCTGGAAAAACCCTAACGTTTTCGTCTACCCCCATAGACGTGCGTCGAAAGGTGGGTAGGCCAGTGGACTTTTTTGCTTGGTTGTGTTTGGTTGGCCATAGGAAGGTGAGAAACCAAAGTCTACCCCAAATCAACACAAGATTCCATCTGGTTCGCCCGAAACAGGAGTTTCCACCTCTAAGTGCAGAAACTCACTAGAGAGAAAGTGAAGCCGGTGAAGACGGTCACACCCCGGAGTAGGATAATGGACATTTACAACACACAACACACTTGTATACATATGGCATGGCACAACCTAGGTTTTGGCGGGGTTCCGACGCTCCGATGCCCCGCTTCGGCGAAACCCCTAATCCGCTAGGAAAACCCTAACGTTTTCGTCTACCCCCATAGATGTGCGTCGAAAGGGGGTAGGCCAGTGGACTTTTTTGCTTGGTTGTGTTAGGTTAGGCCATAGGAAGTTGAGAAACCAAAGTCTACCCCAAATCAACACAAGATTCCATCCGGTTCGCCCTAAAGTGGAGTTTTCACCTCTAAGTGCAGAAACTCACTAGAGAGAAAGTGAAGTCGGTGAAGCCGGTCACACCCCGGAGTAGGATATTGCACATTTACAACACACAACACACTTGTATACATATTGTATGGCACAACCTAGGTTTTGGTGGGGTTCCGATGCTCCGGGGCCCCGCTTCGGCGAAACCCTGAATCCGCTAGAAAAACCCTAACGTTTTCGTCTACCCCCATAGACGTGCGTCGAAAGGGGGTTGGCCAGTGGACTTTTTTCCTGGTTGTGTTAGGTTAGGCCATAGGAAGGTGAGAAACCAAAGTCTACCCCAAATCAACACAAGATTCCATCTGGTTCGCCCGAAAGTGGAGTTTTCACCTCTAAGTGCAAAAACTCACTAGAGAGAAAGTGAAGTCGGTGAAGCCGGTCACACCCCAGAGTAGGATATTGCACATTTACAACACACAACACACTTGTATACATATGGTATGGCACAACCTAGGTTTTGGTGGGGTTCCGACGCTCCGTGGCCCCGCTTCGGCGAAACCCTGAATCCGCTGGAAAAACCCTAACGTCTACCCCCATAGACGTGCGTCGAAAGGGGGTAGGCCAGTGGACTTTTTTGCTTGGTTGTGTTAGGTTAGGCCATAGGAAGGTGAGAAACCAAAGTCTACCCCAAATCAACACAAGATTCCATCCGGTTCGCCCGAAAGGGGAGTTTTCACCTCTAAGTGCAGAAACTCACTAGAGAGAAAGTGAAGTCGGTGAAGCCGGTCACACCCCGGAGTAGGATATTGCACATTTACAACACACAACACACTTGTATACATATGGTATGGCACAACCTATGTTTTGGTGGGGTTCCGACGCTCCGGGGCCCCGCTTCGGCGAAACCCTGAATCCGCTGGAAAAACCCTAACGTTTTCGTCTACCCCCATAGACGTGCGTCGAAAGGGGGGTAGGCCAGTGGACTTTTTTGCTTGGTTGTGTTAGGTTAGGCCATAGGAAGGTGAGAAACCAAAGTCTACCCCAAATCAACACAAGATTCCATCTGGTTCGCCCGACTAAGTGCAGAAACTCACTAGAGAGAAAGTGAAGCCGGGGAAGACGGTCACACCCCGGAGTAGGATAATGGACATTTACAACACACAACACACTTTTATATATATGGCATGGCACAACCTAGGTTTTGGCAGGGTTCCGACGCTCCGATGCCCCGCTTCGGCGAAACCCCGAATCCGCTGGGAAAACCCTAACGTTTTCGTCTACCCCCATAGATGTGCATCGAAAGGGGGTAGGCCAGTGGACTTTTTTGCTTGGTTGTGTTAGGTTAGGCCATAGGAAGTTGAGAAATCAAAGTCTACCCCAAATCAACACAAGATTCCATCCAGTTCGCCCGAAAGTGGAGTTTTCACCTCTAAGTGCAGAAACTCACTAGAGAGAAAGTGAAGTCGGTGAAGCCGGTCACACCCCGGAGTAGGATATTGCACATTTACAACACAGAACACACTTGTATACATATGGTATGGCACAACCTAGGTTTTGGTGGGGTTCCGACGCTCCGGGGCTCCGCTTCAGCGAAACCCTGAATCCGCTAGAAAAACCCTAACGTTTTCGTCTACCCCCATAGACGTGCAACGAAAGGGGGTAGGTCAGTGGACTTTTTTGCTTGGTTGGTTTTGTTAGGTTAGGCCATAGGAAGGTGAGAAACCAAAGTGTACCCCAAATCTACGCAAGATTCCGTCCGGTTCGCCGAAAGGGGAGTTTTCACCTCTAAGTGCAGAAACTCACTAGAGAGAAAGTGAAGTCGGTGAAGCCGGTCACACCCTGGAGTAGGATATTGCACATTTACAACACACAACACACTTGTATACATATGGTATGGCACAACCTAGGTTTTGTCGAGGTTCCGACGCTCCGATGCCCCGCTTCGGCGAAACCTCGAATCCGCTGGGGAAACCCTAACGTTTTCGTCTACCCCCATAGATGTGCATCGAAAGGGGGTAGGCCAGTGGACTTTTTTGCTTGGTTGTGTTAGGTTAGGTCATAGGAAGTTGAGAAACCAAAGTCTACCCCAAATCAACACAAGATTCCATCCGGTTCGCCCGAAAGTGGAGTTTTCACCTCTAAGTGCAGAAACTCACTAGAGAGAAAGTGAAGTCGGTGAAGCCGGTCACACCCCGGAGTAGGATATTGCACATTTACAACACACAACACACTTGTATACATATGGTATGGCACAACCTAGGTTTTGGTGGGGTTCCGACGCTCCGGGGCCCCGCTTCGGTGAAACCCTGAATCCGCTGGAAAAACCCTAACGTTTTCGTCTACCCCCATAGACGTATGTCGAAAGGGGGTTGGCCAGTGGACTTTTTTGCCTGGTTGTGTTAGGTTAGGCCATAGGAAGGTGAGAAACCAAAGTCTACCGCAAATCAACACAAGATTCCATCTGGTTCGCCCGAAAGGGGAGTTTTCACCTCTAAGTGCAAAAACTCACTAGAGAGAAAGTGAAGTCGGTGAAGCCGGTCACACCCCAGAGTAGGATATTGCACATTTACAATACACAACACACTTGTATACATATGGTATGGAACAACCTAGGTTTTGGTGGGGTTCCGACGCTCCGTGGCCCCGCTTCGGCGAAACCCTGAATCCGCTGGAAAAACCCAAACGTCTACCCCCATAGATGTGCGTCGAAAGGGGGTAGGCCAGTGGACTTTTTTGCTTGGTTGTGTTAGGTTAGGCCATAGGAAGGTGAGAAACCAAAGTCTACCCCAAATCAACGCAAGATTCCATCCGGTTCGCCCGAAAGGGGAGTTTTCACCTCTAAGTGCAGAAACTCACTAGAGAGAAAGTGAAGTCGGTGAAGCCGGTCACACCCCGGAGTAGGATATTGCACATTTACAACACACAACACACTTGTATACATATGGTATGGCACAACCTAGGTTTTGGTGGGGTTCCGACGCTCCGGGGCTCCGCTTCAGCGAAACCCTGAATCCGCTAGAAAAACACTAACGTTTTCGTCTACCCCCATAGACGTGCGTCGAAAGGGGGTAGGTCAGTGGACTTTTTTGCTTGGTTGGTTTTGTTAGGTTAGGCCATAGGAAGGTGAGAAACCAAAGTCTACCCCAAATCAACACAAGATTCCGTCCGGCTCGCCCGAAAGGGGAGTTTCACCTCTAAGTGCAGAAACTCACTAGAGAGAAAGTGAAGTCGGTGAAGCCGGTCACACCCCGGAGTAGGATATTGCACATTTACAACACACAACACACTTGTATACATATGGTATGGCACAACCTAGGTTTTGGTGGGGTTCCGACGCTCTGGGGCCCCGCTTCGGCGAAACCCTGAATCCGCTGGAAAAACCCTAACGTTTTCGTCTACCCCCATAGACGTGCATCGAAAGGGGGTAGCCCAGTGGACTTTTTTGCTTGGTTGTGTTAGGTTAAGCCATAGGAAGGTGAGAAACCAAAGTCTACCCCAAATCAACACAAGATTCCATTCGGTTCGCCCAAAAGGGGAGCTTTGATCACCTCTAAGTGTAGAAACTCACTAGAGAGAAAGTGAAGTCGGTGAAGCCGGTCACACCCCGGAGTAGGATATTGCACATTTACAACACACAACACACTTGTATACATATGGTATGGCACAACCTACGTTTTGGCGGGGTTCCGACGCTCCGGGGCCCCGCTTCGGCGAAACCCTGAATCCGCTGGAAAAACCCTAACGTTTTCGTCTACCCCCATAGACGTGCGTCGAAAGGTGGGTAGGCCAGTGGACTTTTTTGCTTGGTTGTCTTAGGTTAGGCCATAGGAAGTTGAGAAACCAAAGTCTACCCCAAATCAACACAAGATTCCATCCGGTTCGCCCTAAAGTGGAGTTTTCACCTCTAAGTGCAGAAACTCACTAGAGAGAAAGTGAAGTCGGTGAAGCCGGTCACACCCCGGAGTAGGATATTGCACATTTACAACACACAACACACTTGTATACATATTGTATGGAACAACCTAGGTTTTGGTGGGGTTCCGACGCTCCGGGGCCCCGCTTCGGCGAAACCTGAATCCGCTGGAAAAACCCTAACGTTTTCGTCTACCCCCATAGACGTGCGTCGAAAGGGGGTAGGACAGTGGAATTTTTTGTTTGGGTGTGTTAGGTTAGGCCATAGGAAGGTGAGAAACCAAAGTCTACCCCAAATCAACACAAGATTCCATCCGGTTCTCCCGAAACAGGAGTTTCCACCTCTAAGTGCAGAAACTCACTAGAGAGAAAGTGAAGCCGGTGAAGACGGTCACACCCCGGAGTAGGATAATGGACATTTACAACACACAACACACTTGTATACATATGGCATGGCACAACCTAGGTTTTGGTGGGGTTCCGACGCTCCGATGCCCTGCTTCGGCGAAACCCCGAATCCGCTGGGAAAACTCTAACGTTTTCGTCTACCCACATAGACGTGCGTTGAAAGGGGGTAGGCCAGTGGACTTTTTTGCTTGGTTGTCTTAGGTTAGGCCATAGGAAGGTGAGAAACCAAAGTCTACCCCAAATCAACACAAGATTCCATCCGGTTCGCCCGAAAGGGGAGTTTTCACCTCTAAGTGCAGAAACTCACTAGAGATAAAGTGAAGTCGGTGAAGCCGGTAGCACCCCGGAGTAGGATATTGCACATTTACAACACACAACATACTTGTATACATATGGTATGGAACAACCTAGGTTTTGGTGGGGTTCCGACGCTCCGGGCCCCCGCTTCGGCGAAACCCTGAATCCGCTGGAAAAACCCTAACGTTTTCGTCTACCCCCATTGACGTGCGTCGAAAGGGGGTAGGCCAGTGGACTTTTTTGCTTGGTTGTGTTAGGTTAGGCCATAGGAAGGTGAGAAACCAAAGTCTACCCCAAATCAACACAAGATTCCATCCGGTTCGCCCGAAACAGGAATTTCCACCTCTAAGTGCAGAAACTCACTAGAGAGAAAGTGAAGCCGGTTTAAACGGTCACACCCCGGAGTAGGATAATGGACTTTTACAACACACAACACACTTGTATACATATGGCATGGCACAACCTAGGTTTTGGCGGGGTTCCAACTACTTTTCACATTGATATTAAACAACCCTGCAAATTACATTGACAACATAAATTACACAGTGAAGAAAATATCTGTAGTAGCGAGAACACAACATAAATTGAAGATACATGGTACTCTGCAAATTAGAAAAATAAAATTCATCTACCATCGACGCAGCCTCCCGCATCACTCCTGCCTTTCAACGACGCAACACCCTTGCCCTTCGACGACGCAGCACCCTTGTCCTTCGACGACGCAGCACCCTTGCCCTTCGACGACGATGCCACCGCCGCTTCTGCAGCTTTCTTGCTCTCTTCACTCGGCATGAAGATATCATCTGCATCCTCGTTCTCATCGAGCCATAAAATAGAAAACCTTATAGCGCTGGCCAAATCTGTAAAGCAAAGGTTAGGACCTAGATATGGCATCTACCAACCTTCTATTTGCTATTCTAACTAAGTTATCCTATTCTAGCACATCCTATTCTACCTAATCTAACTATATTATCCATGCCCCTTTCAGAACCACGTCGGATCGAAGTTGCCTACCTTCTCCAGTGGCCACTCTGACCGGCAAATCGGCAAATCATCGCGTGGTCGTGAGACGGCAAATCGGCCTTCGATTCAAACAGCGGCAAGACTTCTGTGATGATCTGCAACCGTCGGAACAAGTGTTTTTCGAATGTTGCTAATCATCAGAAATCCTTGCCGCTGCTTGGATCCGACCGAGGGGAGGGTTCACCTTCAGCCTCCGCTCTAGGAACTCCTGCCTCTCAGAAATCTTGCTCTCTGCTACCCGTGTACTGCCAATGATGGATGTGAAGTGTACTCCTGCCTCTCTTATAGACCCGCCTCTCCAAGTGACTCCCCCAGCTAGCCAATCAGGAACAAGTACACGGATCGTATGTTTCCCTCGAGAGCTTGAGAGCCGTTGGATCAAGCGAATGACTCCCTTCGGCTAGCCAATCAGGAACAAGTACGCGGATCGTGTGTTTCCTTCGAGAGCTTGGGAGCCGTTGGATCAAGCGCGAGTGACTCTCTCCAGCTAGCCAATCAGGAACATGTACGCGAATCGTGTGTTTCCTTCGAGAGCTTGGGAGCCGTTGGATCAAGCGAGTAACTCCCTCCAGCTAGCCAATCAGGAACAAGTACGCGGATCGTGTGTTTCCTTCGAGAGCTTGGGAGCCGTTGTATCAAGCGAATGACTCCCTTCGGCTAGCCAATCAGGAACAAGTACGCGGATCATGTGTTTCCTTCGAGAGCTTGGGAGCCGTTGGATCAAGCGAATGACTCCCTTCGGCTAGCCAATCAGGAACAAGTACAAGTGTGTTGTGTGTTGTAAATGTGCAATATCCTACTCGTAGGTGTGACCGGCTTCACCGGCTTCACTTTCTCTCTAGTGAGTTTCTGCACATAGAGGTGACAACTCCCCTTTCGGGCGAACCAGATGGAATCTTGTGTTGATTTGGGGTAGACATTGGTTTCTCATGTTCCTATGCCTAACGTAACACAACCAAGGAAAAAAGTCCACTGGCTACTCCCTTTCGACGCACGTCTATGGGGTAGACGGAAACGTTAGGGTTTTTCCAGCGGATTCAGGGTTTCGGCGAAGCGGGGCCCCGAAGCGTCGGAACCCCACCCAAACCTAGGTTGTGCCGTACCATATGTATACAAATGTGTTGTGTATTGTAAATGTGCAATATCCTACTCGTAGGTGTGACCGGGTTCACCGGCTTCACTTTCTCTCTAGTGAGTTTCTGTACTTAGAGGTGAAAACTCCCCTTTCGGGCGAACCGGATGGAATCTTGTGTCGATTTGGGGTAGACTTTGGTTTCTCATATTCCTATGACCTAACCTAACACAACCAAGTAAAAAAGTCCACTGGGCTACCCCCTTTCGACGCACGCCTATGGGGGTAGACGGAAACGTTAGGGTTTTTCCAGCGGATTCAGGGTTTCACCGAAGCGGGGCCCCGGAGCGTCGGAACCCCACCCAAACCATATGTATACAAGTGTGTTGTGCCATACCATATGTATACAAGTGTGTTGTGTGTTGTAAATGTGCAATACCCACCCAAACCCCACCCAAACTCACTAGAAAGTGAAGCCGGTGAAGACGGTCACACCGCGGAGTAGGATAATGGACATTTAGAACACACAACACACTTGTATACATATGGCATGGCACAACCTAGGTTTGGGCGGGGTTCCGACGCTCCGATGCCCCACTTCGGCGAAACCCCGAATCCGCTGGGAAAACCCTAGCGTTTTCGTCTACCCCCTTGAACTCCGTCGAAAGGGGTTGGCCAGTGGACCTTTTGGCTTGGTTGTGTTAGGTTAGGCCATAGAAAGGTGGGAAACCAAAGTCTAACCCAAATAAACACAATTTTCTATCCGGTTCGTCCGAAACAGGAGTTTCCACATCTAAGTGCAGGAAAAAAGTCAAAGTTCCTGTCACACCACAGGGCAGGATAAATTGAGCCATATATTTAATATTTATGTTGTAGGTGTATATTAAATGTGTTGTTTTTATTTGTTTTACATGTATATGTCGTAGGGTTTGGTTCTGGAAAACTCAAACCGTTATTTTACGGGGGTGGGATACTAAAATTAGGAGGGCAATTATAGGTCCAATATATATATAAATTACAACTACATTAAATATTATATAGAGAAATAAAGAAATGAATATTATATACAAAAATAAATAAAAAAGGAACAACTAAACGCCGACGGCCGCCGTCGGCGTATAAGAACGCGCGTATGCCGCCGTCGGCGTATCAACGATGCTGGACGGGCTAGCTCATTCCGTCACGGCGAGCCTGGTTACGCCGACGGCCCGATAAGGCTACGCGGACGGCCCTTCGTACGCCGACGGCCAGTGGCGCGGCTGCCCTAGCTCGGTTTGTACGCCGACGGCCCCGACATTTGGCCGTCGGCGTACTATCCAGCCGTCGGCGTATTGTGGCATTCCCGTAGTGCCTAGCAGATACTGAAAACATCATTGCATCCAAAAAAGAGCATGCACCAAAAAAGGTACCCACAATAAAAATCTTTAGTAGTTAGGCAACTCTTTACGTATACACAAAAGCACCAAATGGTTTACTAGAGGGAAATTTCTAGACACACCACTACAACACTGCAAGACTGTCTGACTCTTGCAAAATCCCCACTAATTGCCAGACAGCCATCCTGGTTCCATGGGAGCCTCCATGCGGAATGCCTCCATGGAACAAGGTGAGGGGAGGCATGCAAGCGGAAGAAGTACAGGTCCCGGTACTGGGCGGGGGTGGTCGTGCTTGGATGACCGGTGTACGACAGAGTTGTCGCAAGTGCCGCCAGCGCATGCAACGGGTGGTACGGTTTCCTTTGCGACGCCAACACGGCTGGCCGGCATCAGCCAGGCGATTGCGCGGAGGCAAAAGTCAAGACGTCACCCCAAGTCCGTCGGTTCTTGAGCGTTTGTAAGACCGCTACTCCCGATGCCTCGTGTTCCCGTTGTTTCCTTACATTCCATGGGCTTTCTTTCATCTTTTCCTGGTCCAAGTATGTGAATGACACCTATCTCAAATCCAGTTCTACGGACATGTCCAAACGTGAAGTGGGATAACTTGTCTAACCCACACAGATGTAGTTGTATATATAAAGAGCAAACCATTATTTACATATGTGAAGGTGGGCGGAGCATTCACGTTTGCATTAGATGTATTCTCATAACTAAGTTGCGACATGTTTGCTTCCCTGAAATTAAAAATTGCGACATGCATGCTCGTAATTATTATTTGGAGACAATATATCTGTACCGACTATGTTGTGGGAAATATTAGTACCTATATTATGGAAACAATTTCTCTCATTGAAAAATAATATGATGTGGCTGCGATGTACGGATGCAAAGTTTCTTGGTGGTGAATTTGCACAAAAATACATTGTTGAATTTGGTTAACATTGCACCTGATGTACAAAAGTACATTAGGATTTTTTACCTTTTCTTGAATTTCTAAAAAAGAAACACATATTAGGTGTGCAGCTTCTACCCCGAAGTCACAAGTCCACGTCCAGAACTTTTTGAAGGGACGGCCTTAAGAGCATATCTAGGAGATATGTAAAATGGGACCATACTAACAAAAAATCAGTTTTCAGTAGGATGGGTACAAACCGGGGCATAGCAGATACTCAAAGCATCCTCGCATAAAAAAAGAATGTGCACAATTAAAGTTCCGGCAGTTACAAATTTGAATACGTATGCAAGATTTTACGTGTACACAAAACGACTGAATGGTTTGCTAGAGGGAAATTTCTAGACGCACCACGGTGGCACCAGCTCCGACTCCGGCAAATTTCTCCGTGGCGCCATGATTCAGGCGAAATCCCCACCAATTGTCAGCCAACCGTTATGATTCCGACAAAATTGAATCAAATTGTAGCCGCCTTTGATTTCGTCCGTGAATGCACCTCCACGCCGAGCGCCTCCATGAGACGAGGCAATGGCAATGGTAGCTTGGGGAAGCGGGGCCAGGCCCGGTGTAGGGCGGGGGCAGTCATGCTTGGTTGACCGGCGTAGGACAGGGTCGTCGCGAGTGCTGCTATGGCCTACAGCGTGTGTGGCATAGGGTCCTCTACGGCGTCAGGAGGAACAAGGCAAGCGTCTCCCCAAGTTCGTGAACTCGTGCGCTCTTGTATGAGCACTACTTCCGATGCCTCTTGTTCCCATTTGTTTTCTTATGTTTCTTTGGTTTTCTCGCATCTTTTTCTGTTGCACGTATGCGAATGACACCTATATGAAGCACACATCCAATTTTAGAGAGTTGTTAAAACGTGAGGCGGGATAATACTATCTTATCTACACAAAGGGAGTGGTGTACATATAAAGGGCAAAACCATTATTTACCTACGTGGCGTTGGGCAGAACATTCACTTTTGCATTAGATATTTGCTCATAACTAAGTTGCGACACGTGTGCTACCTTCGGAAAAAGGCGACATGTCTGCTGGTAATTATTATTTGAAGACAACATGTTTCTATTATTTTCCTGCAGTTACTTTTCCTGTAATGAACTTCTAGCCAGTGGTTTCTATTAATAGAAATCGGAGGGGAGACACTCTTTTTCAAAAAAAAAAACATGTTTCTAGTACGTTTGTAATGGGAAAAAATATAGTAAGATGTGGCTGCGATGTGGAGACAATTTCTATCATAGAAAACTAACGAGACGTGATTGTGATGTGCAGATTGGAAGCTTCTTAGCGGTGAATTAACACGGTAATACAATGAAAACCTAGGCAGCACTGCACTTGATACATAAAAAAATAGAATTCAAAAAAGGTAAAAAAAAAAGCTCCAAACCAGACATTTGGGCAAGCGTGATCAGGTATTGAACCATGAAAAATATTCACCAAAGAATGACTTCGATTTCACCCTGGGTAACAGATTTGTTAAAAAATTACAACAAATAGAACTTTTTTCTACATCGATGCGTTTGTTATGCGAGGAGCACAAATTTTTTTCCATTAATGAAACTTTCTGCATAAGAGAAGCATTTTGTGCAATTTAAGAGAAATTGGACTTTTGCTACAATAGAACAAAATTCTTATAGCAAACAAATCGTTTTGCTTCATAGAAGCATTTTGCCGGATTTTGGTGGGATTGGACTTTTGCTACAATTAATAGCACAAAATTGACAAACAAATTGTTTTTGCTTCATAAAAGCAATTGCGGGATTGGGAGATTGAGAGGGACACGTGTGTCAGCACCTAGACTCGGGGATATTTGCCCCGAATCCCGCGGGGACGGCTAGCACTGTCCAATGTCATTCTTTATCTTTTTTTTTCTAAAAACAATATAATTCTTTTTCAAAAAGAAAATAAACAATGCGGTGCATGATTGCACTTTGCATGTGATTGGTTCTGGTTGGAGTCTTGATCCATATATCTGGGGCACATGCCACATGACGATGACGATGTGCATGTAGATGTGGGAGATTGCAATATCTGTCGCCTGGCTGCCGTGGAAAAGATGTTTAGCTAATCCTAGTTCCTACTCGTAGAGAACATGCTTTTTAAGTGAGACAAAAAAATACCCTACATGAAATTCTGCCGTAGATGTGATGTTTTACGTCCGAGCATTTTTCCCTTAAAGCACTTGTTCTCCAACTCATAACGATAATTGATTTGCAGAACATTTTGAGGTAGAGAATGTGTATGGATGCGTGATAGAGCCGTCCTGGCCCTGGGCGGCCTCTCCGACGAAATCCAAGGACCCTAGGCCCACAGTCCCTTAGAAAAAACATAGAAATCAGAGAATCCATGGTGCACAATGCGGCGCCAGTGGGTTATCGGAGACCCACCGGCGCAGCCCCAACCTCACGGCAAAATCAGAGGGCCCAAGGCCCACAATGCGGCGCCTGTGGGTCATCGGAGACCCACCGGGGCAGCCGCCACCTCAAGGCGAAACCAGAGGGCCCAAGGCCCACAGTGCGGCGCCCGTGGGTCATCTGAAAACCACCAGCGCAGCCGCCACCTCTCGGTCATACCCGCCCGTGCATATGGGCAGATAAACCTTCTCTCTTCATTTGCTTTGTTTGGACAGAGAACGATCGATTCTCCTTAATCATTCTGTCGCTAATGAAAGATACCTTTAGATTAGTATATATATGCTAATGAAGGAACAACGACAGTAATCAACGAGCATCCCATCATCTCCCAATAATTTAATCCATCGGTCCAAGCTGCAAGTTGTACACTTGTGCAGTGTTCAGCAGTTGTACGTAACGTAATCGTGCGATCGATCTGCAGTAAGGGACTTAGGTTCTTTGATTCATAATTTAATACTTTCTATGGGATATGATCATATTAACCAAACACCTTCTATCAAAAAAATTGTAATAGGATGCAATCCTACACGAATCTTACTGATATTCGTTTTAAATCAAAGGGCGTGCTGCATGCATGCAAATAGATGCTACAGTTCATGGTTTCGTTTGTAAAGGGCATCGGTCGGATCAAACATAGCTCTTCCTTTGTTGCATTTTTTTCCTTATGGAAAGAAATGCATCACCTGGAGGAGTAAAGCGGTGGTCGTCTGGTCGAGATCCATCTTTTTTCGCCAATCCTGTTGCACGTTTTTTTTACCACTGTTGTGGCCGTGTAGTGCGCCATCGACGACGTGTTTTTAGACGCGCTTTGCTTAGATTCGTTATTTAGTTTGGTGCAACTGAACTAAAAAAAGAACGTCATGTCTATTGCCAGTGGGGCAAATCAAACCATTTTCTTATAACTACAGATTGAAAAGAACTTTTGTCAAAAATTTCGCCCTATTCAACACTTTTTGGTACCGGCAGTATAGTTAGAAGGTGCATTGGCAATGTAATTTTCGTCGTAACACATCTAACACTACTTCCCGGGAGTACAACGTGTAAGGCCATTGCCGGAAACCTTGGCGATTCCACGTAAGAGATTGCCCGTCATAGCATTTCGCAATACCAAAATGGGTCTAATGTGGGTAAATTTGTAGATCGGATTCATTTCGGGTTGATGCTTTGAAAAAGGTTTAGATATTTCAAAATTACCCTTCTCTATGCGTTCACGCATCTCATCCGTAGGTATGTGCATAGACATCATGGGCATGTGATGTTGTTGACTAATTACTCTTGAATGTCACCTATCTGTGGTCGTGGTTTCGACACACCTAGTTCGCTCTAGATTTTTTTTGGCAAGTTATTTACAACGAATATGCTTTCCTCGCGCCAATTGTTTTATTCTTTCTAAAACTGCAGATGTGACAATGAATCTATGGTGGTGTACTAGCACGAACCACATTTGGTCAGGGTAGGGATCGGATGAGAAATTTGAATACTTTTGGCAAAACCTATAACTGGGTCAAAGGAATTACAAAAAATCACCCAAGGGCTGTGGTTGGATCCAACGGTTAACCATACTTCCTTGCACTTATTTCAGGATATATAAGACGTATTGTCTGAGGCGAAACAGCTCAAGTTACTCGTGCGTTCAAAGAATAGCTCACCGTAACACTCTAACAGATGTCACTAAGTTATGAACTGAAGTTATTTTTCTGTTTAAATAGCAAGATATCATTCTTTATCACAAAAGGGGAACAAACAATGTGGTGCATGCATGATTGCATCTTGCATGTGATTGGTTGGAGGCATGATCGATACGGGGCACATGCCACATGACCATGGTCGATGGTGATGTGCATGGAGATGCGATTGAGATATCTGGCCCCTGGAGCGGAAAGATGTTTACCGATTAAGGGAATTTTTAAAGAAAACTAAAATATAACTACGTGAAATCATCCATTTTTCCCACAACGTACTTGTAATTTTCGAGTGTGAATTCACATAAAAGACTTTTCTTGGTTGAGGGCAGGACAGAAGGTGTACGGATATGTGATACGGCCGTCCTGGCCTCACCGACAAAAGCAAAGAAACCAGAGCATGCGGACCCACTACAGCGTCCCTAGTTCATCTGGGACCCACCTCACACGGCCATACCGCCGTGCATGCAGATACAATACAGGGAGGGCCACCTTTCCCCTTAATATTTTGTTTGATGTGATTTGAAAACGATTGTTATGAAAGAAACCTTTGTTTTGTCACTAATGGACGAACAGACAGCAACAACAGCAATCAACGGATCGTCCCATCATATCCCAATAATTTAATGCTAGCGCTGCAAGTTGTACACTTGTACGGTACGTACAAGTACGTTAGGATGTACTCCTACAATATACCCTACTAAAGTACTAATTGTGTGGTCTGCAGTCTAACTAACCTGGATCTTGATTTCGTGCTGTACGTAGCCAACCGATCCGTCGAATTATTTAGCTAGTTGCACTACGGGAGAGCTGCACTTTGCCGTGTGCCTGGCTCTTTGCCGTGTGCTGGACATCGGGCACACAGCAAAGACATAGTAAACACATGGCAAAGACAGTGAAAATACACGGCAAGGAGATGCACACGACAACGATTAAGGAAAGCAGACGGCAAAGAACAAGCACACGGCAAAGAAAAGAGAGCAAACGGAAGAAAGACCAGCGCAGTCACGGCAGCTCTTTGCCGTGTGTTTGCACACGGCAAAGAGAATTTTTCTTTTTTCCAGCTTTATTTTATCTACTTCCAAATATTTGGGAAGGCAGATGGATCCCAAATACTTTAACAATGAAGCTGTTATTGCGCCCAGCTGACTCAACATTAGTGAAGGTCAGCGAGCTTATTGATTCTGAAAACTGGACATGGCGCATTGATCGGGTCCAGTCGAATTTCATACTCCAAAAGCAATTCCGAATATACCTATAAGGTCTGGTGGTGGTGATGATTTTCTTGCTTGGGCTTTTGAAAGTACTGGAAACTACATTGTCAAATCGGCGTATCGTTCTCTCGTGAATCATAAAGAGCGCCTTGCTCTAGAGGAAGGAACGAGTACCGGCACCTCACAGACTGACACACAGTTGTGGAATTCAGTGTGGAAACTTAAAGTCCAACCGAAGATTGGCGTGTTCTAGTGGAGGGTTCTTCCCGGAATTCTCCCGGATGAATGCACGCTGAAGAAGAGACATATCAGAGAAGAGAGCAGATGTAAAAGCTGCCTCGCGATGGAAGAAGACCTTATGCATGCGCTCATACACCGTTCGCATGCACAAGCGTTTTGGAATGAAGTGCAAGATTGGCTTGACTTCAAGCTCCCCAGACTACATCCTGATACGTGGACGCGTGACATCCTTTGTGATGATCGGTTCACTGATCATAGAAGAGCATAAATCGTTTCTGTCATGTGGGCAATATGGCAGTCGAGAAATCGATTGACACATGATCGAGAGGGCCTGGAACCAGCGTTCTCAGTTCGGCGGGTGAAGGAGGATCTCACAATCCTTGATATTCCACGCCAACACGCTGTGATCCTGCCAGGATATGGGTGGCGGCCACCGGAGTCCGGTTGGCTGAAAATTAACACCGATGGTGTGATAGACGCGGAACAGGGCGATGGCGGAGCTGGTGGTGTCATGCGGTCGTCCTCGGCTTTCATGGGAGCCTGGAGCAAGCTGTTATCGGGTGTCACAGATCCTCTTATTGCTGAAACCCTTGCTGCCAGAGAAGGTGTTATCTTTGCCAAGCTACGCGGCTTCTCGCACGTCGTTTTGGAGACAGACTGCCTGGAGATTGTGGATCTCTGGAAAACTCGGAGCAACTGCAGATCGGTAGTTGCACTAATTCTTGATGAAATTGGAGAGCTAGTTTCTTCTTTTACTCATTTTGTATTTCAACATGTTTATCGGAACGCCAACCAACCTGCTCATCTGTGTGCGAGGTTTGCATGCCCGCTGCAGGTGACTGAGCTGGCTGAACTCTGTTCCTAGTTTCCTTGTCACCAGCCTGATGGCTGATGATTCTAGGACCTTTTGGTTGAATAAAGCTCTCTTTAAACCCGCAAAAAAAAAAAACTAACCTGGATCTTGATTTCGTGCTGTACGTAGCCAACCGATCCGTCGAATTATTTAGCTAGTTGGTGTACTGCTACATCCTGGGATGCTGCCCAAAATGTGCCCCCGTGAAGGCAGGCTGGATGGATCGATGAGTTATCCACCGATGATCGCCATGCATGCATGGTGCTGAAAGCGTGGTACCGCCCACAGCATGACGCCATATATATTATCCATTATCCATTTGTTGCTTATGAAGCTACCATTCATATCAAAGTTACGATACATCACCTACAAAGAGAACCTTCTAAAACATTTGAATGATAATTGTGTTCTCTTCTTTTGCATGTAGGACCTCAGAGGTGATCACAAAGAAACCAATCGAGTCCTAGCACACATCTATGAGTTTCTCGTTCCCCTTTGTCCACCTCAACTTTGAAAACAAAGACGAGCAAAACGGTTGCTTTGTCTTGAATAAGGTGGACAGAGAGAAGAGGGTGAACAGTGAAATCACGACACCTGTTCATCAGATTTTTCTTTTCTTTGTGAAATGATGATTTGCCAGCCTCATATCTACAAGTTTCGCTAAATTATAAAAATAATCATTAATGCAAATGATACAACTACAACTAGTGAAGACTTATGAAGCGACAGCTAAAAAAGGATGCAGTTCGTGTATAAAGTGCAGTCGGATGCATCAGATGCAATCAGTGAAGTCAATATATTGGACTTCCTACTCTAAAGCGTATTGGAAAGATCATCGGTACCATTTTCCGCGATTCGTCACCAGGCATCATTTCTTTGTCGAATCTTTCACAGATTTGAAGAATGATGGCATGCAAAATCAGATTTGAGGTATCACCACATTTAACAACGAAAAAAACGGTTTCCCTCAAAATCAAAAAAATCTCACATGGTCGATGGTGATACGGGGCACATGCCACATGACCACATGGTCGATGGTGATGTGCATAGATATGCGATTGACATAACTGTCCACCCCGCGTCGAAAAGATGTTTAGCCAGCACTAATTTCTGCAAGTAGAAAGCTCATTTCTACAGCAGCTTGAGTCCTCTTAAGTGAGATTTGAAATATAAAAAATATTACGTGAATTCAGGCGTATTAAACTAATACGCCCATATTTACGCAGTATTTTGAGTGTAAAATCGGAGAACTTTTCTTGGTAGAGAGCAGGGCAGAAGGTGTACGGATATGTGATGCGGCCGTCCTGGCCTCACCGTCAAATGTGATTTAAGATGCTCAACAAATTCAGCTATCTTTCATTTTGTAACAACAAAATTCAGTGACACCGTCACGACTACTACGTGTCCGGCTCTCAGTCAATGACGGGATGAGTAGTAACTGAACTGAATCTCCGAAAGCAGACCAAGGCCTTGACTGTTGTTCACTGCTCACCGTCGCCCTCAGCTCGCTGCCAAACCCAAAACTGAACCCCGCATGTTACTCCGGCCGCTGCTCCTTGGCACTTTGCATCGCTGCTGATGCTCACCCTCTCCAAACCCATCACTCTCCTCCTCCGCCTCCTCCAGTCTCCTGAATCATCCAGCTCCGCCAACCGTTCTTGCGTTCATCCTGCACCCCGTAACCGCAAAATCGTTTCTTGATTCGCGGATGTGAGCCGAGGAAGGAATGTGCAGCCGAGGAGGAGGAGTAGGAGGATCAACGGCCAGCGCGAATCCCCGCGGCATACGATCCGCCTTATCTCGCCGGGAAGTTCGGATTCGGTATTGATACCGGGCCAGCGGAAAATCAGGGCGAGCCCGGCGCCTCGTTTTCCGGCCCGCCGCCTCGGCTGTCGACCGATCCAAAGATTTTGTTGTGTGGGGGGATGAAGAGCCTGCAATGCTTCAAGCAGGGCGGCGGCGGCGGGAATGGCGGGCAGGGGAAGCGGCTGGAGCAGCGGCTGTCGCTGGGGGACTACAAGAAGGCGGTGTCGTGGTCCAAGTACCTGGTGGCGCCGCCGGGGGCCAAGATCCGCGGCGGCGGCGACCAGGAGCTCTGGAGCGCCGACCTCTCCAAGCTCGAGATCCGGGTCAAGTTCGCCTCCGGGAGGCACAGCCGCGTCTACTCCGGCAGGTACGCCGGCCGCGAGGTCGCCATCAAGATGGTCAGCCAGCCCGAGGAGGACGCCGCGCTCGCCGCCGAGCTCGAGCGCCAGTTTGCCTCCGAGGTCGCGCTGCTCCTCCGACTCCGCCACCACAACATCATCTCGGTACCTACTTAGTAAAAACCTATTCTTTTCCCTTACGTATTATTTTTTACTTTTACTGTATTATACTGTCCCCTCAACATTAGCTGTTCTTGTCACGGATTGACTAAATTATTATGCACTGTATCTGCTTGATATAATCTGAATACATTAGCTGTCTTGTTTCGCATCGTTGTAGTATGATCTGATCTGAATAAATTAGTTGTTTCGCATCTTCAGTGATTCGCTTGTTGGTGCCCATGCGTGCGGTAGGCTGTAGGATATGCTAGGCTAACCGATCTTCACATTAAAGGTGCGAGCTTTATGCTTTCTTTGGTTGGATTGTGGGAAATCATAGGGGGTAGCAAAGACAAGATAAGGTCCGGACTAGGATGATGATTCATGCTTCTTTGCACTATATATAACCTGAGGTAGAGGGAAGGAACATGGCAGACAAGCTTCTCCTCTGAATTATATGAAGTGATTGATGTTTGTGATAGTGAAATCTTAAACATTTATGAATCTGGTGTAACAAATGTGTAGACACGACTGCGGATTGCCTCCGTCTTTATTCCTGTACTTTCCATCCGTAAAGTGCTGCTTTTAGTTGGTAATAGCATTTTGTACTTGGGCCTACTGATATTAGTAGAGTTCCTGTTTGTTGTATATGGATGCCAAAGCGCATCAAAACACCTTGCAAATATTTTTAATAGTGCACCTAAAGGCAGTTTTATGATGGACAAAAATATTATTCTTTTTGTTTCCTTTCTGGTGGTAAAACTGAGTATTTGGGAGAAGGCCTGATTAGTTCATGTCATCTATAGCTCCTCTATAAGCCGTTAACATTAGATACTTTGGTTTCCTAATTAAAGTGGGTGGTGGACCATGTATGACATCCACTCTTGATTGCTTTTAGTTGCACAGAAAAGTGTATCTTATCTTTAAATAACAAGAATCGACCGAGAGAGTGATGGTTCATGCACAGATAAATATCTATCAGCCTTTTCACTTTACTAAGTGCCTACCTGTCTCGCTCGACCCCACAAGTCACATGGAAAAAGGTGGCTTCGCTTAATCAACTTGAGTAAGCTAGAAATGTCAAGTTTTATTATGAAACTGGGTGCGGCCTCTCTTTGGCTGTGGCTGGCAGAATTGTGCAAAAAACTTAAAATATCTGAAAAACCCATTGTGAAATCTCTCTCAATTCAATCCAGGATGTGATCTCGGTTACATGGTTTATTTGTTTTGTACTATATTCCTCTGTCAATCCTTGACGTTCCTAGTATCTTGCTGTCGAGGCGAAACATGTTGCTGCATATGTCTGTGCACTAATCTATAATTCTATACACTTGTTTAATTATTCAGTTAACTCACTCCTGATCAATCTAAAGTTGCAAATACATTCTGAATGAACATAATGTTGCTGCATATGGATTTATTTGTTCCAAGGATCTAATGTGTGTTGATTGGCAACACTTTGGTGCTTAAGTACGAGAGGGTTGCAGAGTTAGGACCTTAATTGTTATTGTTGCATTATGTGATTTCAAATACGGATTTTAAACAATCTTATTTTCTTTGCATGGTGTGCTGTAAAGATCTGTCAGGTGAAATGGTGCTAAGCAATGTTATTTACATTCCACGTTGTATTTGAATTACAGAATGCCTATCTCTAGTTATTCATGCCAATTTATTGATACTCTTGTTTGATATGGGGTATGATCTAATCTCTTGCATTTGCAGTTTGTCGCAGCATGTAAGAAACCACCAGTATTCTGTATCATCACGGAGTACATGGCAGGGGGTTCCCTCCGGAAATATCTACATCAACAAGAGCCTTATTCAGTTCCTATTGAATTAGTCCTGAAATTAGCTTTAGAAATTGCTCGCGGAATGAGCTACCTCCACTCGCAGGGAATACTTCATAGGGACCTGAAGTCAGAAAATGTGCTTCTGGGGGAAGATATGTCAGTTAAAGTGGCAGATTTCGGGATTTCATGTTTGGAGTCGCAGTGTGGAAGCGCTAAGGGGTTTACAGGAACCTATAGGTGGATGGCTCCGGAAATGATCAAAGAGAAAAGTCATACAAGAAAAGTTGATGTGTACAGCTTCGGAATTGTGTTGTGGGAGATTTTAACAGCTTTGGTTCCTTTCAGCGAGATGACTCCTGAGCAGGCTGCGATAGCTGTGGCTCTGAAGGTATGATTATTCAAGCACCTCTTTCTTTATGTGCATTTGTGTGACTGTAGAAAATAACTTGGTTTTGTGGGATACGACTGTTCAACGGGAGAATTGACATGATCTTAAGTTGGCTCCATTTCGAGATGGAGTATTTTGCTAAACAGCTGTCAATATCTATTTCATGGCTGCGAACTTGGTAGTTTCCCACAAATTGTACTGTACAAGGAACATAGACTGTCTGCTAAGTACAATTCACAGCCTCACTGAGTTGTGCAACTATTTTTTGCAGAATGCGAGGCCACCATTGCCTTCTTCATGTCCTGTGGCCATAAGCCATCTGATATCTCAATGTTGGGCGACCAACCCTGACAGAAGGCCACAGTTTGATGACATCGTTTCAATTCTGGAGAGCTACAAAGAATCTCTGGACGATGATCCATCATTCTTCTTGTCATACATACCGCCTCTGCTGCACCACCAACAGCACCAGCAGAGCCTTCTCCGGTGCTTTCCTCGCTGCAAATCTCTGCGGCGATCTGCATCTCTGAAAGCATGATGGTGGGAGTGTCATCTTTGCCATGTATAATATGCACCTTCTTCTGAGTTTCTTCTTTGCTATGCGCCGGCCCCTCTATTATTGCGGCATTTAGGCCAGCTTCGATTCCATTTTCCTTTTCTTTGTTATGATTGCCATCATTAATTGATGCCATTGAATATTCTAGATATGACAAAGCAATTTCTCTGCACATTATCTATTGATGCGATTTTAGTACTTATGAGAGATGGAACCATGGATTAGCCTTGAGCGCTTCCTAAGTTGCTTCCTACTTCTGGATTTTAGTTCCTGTCACATAACTGCATTCTATTTTGCTGCTTTGTACAAGTGCAATGTTGACCTAATGCATGACATATGCAAGCTCTGTAGAAAGATATGAATTCAAACATGACGTTTGTTTTGAACATGTTTTCCTTTTCTTTTGTTTCTCCCAAAGAGCACAACATATAAATTTGTAACTTTGCGAGTCCACAACATTTTAGAACTAGAACTAGAATTTGTATAGTTAACGTCTGATATTTTGTGCACGGCGAACTATTAAAATGATAGAACTTATCATAAATGTTTCGTTTTAGATATTTATGTTGCACCCAAAAAAGTCTGAAAACAATTCTACACAATCTGCTCTTGATATGCTGCTGACTGAAAATTGTCAAGTTTATATGCTGCGTCTTTTGAGTGAAAAACAGTAGTTTGTATGTACAGATCTTAACAGTGATGTCCACACGTATAACTCACCTAAGAAACAAATGAATGTCTACCAACCTTCATTTTCATCAAAT
The DNA here is from genome assembly GCA_947311845.1 of Poa pratensis. Lineage (NCBI taxonomy): Eukaryota > Viridiplantae > Streptophyta > Magnoliopsida > Poales > Poaceae > Poa > Poa pratensis. The sequence continues at coordinate 10,990,373 of CAMZMU010000035.1, forward strand.
ACTCTGCAGCCACTGCAGTTCCCTTATAAAAAGAACTCATGTTCTCTCAATCATGAGATATTGGCATAATGTTTTTTATAAATATCAACAGCACTAGAAATAAGAAGTAAGAAACCATCGGGAATAGGAGACATCAGGAATAGTGGCAGAGCTCCTGAGCAGGGACGGCCTGAGACAATTGATCTTGATCCTGATGAGCCAACGAACCCATGGGATACAAGGGAGGCGGACGGCGTGGGTGGCCTAGGGCTGGAGAGCGAGAGTGGAGTAGGAGTGGCAGGGCTAATCGGACAGAGAGAGAATGCCGTTCGTTGCTTCGTGCAACAGACCAAAAGTTAGAGCATATCAACCAGAACCTCCTTCTTTATGTTCATATATTTAGATGTTAGTTTTGTGGCATGCGACTGTACAAGGGTAGAATTGAAGTAATCTTCGAACACAAAGCAAGTTAGGTCAATTTTGACAACGGGAATATTTTGCTAATCAGCTATCAATGTTTTTTCATGGCTGAAAAGTTGCTCATTTCCCACAAATTTTACTGTACGACATGAAATGTCTGCCAAGTACCATACACATGCCTATTAAGTTATGTAACTATCTTTTTGCAGGATGCGAGGCCACCATTGCCTTCTTCATGTCCTGTGGCCATAAGCCATCTGATATCTCAATGCTGGGAGACCAACCCTGACAGAAGGCCATAGTTTGATGATATCGTTTCAATCCTCGAGAGCTATAAAGAAGCTCTGTACGACGAACCATCATTCTTCTTGTCATACATATCCTCTGCTGCATCAACAACAGCACCAACAGAGCCTTTTCCGTTGCTAATCCTGCTGCAAATCTCTGCCACGACCCGCATCTCTCAAAGCATGAATGTGGCTGTGCCATCTTCGCCATGTATAGTACTAGTTGAATGCCCGTGCATTGCTACGGTCTTCAGATTTTTTTTATCGTATATATACACATAATATACATGGAAATTCTGGTGTATAGAAAAAAACCATCTTGTTTTCTAATTCTAAAATTAGTAAGATACTACTTTGATTAGAATTTATTTTCATATATGTCTACGCCAACTAATTATCTTTCTTTTTTGAGGTTAAGGCAGTTCTGCCATCCAGTGAAGAAAAAAATATCTTCAGATGGACTGTCCATATCACGATCGACAACGCAAGTGCTCACATTCATGTTTTTTCACTCCAACTCGTTATGGAAGAGTATGGAACAACTCCACTTTGTACCTCTCCACCGTTATGTTGCATCCAGCTACACGATTCGTCCCATTATTCCAAAATCTTACAGTATCATGCATCGATCATTGAGCTTTTAAAAAAAGAGAAATATGAAATGGCTGCCAGGGATCAATCCAAATTAGATCCTTTGTTGCATGACCATCACATATCAATCATAGACTAAAGTCCCTAGAGTGATTTCACAAAATGATAGTAATTGATTAGGAAGCAACCTCATTAGAATTTGGAACGGTATCTTAGTCATAGTTAAGCAGCAGGCAATGGAACAACATCAGGAACAAAAACACTTCTAACAATAAAATCATGTGGAAAAACCATTCAGAATTACTAATTCATCCAACTTTGCTAATACATTATTTATATTGCTATAACTAAAATAATACAATAAAATTTCCTTGTGACTTGGTTACGAGCTAAGCTCCAATTATGTACTTGTACTCACGTTTCACCTTATATAAAGCATCAAAGCACATCTTGTGACTATTTGAGCCTCAGTTTTCTTCTCTCGTTTATCCTAAGGTTCATAGTCTCTAGTTGCCTAATCCTGCCAAGGATTTAAGTCCATTAAGATTGTCCTGCAAAAATAAGAGCTTCGTAATTATTATTTTAACAAAATAATCATTACTCCATGTCTATTGGAATAACTTGACATGTGTATTGAAATAATTTGACACTATTTTGGAATATTATCCATTGAAGTAATACGGAGTACGAAAAAACAGCAGGTTACCATAAGAAGACTGTACATATTGTTGGCCTTCCCAACCAATAAGAGAATGAGTATTTCTAAAAAAAAACTCCAAAATGTACGTGAAGTAATGCTGCAAACTGAAAAGGAACCAATCTCAACTGTACTATGAGAACTAACATCTACTGCCTTTGTCCCCCTCATTGATGTAGTTCCTTTGCAGTTTTTTGCCAAGTGTATTATGAGAACAAAGGTGAAGTAATGCTGCAAACTGAAAAGGAAACAATATCAGATGCAAATGATAGGAACATGTGTTATGTGCATAGTTTACCTGTTTGTCAGTTAGTCATATAAGTGATGTTAAACAGAACCAATCTAATTAAATGTTGCTGTATGCATATATAGTTCATTACTTTGGAAATCCCTCTGCATTTTTCCTTTAGTACTGATAGTGCCAAGAACTGTTGGATCATCAATTCCTTGCACAATTATTCTTAGCTCCAAAATTTCATAAAGGAAAGTGAAAAATAAGTCGGCACAAAACCAGAAACAAATTAAAATCGGTGATAGTAATAAACACCCTGTTGGTAAGAAGGTAAGCAACATTTACAACATTGAAGTTTAGCTACAATTATCCGTAAGTAAAATAATTACACCTATGAAATGATTCTTATTATTAGAAAATCCCAATTTGGAGCAGCTACCACACCTCGTAAGTGAAACCCATGAATTTCCATGGCGCATGCACACAGGCACCTATGAAATATTCAGATCATAAGATGCATTGACTGCATGCACGCACGATTCTTGTTAGGTTAACACCAGCCTTGGGTCTCCCTCATTCAGTGACTCCAATTTTTCTTCAAGAGAAATCCGGAGAAAATAAAAAATCCGTCACTAAAAAATAGAAATAAGAGAAAGATTGAAGACAGCCATGGAAAAACTCGAATAATAATGCAGTTAAGAGAAAGTAGTGATCAGTAATGTATCTGAACATTACATCCTGATGAGTTAGGATACCTCCATGTCATGTGAAATTTGCAGACCTAAGGGACCAAAGTACATGCAGTTTTTCTGCTCTATTTCTGAAGAATCGTAGCCATGTTCTCTTTAATTTTTCCATAGATCTAAGTGACCATAGATCTGTCATCTCAATTTTTCCATCCTTAATTTCAGAAATTATAATCTCCAAATCTTATCTTATGTTACTAACTTTTCCGACATCCGACTTCTTCCATACTTGTTGAATCTTTGACATTTGATATTTGCTTACATGATAGATATAAAATTCTGGAATGCAAATCCTCAATGAGAATTCAGAAAGAATAAAACATATTATAGAATAAGAAAATGCAAAGTTACTCCTTATCTAGCAAGTTGAACATCTCTTTCTACTGTTGTTGCCCCCCTTCCTGACACATGTTGCAACTTCTTGAGGCGGCCATGAGAAGACCAAGATTATAGGAGCTAGCGGTTTGGAGTTCAAATCTCCAAATCACCTGAATGTAAATGCAGTCACATAAAAACTTGTTAAATATATTCAGATCTTTACTGAATAACATTAGTCAAGAGCAATGCGCTTGATTATATCCTATGACCTCAGAAATACATCCTCACCTTTTCTGATGTTCCCATGAAAAGAGTATGGTGTGCTAGGAAAATCTCCATGAGCTTCTTCTCAACCATCTTTGTATCCACCCCATCAAGTGTCAAGTTTGGAATATATCTGAATCAAGTACCACCACGTGTCATCAAAGAGTGATTATGCGAGAAGCACAAGTTTATGCATGAATCTATAGAAACTACAATCTCAAATGCTGAATGTTGCCCTATCACAATAAGGAATATCCGTGTATATGTTCAGCGAGAACTCAAACTTTGAAATATACATATGAATAAGAAAGTGTACATGGCATAGGGGAATCTGCTGCGTTCATCCATGTGATCCATCAGATATAATATCATTTGTTCTACTACGCAGCCTTACTAAGAACATTCATATGAGAGCATCACTAAATTGGAATATCTGAAACAATTCGTAACGAATTAACGTATCTCATCTCCGGGTAAATGCACTCACTAATTAAAACCCTAAATCTCAAATAACAGTGAACTGTTAAATCCATACAAAATCGATAACCAACATGAACCCAAGATTGTAATATTGCCCACGGGCATGATCCTAGCTTCCAATTGCCAAATTTCGCACAAAAGAAAGTTATAGCGTGAGAGAAAGAAGGAGCGTGCCAAGAACCTAGCTAGCCAAACTGGAGCTAGCACCGCATGTCTCCCGCTCAAGTGCCGCCCCCACATCGGCGCCGGCTTAAGCCTACCAAGGATTTCGAGGAGCCGCTCAACATCCTCTCCATCGCCTGCGCAAGCAACCACAACTGCAGGGAAGAAAGGAGCGAGGCGCTGTCGGCGAGCAGTGGCCAGCGGGGAAATCAGAGCGACGACACAGGCTGTCAGGGGAAGAGACGGACAGAGACACGGGGAGAGGCGGCGCGGTGGTGGGCAGGCCGGCGCGCAGAACACCGCAGACGACGTGCAGCGGGTTCCCTCGTCGACCATCGCCGGACATACGTGGGAGGGGCGGCGAGGCTGGGGCGCGTCGCGGAGCAGAAGGACGGCGGCGATTGGCGGCACAAGGGAAGCTGTGAGATGAACACGGGGCGGCGGCGGAGGGGCGGCTGTGTGTGGGTGATTTAGGGTATGAACGTTCTGCCCATGGTCTGAACTTGGAAACACGAGATTTGTGTGGGCGATTTTTTTAGTGGGCTTGGCCCATATGCGTGCGATCGCGGGGCGGAGAGCAGGCAGACGAGACGATGGCAGAATTTTCTGCCGGGTTACACCATCACCAACTCCCATTTAATAGTAAAGATGAACCTTCTTACGAGTTTCTTCTTTGCTATGCGCCGGTCCGGCCCCTCTATTATTGCGTCATTTAGGCCTGCTTCCTATTCCATTTTCAGTTTCTTTGTTATGATTGGCATCTTTAATTGAAGCCATCGAAGATTCTAGATATGGGAAACCAGTTTCTTTGTTATGCTAATTTGACTTATGAGCGAAGAAACCATGGACTAGCTAGACTCTGTAATTTTTTAAACGAAAGGCAACGTGCCCGACTTTAAATTAATAAAGCCACGAGGGCAGAGTACACATCAACATAAACGGGTACTTAGGCGATTACAGACCAGGCCTAAACAGGCAAAATAAGACTACTAAGTTTAAAGCCTCGATAAAGACTGGAATTCAGGTACACTCCCGGCACAAGCGCCACCAGCTGACGCAGCAGCTCTTAAGTGGAAGGGGGTGGCGCAGAATTAGTCTTGGCGAAAAGATCCTTATGCGAGGACGGCGTCTAACAGGGGAGCGGCATCGGCCTTGAGCAACGGTCTCCAGTGCTAGACTCTGTAATTGTAACTGAGCGCATCCTAAATTGATTCCTACTTCTTAATTTCAGTTCCTGACACGCCACTACATTCTATTTGCTGCTTTATGCAAGTGTCATGTTAATCTAAAGCTCTTTAGAGTGAGATTTTGAATTGAAACATGGCCATTGATCTGAAGATGTTATCTTTTCTCCCAAAGACCCAAGAAGTTCGCCGCGGCACTTCGTCTCCGTTGGCTTTGGTTTGAATGGGATGAGGTTCCCAAGCCATGGGTTGGCCTTGGGAATCCTTGCACTCCAAGTGACGTCAATATGTTTGCCGGCGTAACTAAGGTGGTTGTGGGAAATGGGAATAACGCGAGCTTTTGGAGCTCTTCTTGGCTTGAGGGGAGGCGACCTATGGACTTGGCCCCTCTCATCTTCGGCATCTCCAAGAGCAAGACCTTCTCGGTTCACAAGGGTATGGAGAATGACTCTTGGGTTTCGCATCTAAACTTTCAAGACGGTATCTCCTTTGAGCACATATCTCAATTCGTCACCCTTTGGAGAGCGCTTCAAGATGTCCAACTTGATCCGTCTATGCCGGACAAAATAACTTGGAAATTCTTTAAGGATGGGAAATATTCTTCATCTTCGGCCTACAACATGCAATTGTTGGGGCAAGCTCCTTCCATGATACCTTCTTTGGTTTGGAAGCCGTGGGCACCTCCCAAATGCAAAATCTTCTCTTGGTCGATCCTTCAAACCCGAGTTTGGATGGCGGATAGACTTGAGCGGAGAGGGTGGCAAAATTGTGGTCAATGCAAGCTTTGCAATCATGCGCAAGAAACGGTGGTGCACCTCTTCTTTAAATGTCGGTTCACCAAAAGGATTTGGTCCTCCTTGAAAGCTTGGCTCGGTCTCCATGATATGGATCCATCGGATTGGGATTCTTGGGGAAGCGTCAAGGAGTGGTGGGTTCATGTCATCCACAAGAGAGGCGCCAATCGGAAGGCGTTAGCTTCACTTGCCATGCTTGTCTCGTGGAAAATTTGGTTGGAGAGAAATGCACGGGTCTTCCAAAATAAGTCGACCACCGCTACTACGATCCTCCAAAAGATTGAAGATGAAATGGGCATGTGGTTGCATGCCGTAGCCAAAGCGTTGTGTAATATTATGCCGTGAGCGTAGATTTTCTTCGTGTGGCTTGCCTTTTTTGGGCAAGGCTTGGCTTGTAACACCTCTAAAAACGCCTTCCTTAATTAATTAAAATGGCAAATCCTTTGCCTCGTTTCTAAAAAAAGACCCAAGCAACTAAACATATCAAAAAAAAATTTGCCTTGGGAATGTGAAATGTGTATATGAACATGCGATTTTTTTTTTGAATTTTCTGCACAGAGCCAGAAGTTCAAGTTTCGGTAAATACATGATTCATGCGTGAACTGATTCATATGTGCGTATACTAATGGGGATTTTGAATCTTCCGGAATGCAAACAAGTTTATTTATGCATTTGAGTAGGAAGCCTCGATAGGTCATCCTTTTCTTCGAACTATTCTTAATTAACAATCACACACCTTTTTGTAGTACTTCACAGTTTATGATGGTTGGGTAAAAAATCTGCTCATATTCGTGTAAAAAATACTAAGAAACAATTCAAAACCAGTTGCTGCCGGTGGAGTGGGGATCAGTGATGTTGCGTGTGCTTGCCGGTGCAGGGAAATTTCCACCGTACTTCCTGTATGGAAGCTGCAACAAACAATTAATAGGTGTCAGCACCTAAACATACATGTAAGTGCTTAGTATAGTTAGTACAGCGCTGGAACTGAATCCTGTACCTGAGAAATGAAATACAGGTTGGTAATCTGTGCAGAGTGCAGAATGATGGGGAAGGTTCGAAGTGTAGAACAGCTTGATTGGATATGAGCCTTGCTGCCCACGACCATTCTCACTGGAAGCACAACACAGAAGCCTTGGAAATACATAACTATGAGGAACACCAATACAGTAGCAAGCAAATTGGTCACACTTAAGATTCTTACCTTATGACTCCCCCGGGCAAACTTTTGTGGCCTTCGAAAAGCCAGAAGGTGTCTGGCCACCGGGAAGTTCTCAAATATATTGAAATTAATTGTTAAAGAGGTATTTGTTTGTAATGCTGTCACTCTCTTAAATATTATCATAATTAAATACTTGTTGGATTGTTCCAGAAAAATAAAATTGTTGGATTTGTTGCGATTGCGTCATCTACTTGCTCATCGGGAAGAGTAGTGTGTGACATTTCGACAAACTGCTCTGAATTTCTTGCAATTGTGTCATCTACTTGCCCATCAAATAAATGACTACCTTTGATCGACATTGCATGGACTTTCAAGGTTATATACTGCAGTCCAAACTTTTTAATAAATTGTTGCTTGATGTTGCTGATACTATATGCCCATCATTGTTTTATATTCCTAGCTTGTTTTTCAGAATTATTTAATTGCATACCTGTAAGTAAATTTGTACCTATACACACATTTACTTTTTCTTTGTGACCATTGCCCTCTTCTTTATCGCACCGTTGTACATGAAACAAGAAAATGACCATTTGAGGTCTTATCATACTAGACTTCATGGACTTTTATTTCCTTGGCCACTAGGTTATTCAAACATGACTACGCATTATGTTGAAGATATGTGTTAAAATAAACATGACTATTATGTTGAAGATATGTGTTAAAATAAACATGACTATTATGTTGAAGATCTGTGTTAAAATAAAGCGATCCCCAATGTTGGTGATAGCAACAAAAAAATCTAACGCATATCTGGTGTGAATTACAGAAATTGATATGTGATAGAAGCTTACATGACCATTTTATTTTCAAAGGAATTAGCATGAACTGCCTATCATTTCTATGTAAATAGACCTACTTTGCATAGGTAGACCAGGCTATTTCTAATTATGCCTTCTCTATCATTATTCTGTGTATGAAAACCAAAATACATTTGTAATTTCAATAAGAAAATGAACTTCTTTGTAGTGGTTAATATTATTAAGCATGTTCCTTAAACTGAATCTAAACATATTTGCATAGTCTGGGTAGAGAGATTATGGGAGATTGCACAGCTCCAATAGGGCCGGCTGTCACGTATATATATAGGAGCAAACAGATTACAAGCCTTGGTGTACAAGGAAACTACCAAGGAAACCTATACAGACACGTATATCTCAACATCCCCCCCCCCCCCCCCCCCCGCAGTCGAAGGGTCGGCAGCGACACACAGACTGGACCGAAACTCAGAAAAAGTTGAAGTCGGTAGCCCCTTCGTCATGATGTCCGCAAATTGCTGGGAGGTCGGTACGTGAAGAACTCGAACGTGACCGAGAGCAACCTTCTCACGAACGAAGTGGATGTCCAGCTCGATGTGCTTGGTGCGATGATGATGAACGGGGTTGGCGGAGAGGTAGACAGCAGAGACGTTGTCGCAGAAGACAACTGTGGCCTTGTCAACAGGACAGGCAAGCTCAGAAAGGAGCTGACGAAGCCAAGTGCACTCTGCAACTGCATTGGCCACAGCACGATACTCAGCTTCAGCACTAGACCGGGAGATGGTGGGCTGGCGCTTGGATGACCAGGAGACCAGTGACGAGCCAAGGTAGACACAATATCCCGAGGTGGAGCGCCGAGTGTCAGGGCACCCTGCCCAATCCGCATCCGAATAAGCCACAATGTCCACGGAGGGTGAAGCGGAGATCGTGAGCCCGAGGTCCATAGAGCTGCGGATGTACCGAAGAATCCGTTTCGCCGCGGTCCAGTGAGCATCATGAGGCGCATGCATGTAGAGACAGACCTGCTGCACAGTGTACTGAAGCTCCAGGCGAGTAAGCATCAGGTATTGTAAGGCACCGACGATGGAGTGGTAGTGAGACGCATCCGTAGCCGGCGATCCAGCGGTGGCGCAGAGCTTGGCATTCGTGTCGACGGGTGGGCAGGAGCACCGTGGCGCGGGCCGCCGTTGCTGCCGCGACCGCGTCGACGCTGACGGCCGCCGTTGCCGCCGTTCGCGCCGTTGCCGCCTGTGGCAGGAGGAGTGGGCGCGCGTGGGCCGTTCCCGCCGTTGGGAAGAACGCTGTTGCCGCAGGCCCAAAGAGCGGTGGCCGGCGGCTGGGGTGGGGGCACCGCCGTTGAGGTCACGGGCGCGCCGTGGGAGAAACCAGCGGCGAAGGCGGTGTGGGCCGCACGAGCCCGGAGGTGCTGCAGCCGCCGTTCCTCATTGCGAAGATAGGCCACGGCTTGCTCGTAGGTCGGCGTGGTGAGCAGCGTGAGGTTGGAGGCGGCGTGGCTGAGATCCTCGCCGAGGCCGGCCACGAGCATGGAGAGGAGGAGGGCGTCGGTGACTGGGAACTCCAAGTCCCGTAGCTCGTCGGAGAGGGTCTTGAGACGCGGGCAGAAGGCGTCAAGCGAGAGGTCGTTCTGGTGGAGGCCGAAGAACTCCTGTTTGAGGAAGGTGATGCGCTGGAGCTTGTTGTCGGTGAAGTGGCTGGTGATCTTCGTCCACACTTGGCGCGCGGTGTCGCCGTCGCGGACAACTGTGTGAAAGATGTCGGTGGAGACGGTCTGGAAGAACCAGCGGATGATGGTGGTGTCGATGGTGCTCCAGTCGGGGTCGTGCGGCATGGCGAGGAGGTCGACGGTGCCGTTGATGTGGTCGAGGAGATCGTACTCACGGAAGAGGAGACCGAAGTAGGTCTTCCATGCGAAGAAGTTGGCCGCGGTGTGGGAGAGCTTGATCGGCACGCGCTCGAGGACGGGGACGTCGCAGATGACGGCGACGGAGGGGCCGACGAAGGGGTTGGAGCTCCCGGATCGCGAGGAGGCGAAGGGGTTGGAGCTCCCGGATCGCGAGGAGGCGAAGGGGTTTGGTCGTCAACTTTGTCGGAGATATCATTAGATCTTTCATCTCTTTGCGTGGTTGTGCTCATGTGCATCAGACAAGCAGTCAGAGATTAATATATGTGTAACCATATAGAGAATAGTCAAAATACCACTACTCTAGGCCAAAAGTTCAGAAATAAACTAGTTAAAACTAAAGTGCCAAAGAACATTATGGGTTTGCCACTTTATTCCAACTAGTAGTCGTGTACGTGCATACAACCACTGTTCTGAAACCTGCTTTAACGGCCGCAAGTATAACAAGAACAAAATAAAACGTCTTGTTGGGTTCTCAAAATCTTCATCTGGTGAAAATAAATCATCCTAAGAAAGGAGCCTCCGATGAAAATCAGTTTAAAAATGTACCACAAGTTTAATAATTGAAGTAGCCTCCAGTGGTTGCATATGTCAAATGCATATTTTATTATCTTGCTTCTCAATAAAAAAAGTTTTAAGAAATTTTTGGAACATTATATGATTGGACTCAACAAAAGAATAGAGCTAGGCATCGGTCTCTTTTGGTTCCTGTTTGTTGTAATCTATCTTTTTAGTTTATGACAAAAAATGTTCGTGTGTTGCTATGGTTAAATTTTATTGAATATTTTGTTGGTGGCGGAGTATTACACTACTGGAAATTAAAAAAAAATAGTGAGACAAAGTGTTCTTGAGGTCACGTCTACCGTCCATAATTATGCTTACTTTCTTTTTAAATCATGCTACCATCAAGAAATATGGCCTCGCGTTGCGGCGGATTCATTTTTACTGGATATTTTATTTCACGGGAACGGAACTACGATCGAGAATATATTTTTGCTAATTTTCAGGTGTTTAGCCTGTCCATACGAAAAGAGCCTCTGCTTAATATTTTAGCTACCCCTTGGTCTATTAGAGGAATTTCCAAACACCAAAGGATCTTGATGCAAAATTGCAAAGAGATAAGGCTCCACGTGTGCGGTAACGAATTCCCAATGGGGAATTTTGCAACCGCGTTGTCGTCGGCCGGGAGGGCCCGTCCACTGCTGCCGCGGCGTCGTCAAGGCTGCCTCCATGCCGGGAGGTCGAGGTCACGAGCGCTGTCGCCGTGTGCGTTGTCGGGGCTGCCTCCTTGCCGGGAGGTTGAGGGCATGCCCCCACGATCTCGTGCGTCTCCGCTCTAGAGTCGAGGACATGTCGCCGTGCCTCGCGTTTGCTGCTGTGTCTAGCGCTCCTTTGCCACCGCCGCCCGTCCCGTGCCTCCTCTCCTGGCGTCTGGCGCGCGAGGGGCCGGCCGGCGAGCCAGGCCCCGACCTCGACGACCTCCACTGCCAGGAAGCCTCGAAGCTTCGCTCCCGGCGCCGCCCTTCTCCTCTCTTCCGGCCACGACCGTCCCCGCGTCGCTCTCGCTCCGAGCTTTCTCCTGCCTCGTTCCTCACCTGCCCTGATGCTACGTCGCTGGCCTGCTGCTCGTTGGGCGTAACTCAGGGAAAAAATATAAAATAACGTTTCGTGGAAGATGTGTTGAGACGGATCGAACAATCTGACCCGTTGGTCAGAGATCGTACGCCATAAATTTAATGTATTCGATCAAGTTTGCTCTTTTAATATTAGTATAGAAATACCACTACCGTTATAAAATAACGTTTCGTGGAAGATGTGTTGAGTTTGCTCGACACGGATCGAACAATCTGACCCGTTGGTCAGAGATCGTACGCCATAAATTTAATGTATTCGATTAAGTTTGCTCTTTTAATAGTAGTATAGAAATACTACTAACGTTAGGTTCCAGCGTAATTATGTTATCAACATGCCTATTCCTTGTTGTCAAAGCCTGAGAACTGCCCTTGTCTTTTGGCCAACAAAAATGAAGAAAAACAATAACATCAGCATAAGTAGTGGCCCTTCTATTTCTGCCAATTAGAAAAAGTAACAGAGCAGGAGCTCTGCTCCCGTGGCAACCTGAGAACAGGGCTCGACAATAGTTTTTTTTTTCAAGACCATGCAAGAGAACTTTGTGCCTTTTGCATTAAGATAGAGAACAAAAAATTTCATCATAGGCTGAACAAGGGTTGCTCATAACCGAGCAGAACCCTCCACGACCAGCAACTCACGCGCTAACTGCGTGACTCCTCGCGGAACTCCACACAACTTTGCTGTCTTCCACAAGTCGAACTCTGCTGTAATGCGCCGGGACAGCTCGGCCGGCATGACCGCAACCTTCTCAAAGACTGTTGTTTCTCTCCAACCACAGCGAGCGAGCGACTAGCAGGACATAAGCATGAACCTCCTTCCTGCGCGTCTTCGGTACTACTGCACTAACTTCAGACCGCCAATCCACGATCGTAGCACCCGCATCCGGCGTCAGGTGGGCTAACACGGAGCCATCTCTCCCTGAAGTTGGAGCGTTGCAGCGGTGTCCCTGGAGTAGGAGCATTGTTTTTTTTCTTGTATCTAGAGTAGGAGCATTGCTGCGGTGGTAACGGTGGCACGCAACCATATCTCGACAATAGGGTTAGTTGGCTGATGAGACCCTTTATCTAAAAAAAGTTGGCTGATGAGAGAAGTGCAGAGCGGTAATGGTGGGCACATATATATATATATATATATCATCAGTTGAATGTAGGGAATTCATTTTTTAGGCTTAGGGAAGGCATTCTACCATTCGATTAGATAGAAAGCAATCCTTTATAGGAGAGTCTCAAGCAAGACTAGGAAAAAAAGAAACTAAACTAGGGGACACCCCACGTTACACGACAAGATCTCCCAGGTCATCTGAGTGAGCAAAGCCCCTTTGCTCAATCTCGCTCCAGACTAGGGCTACTACGTCCGCCATCGGCAAACCCATGTTTGTGAACACTTCCTATTCCTCTCTTTTCAAACATCCTAGAGGATATAGGTATGCCACTTGCCGTCCTCTTTTTATTTCCTGCATGTAGTTCTTGATCAAATGCAACTATCACACGTCGAAGTCCCTGTTTGCTGTGGAGACGGTGGAAGGCAACGGGAGGTCGTAAGCCAGGAGGACTGAACCCGGCCTGGACCGCACTCGTGAAGGAGCACTCTTGGCACATGTGCTGCACCGTCTCCGGTTGTATGTGGCAGAGCTTGCAAATGGGGTCATGTGACCATCCTCCCAACGCAAGGTTGTTCGCCGGCAGAAAACAATGGCTGCTGAGGCTAGCTCAAGACTGTTTGCAAGGCCAGGATCTTGAGCTGCTAGTGCTTGCGGTTGGGAGAAAGCGGATGTTGCTGCCCCCGGACGTGCACAATAAAGATCTACACCATCTATTAATTATGGATGTGCTGCTGACTTGAGAAGTATCAGGTTTATATGCTGCCTTGTTTGAGTGAAACAAAAAATGAGTAATTGTATGCACATATCTCAGCGAAGGTGTGCGCACGTATAACTCACCCAAATAAACAAATGACTACCAACCTTCATTTTCAACAATAACACCATGCACTCATTGCACTTTCTTTATAAAAACCACTCCTGTTTTCTCAGTCCTAAGATATTGGCAGAGTTATTTTGTAAATATCAGCCCAGGAAATTATGTATTTTAGACAATCATATGCGCATATCATCTAGAGAAAGAAAGAATAAACAATACGAACAGAAAAACGCATGGAATAGGAAACATCGGCAATAGTGGCAGAGCAATGGGTCAGACCAGGGCTGAGATGATGATCTTGCCAAGCGTGGAATGATGAAGAATCCGCTGGCTCTCTTTTTTTCTTACTAGTTCTGATGTCCAGCATTTAGGGTTCCTCTGATTTATTTCCCCGTTTTCTGTTTATGAGACTGTCGGTGATTGATGCCACTGAAGCTCGTCGTGACAATTGGTTTCGGTGTGGCTTAGCCAGCACCCACGATCACTATAAGGTGCACGACAGTACAATACGAGTACAACTCGAATACGGGCGGCATACAAGCACACCACGCACTACGGGAAACCCACGATACGCCGACGGCCGTATCGCCGTCGGCGTAGCAGCCCGTCGGCGTAGACGAATAACCGTCGGCGTATACATAACCGTCGGCGACGTCGCTGTGGGACCCACAAAACGGAAGACGTCCGTCTCCGTCTACTCCATCCATACGCCGACGGCAGTGCCGTCGGCCTAGAGCGCCACGTGGAGCGATCTGGTGCGCCTGGGAAGTGCTCTACGCCGACGGCATTATCCTTAACCATTTGGTCCTTCCAGAGCGACGTGGCAGCATCCTGTGCGCCTGGGAGGAGCTCTTGCCGTCGGCGTATATGTAACCATATTTGCAATTTTTATGCTGATTGTTGCTGCTTGTTTCTAGCTCATTTTAAATGCAATTAAAATATCACAAAATATAAAACAATACAGATACATCACATGAAACATCACATAGATATCAAAATGATACAAACATGATTCAAATTCATACAAGCATTCATACAAACTCCAAATGGCACAAACATAGTTCGAATTCACACCAGGAACACCCGAACTAATCCTACATCTCGTGAGAGGTCGAGCCACCCATGTCTGACCGCGTGAGAATTGGCGACCGACCGTGTGGGCCAGTCGAAGCACACATGGAATTCGGCGAGGCACGGGACGGTGTGGTCAGAGGCGACGAACTCGGCGAGGCACCACCAGTGCCATGCTCCACGAGCGCGCGCGTTGAAGTCGGTGAGGCGGAAGCACGACCAAAGGGTCCATGGTCCTGGAGCATCCCGATCCCTACATGTTTGAGTCCAAGTTAGCAACTTGGAAAGCACAACATGGCGGTAACAACTTGTTTGGCAAATGACTTACCGGAGTCGCTAACTGGTATGTGCGAGCGACCGACTCCCTCGTTGGGACGACGGGCATGATCCCCGGCCTAGGTGGACGCGTAGGCAGCTGCGACCGCTCTCCAGTGGCATGAAACTTCTCGTCAGCCTACAAGATAGTTTAGATGTCAGGAGTTGTAGAAAAAGAAGGTTCAAACTAGAGGAAATGGGACTTGTCATATTTTGCAAATATAAAAGTTGAAACTTACAGCATCCCTCAACTCTGCCCACTCCTCATACTCCTGACTCTTCTGTACCCACAACTGATACTCTCTCTCATAGTCCGCGTAAGCGGCATCGAAGGCCGCCTCGAAATCAGCCTACAGTTTTAAAAGGGAACGCATCTCGTCAACTTAGCCACTTAGCTAGGAACGAATGTCGGAAAGAGAATGAAATTGAGAAAAACTTACATCGGGGCAAGCTCGGGAAGGCCGACGAGTCAGGACGGGAGGGTCGTCGGCGGTGAGGGTTGCCTTGACACGCGAGAGGCCCAACTCAGGAGTACGCGTGAGTACCGCACTAAGCATGAGAGGACGGCCATGCTCCCAACCGTTCCCGGCAAGGACCACCGCTCTCTCGTCGGTGTCATGCTCAAGAGGGTTGTCCACCTCCGGATTTATACCCTTAAACGTCTCGACGTATGCCTTTAGCCCCTCCTTGGCAGTGCCGAAGTAATCAGGCTACGAGGGCTGAGGCTCAGAAAAATTGGGCTTCTTCATCTTCATCCTCTCCCATGTTTGCATGTACGTAAGAGGCTCCCCGAGATCGGCCTCCTGCAATGCCAAAGAAGTGTCATGCGTATCAAGTCGGAACATGAGGGGAAATAAATGAAGATTGTTTCATGTATATATATACCAGCTTTGCCTTGAAGCGCTCATGGTTGCGGGCACCCGCACAATGTGTCCCCCCGCTCCCTGATGGGGGGATGCCCAACCGGAAAGGCCCAGGACCCCGAGTCGGCCGTCAAGGCCGGGTGGCCCAAAGCCCACCCGATGTACATCTTCCAGGATACCGGGTCCCCGAGGATCCCGGTATGACGGCTCGGGGAGGCGGCAGCAGATATCTCCGAATCAGTCTGCGATTGTGTATCCCGAAGAGTGCGCTCCACGAAGCCGCACTTGTAGGCAGGATAGCTAGCGCCGCCAGCAGAACCCGTCATTCCCTGTAAACCCTAGCCGGCTCCCTATATAAAGCCGGCAAGGAGCAACCCTAGAGGCAGACTCATCTCATTCCATAGCCTCCGGAGCACCCGCAAGCTCTGGTGCACACACCATTGTACACCCCATTCAGATCCAAATACATACAAGCAGGAGTAGGTCTTTACCTCATACAGAGGGGCCGAACCTGGGTAAACTCTGTGTGCAACCTCTCTGTGAATCCTACGTCGCCTGGCTCACACCCGAGTTAAGCCACCCCGTATGGCATCTGCCGTGATTACCCCACGACAGTTGGCGCCCACCGTGGGGCCAGCGATCGCTGGAATTTACTTCATGGAGAGTCCTGAACCCGGCACTGGCGTCTACTTCAGCCCTCAAGCCATGTCGGGTCGCGGTGACATCGTCACCGGCAGCTACTTCGAGCACGGAGGGATCGGCTACGTCGCCGATCCACACACTTGGGGCAGGCCCAACTACGCCCCGATCACTCGCGCGATGGCTATCCCGTTCGGGACCGCCGTCACCGCCTACGTCGGCTTCTGCGGCTCGGATGAGGAAGGAGTCGCCAACAACTACGATGGTACTTCCTCCCCCGTCGACCCGCTTGACGAAGCCGCTGTCGACCGCGGCTGCAAACCACTTTGCACCCGCCCCATCCGCCGAGACCGTCCAGATCTCGAACGACGACGACACCGGGTCGATCTTGCCCGTTCTCGACTACGAGTCGGAGGGCTCGACCGATCTGGCCTCGGACGGCACGGCAACACCCGCCCACATCTACATGACGGGCGAGGCGGCAAACTCTGCTGCCGCCAAACCTGCGGCAACAAACGCCGCCACAGCAGAGGCCAACGCGCAGAAGCAGCGCGACCAGGCACGGCGCGAGCAGGAGGCTCGCGAAAAGCAGCAACGCGACGAATCTCTCGCCGCCCTGCGAGGACAAGCAGGTCGGGCGGCTGACCCGCTCAGCACCCCGATCACGCCGGCGAACGTCGTCGACCAGGCGACACAGCTCGAGCAGCTGCGCCGGAAGATGGCCCTCCAGCAGGAGGAGATCCGCCAGAAGGAGCTGGAGGTCGATGCTCAGTCGACCGCTCTCTCCGCGGTCACTCGGCATCACAAAAACCGCAAGTCGCGGCTTAATCCTGATGCACCAACTCGCGCGCTCGACAACGCCTTCGCGCGCGAGACAGAGCTGGAAAGGCAGCGCGACGAGTGCCGCAGGGCCCAGCCCGGCGGCTCGAGTCAAGTTCCGCCTCAACCTCGCCCGACGATGCCGCCTCCGGCGCCGCGGCCTCCTCCGAACCCGGCTCGTCCTCAACCCCAGCCGCGGAACGACGACGACGCCGACCTCGCGATTTTCGGCACCCCAGTCGATTGCATGACTGCCGCCTCTCTCTTCAAGAGGATCCGGGTCAAGGACAACCCCTATTGGAGCAAGGGTGCAAGCTGGTGGACAAGGCGCTGGAGCTGCAGGAGAACATGTCGCAATCTGACGGCAAGCTCTACTCCAGATCGCCACCCAGCGAGAAAACGGCCTCGGCACCACACCGAAGCCAGGGAAACAAGGGTTCCCCCAGGCGTGACGCTGCCCCACAGCCGCCACGCAGTCGGCACGAGGAGCCGGCAGTGTCGAGCAACGCGAGGGCTGGAGGCAACCCGCCTCGGCTCGCCCGCAACGACGCCCGGCACACCATCAACAACAACCAGGCGCAGGCGCGCTCCAATCACTCCGCTCCGGATCTGCGCCACCACCTCAACGACAAGCGCGCCGAGGCGACGCGCAACAACGACGACGACGACGTCGGCCCTAGATGCTTTGGACCCGCCATCAGAGGCGAGCGTTTCCCTAGCAGCTTCAAAGGACCGAGAGAGGCGCCCAAGTACAACGCTGCCATGAACCCGGAAACTTGGGTCCAGGACTACTTGGCCGCCATGAGCATCCAGAACGCGTCTTCGCTCTGTTGTGCGCGCTATTTTCCTCTCATGCTTGAGGGAACGGCTCGCACTTGGCTCAACAACCTCCCCAGGAACAGCGTCAACTCCTGGGGCGAGTTGAAGAGGCTCTTCATCACCAACTTCGAGGGGACCTGCAAGCGCCCGGCCACGGTCGAGGACCTCAAGCGCTGCGTCCAGAAGGAGGGCGAGTCCACTAGAAAGTGGTATCGCCGAGTCGCCGACCTCATCAACTCGGCAGAACACCTCAGCGTCGACACGGTGCACTCCCACCTCGAGGACAACACCACCTTCGAGTCGCTCAAGCAGAAGCTGCGGCGCTCGCACAAGGGTGACATGACGATGGGCCAGCTACTCGCCATCGTGCACAAGTACGCCGAGTCCGACGTCACCAAGGACGACTCCGAGGAGGACGACGACGAGAAGAAAGGCGGCAAAAACAAGAGCAAGGCCAAGCACTCCAGCGCTCATAAACGCAAGGGTGACGGCGGCTCCGAGCTTGTAGCCGCCACGGCTGCGGGGGGCCGCGGCTTCAAGAGCCAACGCGGCAACTTCCCGCGAAAGAAGCTCACCGCCACGGAGATCCTGGCCATGCCGTGTAGGTATCATAGCCTACCCGGCAAGCCAGCCGGCCACACCACTGACGAGTGCAGCTGGACTGCAGAAATCGTCAAGGCCAAGACCGGTGCCAAGAAGCGGGCACCCGACGGAGACGACGACGGTGAGCAGCAGCAGGGCATGCCTCCCACTGCCGGCTTCATGGGCCACACCTTCGTCGGCCTCGATTCCAGGCGGGAGGAGAAGGTCATACGGCGCGCCGTCCACGCGACTCTGCCAGACGTGCCCCAGTGGCTCGACTGGTCAGAGCAGCCGATCACATGGAGCCGTCAAGACCACCCGCCCCGCGTCGATTACCCGGGCAAATTCGCTCTGGTGGTCGCGCCCCAGGTCAAGGGCTACATCTTGACCAAGACATTGATGGACGGGGGTCGAGCATCAACATCCTCTACTACGAGACGTTCCAACGCATGAAATTGCGTGACGAACAGCTAGTACCCACCATCACCACCTTCCACGGCATCGTCCCGGGAAAGAAGGCCTACCCGCTAGGCAAAATCGCACTCGACGTCGTCTTCGGCACCGCCAAGAACTTCCGGCTCGAGAAGATCTGGTTCGAGGTGGTGAACTTCCGTAGTTCCTACCATGCGATCCTCGGGCGACCCGCCTTTGCCAAATTCATGGCAAGGCCCTGCTACGCCTACCTGAAGATGAAACTGCCGGGTCCGAACGGCATCATCACTGTACACGGCGACGTCGACCGCGCCATCGAGTGCGAAAAGGGCAACGCCGTCTTTGCCGAGTCCGTCATCGCCACGGAGCAGCTGGAGCAACTCAAGCTGCAAGTCGACCCCAACGACATGACCATCGTCAAGAAGCCGACTCTGGACTCACGCGACAAGTTCCAGTCGGCACAGGAGACCAAGCGCATCCCGCTGGTCGAGGGCGACTCCTCCAAGACGGCGGTGATCGGCTCGCACATGGACGTCGCATAGGAAAGCGCGCTCTGCGACTTCCTCCGTGAGAATCGGGACATCTTCGCATGGAAACCATCTGACATGCCAGGCGTCCCGAGGGAGCTCGCAGAGCACAAGCTCAACGTTGACCCCAAGCTGAAGCCAGTGAAGCAGTTCCTGCGTCGCTTCACTGGTGAGAGACAGAAGGCTATTGGCGAAGAAATAGCCCGGCTCCTAGCTGCCGGGTTCATCGCCGAAGTCATACACCCGGAATGGCTTGCCAACCCGGTGCTCGTTCTGAAGAAGAACGGAACATGGCGGATGTGCATCGACTACACCGGCTTGAACAAAGCCTGTCCCAAGGATCCATTCGCATTGCCACGCATCGATCAGCTGATCGACTCGACGGCAGGGTGCGAGGCGCTATGCTTCCTCGACGCCTACTCCGGGTACCACCAGATCAAGATGGCGCCCGAAGATCAGGAGAAGACGTCTTTCATCACGCCCTATGGCGCGTTTTGTTACGTCTCCATGCCCTTCGGCTTGAAAAATGCCGGAGCGACTTACCAGCGGTGCATACAGAACTGTTTGCACGAGCAGATCGGCCGCAACGTCCACGCATATGTGGACGACATCGTCGTCAAGTCCAAGCTGAAGACAGACCTGATTGCCGACCTCACGGAGACATTCACCAACCTCCGCAAGTACAGGATAAAGCTCAACCCGGAAAAATGCGTCTTCGGCGTACCCGCGGGCAAGCTCCTGGGCTTCATCGTCTCCGAGCGAGGCATTGAGGCCAACCCAGAGAAGATCAAGGCGATCGAAGCTCTGAAGAAGCCGGAAAACCTCCGGGACGTGCAGCGGCTCACAGGCTGTGTCGCTGCCCTCAGCCGTTTCATCTCACGACTCGGCGAGAAGGCCATGCCCTTGTACCGGCTCCTCAAGAAGTCGGACACGTTCACCTGGAACGACGAGGCAGACGCCGCCTTGACGGCACTCAAGAAGACGTTGGCCGAGGCGCCGATCCTCGCATCTCCACTAGAAAAGGAGCCGATGCTCCTCTACATCGCTGCGACCAACCGAGTCGTCAGCGCGGTGGTCGTCGTCGAGCGCAAGGAGGAAGGCCACGAGCAACTGGTCCAGCGGCCAGTTTACTACGTCAGCGAAGTCCTGACGGATTCGAAGCAACGTTACCCGCACTACCAAAAACTTGTATACGGTGTTTTCTTTGCTTCAAGAAAATTGCGACATTACTTCATGGGCCACCCGATGACGGTGGTCAGCTCATCTCCCTTAGCTGAAATAATCCGCAATAGAGAGGCAACTGGGCGCGTCGCCAAATGGGCCTCTGAGCTGCAGCCTTTCGGCCTCAGCTACGCAGCCCGCACTGCGATCAAGTCGCAGTCACTATCCGACTTCCTCGTCGACTGGATGGAGACACAGTTGCCGGCTCCAACCTATGAAGCCGGCAGATGGACCTTGTTCTTTGACGGGTCGAAGATGTATGAGGGCTCGGGGGCTGGAGTCGTCCTCACTTCTCCCCAAGGCGACAAGATGCGATATGTGCTGCAGATACACTTCACGTGCACTAACAACGTCGCCGAGTACGAAGCCCTCCTACATGGCCTACCTCGTCGTTCAGCAAACGATGGGGACCTGGGATGCAAATGATCCCAACATGGCGGCTTACCGCCGGCTCGTCGATCAAGTCGGCGGCCACTTCGCCGGCATGGAGCTGGAGCACGTCGACCGAAGGAAGAACGAGGCGGCTGACGCACTCTCTCGCTTCGGGTCTAAGCGGGACCGAGTCCCACCCGGCGTCTTCCTCGACCACCTGCACAACCCGTCGGTACGCCCGCCGGCCGAAGTCGACATCGCCAACCCGCCATCATCAGATGCAATTCTGGTGGCGGTAACCCAAGAAACAAACGACTGGAGGGAACCCTACATCGAGTTCCTCACCACCAAAAAGCTGCCAGCCGACGAGGTCCTAGCACGGCGAGTCGTGCGCCGGGCCTCAGCTTACGCCATCATCAACAGCGAGCTCTACAAACGCAGCACATCGGGAGTTTTCCTCCGCTGCGTCGAGCCGGAAGAGGGAAGGCGCATCCTTCATGAGATCCACTCGGGAGATTGCGGCCACCACGTCGGCGCTCGCAACCTGGTCGCCAAGGCGTTCAGGCACGGTTTTTTCTGGCTCTCTGCTCATCAGGATGCAGTCGACATCGTCCGTCGGTGCATCGGGTGCCAGAAGTACGCCCGGCAGGATCACCTACCCGCCGCGGCTCTGAAGACCATCCCTCTGACATGGCCATTCGCAGTCTGGGGAATAGACATGGTGGGCAAGTTCAAGACAGCTCGCGGTGGCATGACACATTTGCTCGTCGCAGTCGACAAGTTCACCAAATGGGTCGAAGTTGAACCTATCAAGAAACTCGACGGCAAGACCGCAACCAAGTTCCTCCAGAAGCTCATCTTCCGATTCGGCTACCCGCACAGCATCATCACTGACAACGGTACAAATTTTGCCGAAGGAGAGATGAAGGCCTTCTGCAAACAAAAAGGCATCCGTCTCGACTTGGCGTCCGTTGCCCACCCGCAATCAAACGGGCAGGCGGAAAGAATGAACCAGACAGTGCTAGCCGGGATCAAGCCGCGACTTCAAGTTCCACTGGAGCGAACACCGGGTTGCTGGCTGGACGAGCTACCAGCCGTACTCTGGGGCATCAGAACGACTCCAAACCGTTCCACCGGCTACACGCCATTCTTCATGGTGTACGGGGCGGAAGCCGTCATGCCGACCGACCTCGAGCACGACTCGCCTCGGGTCGCCCTCTACAACGAGGAAGAAAATGAAGAAGCCCGCCTGGTCGGCGTCGACCTCCTGGAAGAAGCTCGCGAACTCGCACTCTCCAGGACGGCGATATATCAGCAAAGCCTGCGCCGCTACCACAGCCGCCGGGTTAGAAGTCGCTCTTTCCAGGAAGGCGACTTGGTTCTTCGGCTCATCCAAAAGTCGAAAGGGATGCACAAGCTCTCGGCACCATGGGAAGGACCGTTCGTCGTTAGCAAAGCGATGGGCAACGGCTCCTACCACCTCGTCGACTTGCGTGAGCCGAACAAAAGCTCCAAGTCGGAAGAGGAGACCAAGCGTCCATGGAACATCAGCCTGCTTCGCCCCTATTATACATAGTATCCATTGTAATACTGTGTAATCAATCAAGGAAATAAAGTCGATACACACCCGGCACGCTCGGGGGCTATCGTTTCGATTCAATTATGCTTTCGAGTCTTTATTCTTCCTACTCACACGTTATATGATTGATGGGTTGTCAAAGAGAGCCGGATGCCACGATGCGCGGCTCACCACTGGACCCCCTGCTCACGAAGCAAAATCACAAAAATTGTTGTTTTCTCCCAAGTCGTCAGCTACCCGCACAAAGTGAAGAAGTAGTGCAGCCGGTTCAAACCTAACTTGACAATGAAGCCGCACTCGGACTTTGTCACCATGGGTACCGCGCGCGTCACGAAAAAATCACGCGAAGCACACTTGGCGAGGTCGCACGATCGACTAGCTTACAAAACAAGCGAAAAACAAACAAAGTGACGGAAAGCGCACAAAAAACAAGCATGGGAGTGCCAAAACAAACATTAATAAGCCGCAGAGGCGCACGCTGAAACGCGACCCGGCACATCATACTTGTTTCATTACATAATATTTTTTCGCCCGCAGGCGACAAACCCTAACTACTTCAAAATAACCCCTCTTTTGAAAGCAGGGGAGCAAACTTCAAGACGGAGGAGCCGCCCGAGCAGAAGACGTCGACGCCTCGTTCGTCGCAGCCGGCGGTGGCAGAGCTGAAGCCCTTTCGAAAAGGTACTCCGACGCCGGCTCCCTGTCCGCCACCTCGCCAAGGTCGTTGCCCTCAGGCACCACGTCGAAGACGAAGTCGTCGTGGTCGACCATCTTGGCAGCCCGGCAGGCGTAAGGGGCGCAGTACTGGAGCACCGGCTGCAGATCGATCTCCCGGCCGCTGCTATCGGTGGGGATGCTGGCCGTGATCTTGTCCACGTTCGTCTGCCTATACCGGCCTCGCACAAGCCCGAGGGCAATGCACGCGCCGGCTCGGGCCGACGACTCCCGCACCCAGGTGATCACCTGGGGCATCAGCTCCAGAACCCGCAACACCTTGCAGACGGGTGCGGGGACGCCTTCCTTGGGCGACAGCATCTGGACGACCTTGCTGGCCCGGCCGTGAACGTCACGGGCGAAGACTCCGAGCCGGTGGACATGCTCCGAAGCCGTCAGGCCAGCCGTCTCCTCGCCTGCTCAACAAAACAAAAATCAACAACAAGGCCACAAGTCAAGTAGGCACAAACTGCAAGGGTCGCATGAAATCTTTACCCCAGATGCCAACGGCGAGGGTGGCAAGCCGCTCGGTCAGCTCCTTCATCTCGCGCTCAGCCTCGCCGGATTTGCGCTCGAGCTTCTCGAGGTCCTCGCCGTACCCCTTGGTCGCCTGGGTGAGGGCGGCGTCCGCCTCCTCCTTCTGCTTGCTGAGCCGCTCGCAGGATTCCTGCACCGCGGCAAACGCCTGCGTGTGCCGGCTCTCCTGCGCGGCCAGCAGTTGCTGGTGCTCAGCGACGGAGATGAAGCCGTCGCGCGCCTTCTTCAGCTCCTCCTGCAGGCGGCGGGTCTCCTGCTGTTCGGCTTCGAGGAGCCAGGACAGCTCCTGCAGTTCACAAACAATAAACAATCAAGAAGAGGCATGGGGGCTACGCCACGGGTTACCTCTACACCAACATTTGCTAACCCGGGGGCTAGCCCCAACAAAAAAAAAAATAATACGCCGGGTCAGGAACCGGGGGCTACGTTCCGAGTGGCATACACACCCGCCACCGGCCTGCCTCTACATCGACATTGGCAAACCAAGGACCACTATTCGCCAAATTTGCATCCAGAAAACTATGAAGACCCAAGCCGCTTTCTACGAACGCGACTCGGGCCTTGGGGGCTACATATACGCTACGGACGCAACAGGTGCAAGAAGGATTCTACGTACCTGGTGCGCATCCATCGCTGTCTGGATGGCGGCTCGGAAGTCAGGCCGGGCGCAGATGCACCCGGGACGGAGCTCGGGGGCTGGGCAGTCAGCCCACCCGACGAGGAAGCCGTCCGGTGGCGCGGGTCGTCGTCACCACCAGCGCCGTCTCCGGCTGAGGCGTGGCACCCTGTGCCAGCCGGCACGGTGTCATCAATAGTGGCCCCCTCGGGTCGAGGGGGCACAATAACTTCGTCGCCTCCGCCGGTGGAAGGCGGAGGACTCGGCGCTCTCGTGGTCGGCTCCGCGACGTGCGCGGCAGGCTCCGCCCGCTGGGAGTCGCTCTCCAGCGCGTCCTCCATGTCACTGAGGGACGCGTCCTCAGCCCTGCGACACTCGCACGGGTCAAACTCAAGATAGCGTTTCCAGTGGAACTTGGATGAGGATCAGCAGCAGACCTGTCACCCGCAGGTGGAAGAGTTGAGGTCCGAACTCCTCGGAAGCGAGGCGCAGGCGGCGAGTCGGCGCGAGCCCTCGCAGGGATGTCCCGCAAGGCCTTCTGCCTCCGCTCGGCAACGACGGTGCGCTGCACGGCAGCCCCAGCCGATCGCTCCGGTGGCGGCGGCGTCGGGTTCGCCGACTTGGAGCGCTTGGAGTTGGGCCCGGCGTCCTCAGCCGCAGGCCTACGCCTCCGCCGGATGCGGAGCGGCTGATCATCTTCATCATCTTCAGCAGGCGCCGGGTTCTTGGACCCGGCGCGTTCTTCTCTTCCTTCTTCTCCTTCCTCCTCATCCTCAGACAGGATGGGGATCGGTTGGCGGGAGGAGAAGGCGGCTCGTTGCCCATGGTGGCGCTGTCGGCTTCGTCGTCAGAGTCGCGCTCGACGACGTCGTTGGGGCCGGCAAGCACCGTGGGAGCGTCTCCGCGGATCGGAGGCAACCCAACAAGCGATCGAAACTCCTGAATTCGACAAAGCAGGAAGGATCGGTATAAAAAGACCAAGAAAAGGAAAGTGTTTCGAATCGTCAAGCAAAGGGACTCACCTCAGGAGCCGGATGCTTGGCGGAGTAGGCCTCCAGGCCCCCACGATCCACTCGGGGCCGGGTGGACCGTGACACGCTTCATCCGCAGCGTGAATTGCTCTACCGACTCGAACAATGTCGGGTCATGGCGCTGCGGGTCCTTCGTCCCCTTGTACTCGCAGATCAGCGAGGGCCGGTGCTGCAGAGGTGCGATCTTCCTCTTCACCCAAGTGGCGATGAGGTTCAGACCCGTCAGCCCTCCGTTCTTCAGCTCCTGAAGCCGCGCCATCAGCCGGCGCACCATGGGCAAGTCGGCGTCGCGCGGCAGCTCCTGAAGATTGCGAGGCCGGCTCGGCGATGGCGAGAAGCAGGGGATCCCGATCTCGCCGTCAGGCGCCGGCTCCCGCATGTAGAAGCCCGACTTCCTCCAATACACTTTGGAGGGGAGGCCGAGATCCAGGTAGTCGACGTCGCCGCGGACCTGGAAGTTGAGGCCGCCGCAGGGCGCCATGTCGCCACCCTTCCCCAGCTTGCCGTGGAAGATCCACAGCCACAGCGGGAAGAACGGGGCGCACCCGAAGTAGCCCTCGCACAGGGTGACGAAGCAGGCGAGATGGAGGATCGAGTTGGGCGTCAGGTCATGCACCTGAAGCCCGTAGAAGTCCAAGAATCGCCGGAAGAACTCCGACGTGGGGAAGCCCAGCCCGCGCTCGAGGAATGCGAGGAAGGCGACGAACTCGCCCGGCGATGGCCGCGGGCGAGGATCCGCGGAGGCGATGCGCCACCGACGCTCCGACGCCGGCGGCAACAAGCCCTCGTTGGCGGCTTGCTCCACGCCTGCGCCGTCACCGACGACCTCTCCCACTTGTTCTTGGGCGCCACCATCTTGGCCGGAGAAGAGGCGGAGGAGCAAGAGTGTCCAATGGCTGCGGCGGCGATGCGGCGAAGATCTCAGGCGCGAGCTGCTCGAGAAAGTGGCGGCGAGCGCGAAGAAGAAATGGAGGATGAACTCACCAGCCGCACTCCCCTGCCGTTTTAATAGGCACGGTGAGTGGAGCCGTTACCGCAGTAAATGGCGCCGCCCACGTCGTCCACGTCGCCCACTATGGCCACGTCGCACGACGCCTCGATTCTCGCGCGACGCCTCGGTTTCCACGGGAGCGTGCCAAAAAATGCGGCTCAGATTCGGCCACGTCGCTCTGTCACGACGCTGTGGATCGATGGATTGGGCGCGTGCGGGTCAAGAAGCGTCATCATTGCCACTGCTCCATCCCGAGGTGGAGGCAGTCGATGCGCCGTCAAGTCCCATCAATCGACTCGGCGCCAGACGGACAAACACTACAAGACAAACGGTCAAAGATGCCGTGACGTCAGACGGAGAAGGCGAGGAACAACCCGCACTGAGGCGAGTCGGAATGGCAAACGTCCCGACGGTCACAAGCCGGCATCAAACAAAAACTTGAGTTAGACCGGGCGTTAAAAGCCAAAATCCACCACTCCGAGGTGTTGTTTTCTTGTCTCTGTTTCAGGAGTTCGTTCAACGACACGACCCGGCAATTCGCAAGACGAAGACCAAGCCGGAAACGAGTCCCTGACGAACTCGGGGGCTAATGATGGGGGGATGCCCAACCGGGTAGGCCCAGGACCCCGAGTCGGCCGTCAAGGCCGGGTGGCCCAAAGCCCACCCGATGTACATCTTCCAGGATACCGGGTCCCCGAGGATCCCGGTATGATGGCTCGGGGAGGCGACAGTGGATATCTCCGAATCAGTCTGCGATTGTGTATCCCGAAGAGTGCGCTCCACGAAGCCGCACTTGTAGGCAGGATAGCTAGCGCCGCCAGCAGAACCCGTCATTCCCTGTAAACCCTAGCCGGCTCCCTATATAAAGCCGGCAAGGAGCAACCCTAGAGGCGGACTCATCTCATTCCATAGCCTCCGGAGCACCCGCAAGCTCTGGTGCGCACACCATTGTACACCCCATTCAAGTCCAAATACATCCAAGCAGGAGTAGGTCTTTACATCATACAGAGGGGCCGAACCTGGGTAAACTCTGTGTGCAACCTCTCTGTGAATCCTACGTCGCCTGGCTCACACCCGAGTTAAGCCACCCCGCATGGCATCTGCCGTGATTACCCCACGACACTCCCGTGGTTTAACTTGTTTTGCTCGCTCAAGGCCTTGAACTCGGGGTCCTCCCCAGCCCACCTTGACACCAACGCCCTCCACGCGTCATCCTTGCCATAGGCCCATGAGGGCTTAAACTGAAAAAACAATACTCATGTGAAGAACGGATAATGCAATTGCAACTTAGCAGCAACATGTAATCTCATTAACAATCTACTTACCGCCATGTAGTCATCTACGGTCACCTCAAGTGGGTTCTCCACAATCTCATGCTTCACCGTCGTCTTGCCTAACGTCTCAGTACTGAAATGATTGATCATGGTATGCTCTGCATTGTATAACTGATGTCGTGTCAACTTCCTACAAGCCCCCTCCAAAGTCTTGTCCGCATCGCCCCGCTGCTCAGGAAGTACCCTATAGAACTTATTTAATCATGCGCAAAAAACAAATTGTGAGAGCATGGTGGGGACATCAAGTATGAACGAAATTCAAAAAGTTCAACTTACCCAAAACTTGTTGATCACGGCGTCAGAACATTTCCCGCCGCTCGCGTAATTGGCAGCCTGATAGTCTACCCAATGGGTGGCTAGCTTCGTCGCGCCGTTGGGGACGATACTGTACAAGCCGGCCAAAACTTCCAAATCAAAGCTCCAACCAGGCTGTTAGGCACACGGGCTCCCACAGGATATATCCAGTTGCTGCACAATAATTACACATTAGTACATGTCAAATTGTCCTGACCACAATGAAGTTACCATGTTCAAAATTAGTATTTATAGTCACTTATTCTTTCCCATTAGGTGTAATGAGGATCTTCTCCTCCTCGGTAGCAGGTTCCTTATCCTCATCAGGACCTGGGATTCCCCTCAAATTCTTGGCTTCTTCGGTGGCGCGGAGGGCCCCGCCTATAAGTCCGTGCAGGGGCCCGCCCCCACGTCCGTGGAGGGGCCGTCTCGTCCGAACCCTCGTCGACAAAAGCAGAGGGTATGTCCGAAGACACGTTGCCCCTACCTCGCCCTCGTCCTCCCTCACCTCGCCCTCGTCCTCCACCTCGCCCTCGTCCTCGTCCTGCACCTCGTCCCCTTGAAGGAAGTGGAGCATCGGCACCTCCCCCTCCTCCAGCATCTCCACCCTCACCTGCATTGAGAAAGGGTGAACAATTAAGCATGAAGACATGATCCAATTAAGAATTGCATCACCTCTACTCTCACCACTGTCAGACAGGTAACGCGGGTTCGGAATAAGTGCTCTTCCACTTTTAGTAACTTTCTGCTGGCGCATCTTCTTCACCAAGGTGGCCGATGATTCCTTGCCTTGGCTCATCTTGGTCAATCACCTGCATTGAGAAAGGGTAAACTTTTAAGCATAAAAGACATGATCCAATTAAGAAGCATCAAGACGTAATGCAATTAATAAGCATGTTGAAAGACTAAGCATGTTGAAAAGTAAATACTACGCAAAAGGACATAAAAGACCCTCACCCCTAATCATCACTCTCATAGTTGAGTCCTGGGTTCTCATCATCACTATCAACATCACTATCACGAGTGTTGTATATTGGAACCTCCTCGCACGATGGAGGCTCATCATCGTCATCACTATCACTTTGTAACTTGTTGAGCATATCTATATCCTTTAGATCCACCACTACGTCACCACCTGTTTGTGCATTGTCCTCGCGGTCCTCAAGACCTTGTATGCCAAAGTCCCCAAAGGTTTGTTCCTCTTGATAGAAAATCCCCTCGTATGTTTTAGGGTCAATGTTGTTGTAATCGTCTTCGGAGGGCATGGGTAGCTTACCATGTGGCGATACTCATGGCATGTTTCCATTTTCTTGTCACCCCTTTGAGAAGATACTCATGGCATGTTTCCATTTTCTACAACTACTTGAAGTTTTAGAAGACAGCGACAATTCATGGCGTGTGTAATTGTTGTACATAAATACCTAGGGCTGTTTATTTAAAAAAAAATCATTGGAGCTTTTCTCGATCATCAGATTATTTTTTGGTGCTGGGTTCTAGTGGCTGCAATTGAATTCTGTAATGACACACTACAGCTTGATGTTCAGTGCTGCTATTGGCATGACAATTCAGGGATGACAAGTGGTGACCATTGAATATGAGAATAGGGTCAATTATTGGCATGACAATTCAGGGATGTTTTGTTAAGTCCTTCATGCACAAGTTCATGATTGTTTGACAAAGTTATGTCACTTCTTATTTATATGAAAATCTATTGAGTCTCAAGGCAAAGGCAATTTGTTTTAAGCTAATGATGTTTTTAATTTCATATGTGAATGACTACTGCTTCCCGCATTTCAGTTCTGGAGATACTGTTAGGAAGCTATTGTGGCATATTTACATCCGTGAATCAAAAAAAATGGAGAGGTCGCTATGTTCCCACATGTTCATGTTTCGGCAGCAAGCTTATGCCTCACCATACTTTGTGACAAGCATGGAAGAGTCAAGAATTCAACAGCCAACACGATTTCAGCTAGCTACAGCTACTACACACAGCATGCTTGCACAAACACGAGCAGAGAAAGAAGACTAGAAGACAAGGGCGAAAGGGGATACCTGACACACCGGCGTCGATCCGGGGACTGGGGCTGCGAGGAGACGAGGCGGACGAGCTGACGCCTGACTGCCTGGAGGAAGAGGTCGAGCCGTCGAGGTCCCGGCGTCCCATGCGGCAGATCTCGTCTCGCCGCCGGCTAGGGTTTAGTGGCACCGGTGGAGGTGGGGCGTCGGGGGCGGCAAGTGGATAGGAGCGGCGGGAGCGGGCAGCGATAGCGGTCACGAGGTGGGGCGGCACTGGGACAGCCGGCGGTGGGGTCGGGACGGGGTCAATTTGCGGTTGGGGTGCGCGATTTCGATTATTTGGGGCTAGGGCGCGCGATTTGGCGATGTATACGTGAAGCCATCCAGGCCTATGCCGACGGCTTTGCCGTCGGCGTATGGTTTTGCTATTTTATTTCTTTTTTCATTGCTTTTTTAAAAGAAATCAAATATTATTTATATAATGTATAAATTTATCTCTACTATATAATATTGTTAAATCAAAACTATACGGCCAAAGCGGCGATCGGAAAACCAGTGTGAAATAAAATCTATAAACTACGAAGAAGACGAACCTAGCTGGGCGAGAAAGGCGACATCGTGTGGGGAGTGTGGTTAGGACATAGGAAGACCCAAAACGATTTTATTAATATTTTCAATTTTTGGTAGAAATCCTTTTCTTTTATTCTATTATCGTGTGGGGAGTGCGGGATAAGTGTGGCGTGTGAAGCTAGGAGTTTGGTGTTGGCTATTCCAATGTCCCAACATACTATTACACATATGTTCGGACACCACCTAGGGTTTGGTGTGATCCGGACGCTTCAGAGCACCTCTCCGTCGAAACCCTAGACCCGTTGGAGAAAAGACCAACTTTTCTCGTCTACCTCATAGACGTGCGTCGAAAGGGGTAGGCCAGTGGACTTTTTTGCTTGGTTGTGTTAGGTTAGGCCATAGGAACATGAGAAACCAAAGTCTACCCCCAAATCAACACAAGATTCCATCCGGTTCGCCCGAAAGGGGAGTTTTCACCTCTAAGTGCAGAAACTCACTAGAGAGAAAGTGATGACGGTGAACCCGGTCTCATCCCGGAGTGAGAACTTAAACATCCACGGCACCCAACACACTTGTACACACATGGTATGGCACAACCTAGATTTGGGTGGGGTTCCGACGCTCCGGGGCCCCGGTTCGGCGAAACCCTGAATCCGTTGGAAAAACCCTAACGTTTTCGTCTACCCCCATAGACGTGCGTCGAAAGGGGGTAGGCCAGTGGACTTTTTTGCTTGGTTGTGTTAGGTTAGGCCATAGGACCATGAGAAACCAAAGTCTACCCCAAATCAACACAAGATTCCATCCGGTTCGCCCGAAAGGGGAGTTTTCACCTCTAAGTGCAGAAACTCACTAGAGAGAACGTGATGCCGGTGAACCCGCTCACATCCCGGAGTGGGAACTTGGACATCCACAGCACCCAACACACTTGTATATATATGGTATGGCACAACCTAGGTTTGGGTGGGGTCCCGATGCTCCGGGGACCCACTTCGGCGAAACCCTGAACCCGCTGGAAAAACCCTAACGTTTTCGTCTACCCCCATAGACGTGCGTCGAAAGGGGGTAGGCCAGTGGACTTTTTTGCCTGGTTGTGTTAGGTTAGGCCATAGGAACATGAGAAACCAAAGTCTACCCCAAATCAACACAAGATTTCATCCGGTTCGCCCGAAGGGGGGGTTTTCACCTCTAAGTGCAGAAACTCACTAGAGAGAAAGTGAAGCCGGTGAAGCCGGTCACACCCCGGAGTAGGATATTGCACATTTAAAACTCACAACACACTTGTATACATATGGTATGGCTCAACCTAGGTTTGGGTGGGGTTCCGACGCTCCGGGGCCCCGCTTCGGCGAAACCCTGAATCCGTTGGAAAAACGCTAACGTTTTCATCTACCCCCGTAGACGTGCGTCGAAAGGGGGTAGGCCAGTGGACTTTTTTGATTGGTTGTGTTAGGTTAGGCCGTAGGAAGGTGAGAAACCAAAGTCTACCCCAAATCAACACAAGATTCCATCCGGTTCGCCCGAAAGGGGAGTTTTCACCTCTAAGTGCAGAAACTCACTAGAGAGAAAGTGAAGTCGGTGAAGCCGGTCACACCCCGGAGTAGGATATTGCACATTTACAACACACAACACACTTGTATACATATGGTATGGCACAACCTAGGTTTTGGTGGGGTTCCGACGCTCCGGGGCCCAGCTTCGGCGAAACCTGAATCCGCTGGAAAATACCCTAATGTTTTCGTCTACCCCCATAGACGTGCGTCGAAAGGGGTAGGCCAGTGGACTTTTTTGCTTGGTTATGTTAGGTTAGGCCATAGGAATGTGAGAAACCAAAGTATACCCCAAATCAACACAAGATTCCATCCGGTTCGCCCGAAAGGGGAGTTTTCACTTCTAAGTGCAGAAACTCACTAGAGAGAAAGTGAAGTCAGTGAAGCCGGTCACACCCCGGAGTAGGATATTGCACATTTACAACACACAACACACTTGTATACATATGGTATGGCACAACCTAGGTTTTGGTGGGGTTCCGACGCTCTGGGGCCCCGCTTCGGCGAAACCCTGAATCCGCTATTAAAACCCTAACGTTTTCGTCAACCCCCGTAGACGTGCGTCGAAAGGGGGTAGGCTAGTGGACTTTTTTGCTTGGTTGTGGTAGGTTAGGCTATAGGAAGGAGAGAAACCAAAGTCTACCCCAAATCAACAAAAGATTCCATCCGGTTCGCCCGAAAGGGGAGTTTTCACCTCTAAGTGCAGAAACTCACTAGAGAGAAAGTGAAGTCGGTGAAGCCGGTTACAAGTGTGTTTTGTGTTTTAAATATCCAACAAGGCCGTGTGTTGCCTTTCGATAACAGGGTCGACACAAGCTCGGTGCCGCATGCATGGGCTAGCATGTATCATAACATACCTTTTGGCTAACCTTACACAAGCAACCAAAAAAATTCACTTTGCTACCCCCTTTCGACTACTTTTCACATTTATATTAAACAAACCCTGGAAATTACAGTGACAACATAAATTACACAGAGAAGAAAATATCGGTAGTAGCGAGAATACAACATAAATTGAAGATACATGGTACTCTGCAATTAGAAAAATAAAATTCATCTACCATCGACGCAGCCTCCCGCATCACTCCTGCCTTTCGACGATGCAACACCCTTGCCCTTCGACGACGCAGCACCCTTGTCCTTCGACGACGCAACACCCTTACCCTTCGACGACGACGCCGTCGCCGCTTTTGCAGCTTTCTGGCTCTCTTCACTCGGCATGAAGATATCATCTTCATCCTCGCTCTCCTCGAGCCATAAAATAGAAAATCTTATAGTGCTGGCCAAATGTGTAAAGCAAAGGTTGGGACCTAGATATGGCATCTACCAACTTTCTATTTGCTATTCTAACTATATTATCCATGCCCCTTTCAGAACCACGTCGGATCGAAGTTGCCTACCTTCTCCAGTGGCCACTCTGACCGGCAAATCGGCAAATCATCGCGTGGTCGTGAGACGGCAAATCGGCCTTCGATCCAAACAGCGGCAAGACTTCTCTGATGATCTGCAACCATCGGAACAAGTGTTGGGAATGTTGCTAATCATCAGAGATCCTTGCCGTTGCTTGGATCTGACCAAGGGGAGGGTTCACCTTCAACCTCCGCTCTAGGAACTCCTGCCTCTCAGAAATCTTGCTCTCTGCTACCCGTGTACTGCCAATGATGGATGTGAAGTGTACTCCTGCCTCTCTTATAGACCCGCCTCTCCGAGTGACTCCCTCCAGCTAGCCAATCAGGAACTAGTACGCGGATCGTGTGTTTCCTTCGAGAGCTTGGGAGCCGTTGGATCAAGCGAATGACTCCCTTCGGCTAGCCAATCAGGAACAAGTACGCGGATCGTGTGTTTCCTTCGAGAGCTTGGGAGCCATTGGATCAAGCGAGTGACTCTCTCCACCTAGCCAATCAGGAACAAGTACGCGGATCATGTGTTTCCTTCGAGAGCTTGGGAGCCGTTGGATCAAGCGAGTGACTCCCTCCAGCTAGCCAATCAGGAACAAGTACGCGGATCGTGTGTTTTCTTCGAGAGCTTGGGAGCCGTTGGATCAAGCGAATGACTCCCTTCGGCTAGCCAATCAGGAACAAGTACGCGGATCGTGTGTTTTCTTTGAGAGCTTGGGAGCCGTTAGATCAAGCGAATGACTCCCTTCGGCTAGCCAATCAGGAACAAGTACAAGTGTGTTGTGTGTTGTAAATGTGCAATATCCTACTCGTAGGTGTGACCGGCTTCACCGGCTTCACTTTCTCTCTAGTGAGTTTCTGCACTTAGAGGTGACAACTCCCCTTTCGGGCGAACCGGATGGAATCTTGTGTTGATTTGGGGTAGACTTTAGTTTCTCATGTTCCTATGCCTAACCTAACAGAACCAAGCAAAAAAGTCCACTTGGCTACCCCCTTTCGACGCACGTCTATGGGGGAAGACGGAAACGTTAGGGGTTTTCCAGCGCATTCAGGGTTTCGGCGAAGCGGGGCCCCGGAGCGTCGGAACCCCACCCAAACCTAGGTTGTGCCATACCATATGTATACAAGTGTGTTGTGTGTTGTAAATGTGCAATATCCTACTCGTAGGTGTGACCGGCTTCACCGGCTTCACTTTCTCTCTAGTGAGTTTCTGCACTTAGAGGTGAAAACTCCCCTTTCGGTCGAACCGGATGGAATCTTGTGTCGATTTGGGGTAGACTTTGGTTACTCATGTTCCTATGGCCTAACCTAACATAACCAAGCAAAAAAGTCCACTGGGCTACCCTTTCGACGCACGTCTATGGAGGTAGACGGAAACGTTAGGGTTTTTCCAGCGGATTCAGGGTTTCGCCGTAGCGGGGCCCCGGAGCGTCGTCACCTCTAAGTGCATGTACTCACTAGAGAGAAAGTGAAGTCGGTGAAGATGGTCATACCCCGGAGTAGGATAATGGACATTTAGAACACACATGACACTTGTATACATATGGCATGGCACAACCTAGATTTTGGTGGGGTTCCGACGCTCCGATGCCCCGCTTCGTGAAACCCCGAATCCGCTGGGAAAACCTAACGTTTACGTCTACCCACTTGAACTCCGTCGAAAGGGGGTAGGAAAGTGGTCCTTTTGCCTTGGTTGTGTTAGGTGAGGCCATAGGAAGGTGGGAAACCAAAGTCTACCCCAAATAAACAGAATGTTCCATCCGGTTCGTCCAAAACAGGAGTTTTCACCTCTAAGTGCAGGAAAAAAGTCAAAGTTCCTGTCACACTACATGGCAGGATAAATTGAGCCATATATTTAATATTTATGTTGTAGGTGCATATTAAATGTGTTGTTTCTATTTGTTTTACATGTATATGTTGTAGGTTTGGGTTCCGGAAAACTCAAACCGTTATTTTACGGTGGTGGGATACTGAAATTGGGAGGGCAATTATAGGTCCAATATATATATAAATTACAACTACATTAAATATTATATAGAGAAATAAAGAAATAAATATTATATACAAAAATAAATAAATAAAGGAACAACTAAACGCCAACGGCCGCCGTCGCCGTATAAGAACGCGCGTACGCCGACGTGCCGTCGGCGTATCAACGATGCTGGACGGGCGACTTCGTTCCGTCACGGCGCCCTTTTGTACGCCGACGGGATTTACTACGCCGACGGCCGCCGTCGGCGACGGTAAGGCTACGCCGACGGCGCTTCGTACGCCGACGGCTTGTTGGTCATCTGCCCTAACTCGTGCTGTACGCCGACGGCCCCGACATTTGGCCGTCGGCGTACAGGACGGCCGTCGGCGTAGTGTGGCTATCCCGTAGTGACGTATCTGGACCGATCTCTAACAGTGACCTCTGTGCAGTTTTACCTCAAATTAACTGTCAATGCCACTTACACACTCTAGAGTGAAATAAAAATGGGCCGGCCTCTGTAATTGTAATTATAACTGAGCTCATCCAAATTGATTCCTATTTCTAGATTTCAGTTCATGTCTTAGATGCGTTTTTTTTGCTGTTTTGAAGAAGTGTAATGTTGATATAAAGAACGACAAATGCAAACTCTATGGTGTGAGATGTGATCGAGACTATGGCGCCTGTTCCCACCGCTAAAGTAGAGCTTGCACACTAATGGAGTCGGCAGCCTCGGCGCTCTCGCTAGAGGACAGTCCCTGCTGCTGAGGGCCGCTGCCGTCATCGCCGTCTGAAGCTTGCT
The DNA here is from genome assembly GCA_947311845.1 of Poa pratensis. Classification (NCBI taxonomy): domain Eukaryota; kingdom Viridiplantae; phylum Streptophyta; class Magnoliopsida; order Poales; family Poaceae; genus Poa; species Poa pratensis. The sequence continues at coordinate 11,027,030 of CAMZMU010000035.1, forward strand.
GGAACGCCCGGAGCCGGAGGAATTTTGGGTACTTCTTCCTCAACGCCGAGATCGTCCGTCGCGGCAATTCGTCATCGCCGTTCGTCTCCGAGCCTGAACAACTACTCCGGAATCCCCTCCGTGAGCTTCTCTTCCGTTTAACTTTCTCCTCCGTCCACAATTCGAGCTTTAGCGTCGTGAGCATCTATTCATTTTCCCGGTCGCCATGAACGCCATGAAGGCAAGCTCCTGCATTTTGGATCTCTGTTTGCCTGCACGCTCGGAGCCACACACACATCAGTAGCACTGGACGCACCCCAGAGCACCTTCACACCCCAGCGCCGCCCGCTTCTGGTCATGATCACCGGAGCCCTCTCAGAAGTCATCCCCTATGCTCTGAAATTCTGAAGTCTGCACTTTTTCCTGTCAAAGTTCATTTATGGGAGCAAAGGAATGTGTTTGAATCAAGAATTTCCTGATGGATCTTAGTGTGGTTCGGGGCGCCTATGGACTGTTAGACCATGAAAACACTCGTGCTATGGCACAGAGCAGGGAACCAAGATGACACCAAAAGAACAAACACATACTAAGGCAGTACGTACCACCTCATTGGGCAGTCGTCGAGATGGGTGATATCTAGATTTGCAAGATACACATGGATGCGAATGTTGAAAATCCATTGACGAATCTGCTTACACAAACAAAGCATTAGGCGCAGTCAAGAAAGATGGACATGTTATTTACTCACGAACAAAGCAACTGATGACTCTCTCAAGGATATCAGACCTTCTTACACCATCCGCATACTCAGTTGCTATAGCTAATACAGTACATGGTGATTACTTCAAAGTCGTAAATGCGAAGTGATGTGAATATGTTGCTACTGCTATGCATTATGATGGAACAAGTGAACAGTATAGCTTACAGTTAATCCACTAAATCTGTCCAGGATAAGTTTCAGATGGCACAAAAGGCTTTGGTGGTATCTGTAGACTCTGCAACCTCCCTGTCAACATATTTACCACGTTTGACATTGAGGGCCTATTCTTTGGGTTCCACTGGATGCACCACAGTGCCACGATGGCCAGCTGCCTCATCTTTACTTTCTCTTCCTCTGCCAGATCCCGTGTAAGTACCAAGTCCTCGCCAGTGGCTACTTTCTCACTACGGGAGAGCTTACCTGTGCCGACGGCCAAATCCTATGCAGACGGTTTTTTGTCGGGGCCGTCGGCACAGGGTCCGACGAGGCTGTCCCGTCGCCCTGGCCGTCGGCATAGGTAAAGCCGTCGGCATAGATTTGACGCAAGACTGTGCCGACCCGTCGGCACAGCTATGTTTTTTTTTCCTATTTTTCATCCAATATGTTTTTTGGAAAAAATAATTTTGGAAACCTGTGCCGACAGCAAAACCGTCGGCATAGCCGTAAAATAAAAAAATTTATTTTTTTAAAATAAAAATTTTGGAAAAAATAATTTTGGAAACCTATGCCAACGATTTTGCCGTCGGCACAACTATGTTTTTTTTTTCCTATTTTTCATCTAATATGGAAAAATTCATATCTTTAAATCTGTAAATCGAAATTTAACAAATAAAATGTCTAAATCGATTAGAAAAATGAGAGGAATCCAAATATAACATCCATATCATCATTTTCATCATGTATATGACTTTTTGCAACATGTTTTTGGTACTTGCTTAATAAAAAAGTCATTTTTGGCACTTAAAAAATGAAAAATGATATTTATAATATTCCCTCCGTTCGGAAAAGGATGTCATACCATTTTTATGACATCCTTTTCCGAACGGAGGGAGTAATATTTTAAAAATTGTTTTTGGCAACAATGTTTGCCATACAAAGACACACCTATGTCTCAAATATGGGCACATTATCACAAACTATGTCACGAGAATGACCATAACTTGGTTTTTTGACCCGAAACTAATTCATGTTTATAGATGATTGACCTTTTTGTGAATAAGTTTTTTGTAAACTTTATCAAAACTATAGTTTATAATTTAAGCTAGCAACTAGTACACATAAAAGTACTCCATGCCAAAGGATTTCATTTTTGACTATTTTTTCACATAAAATTTAATTACTTTCGGAAAATAGGCATAAAGTCATTTTTTCTAAAATATGTTGCAAAAAGTTATATACATGATGAAAAAGATGATATGGATGTCATATTTGGATTCCTCTCATTTTTCTAATTTATTTAGACATTTTATTTGTTAAATTTTGATTTACGGATTTAAAGATATAAATTATTCCATATTAAATGTAAAAAGGAGAATATGGTTGAAAATATGATTTAAAGATATGAGTTATTCAAATATTATTATTACATAATCATTGTTATTTATTCAACTAAATTTTCAAAATTTAAACAATAAAAAGTGTAACATCATGGCCCAGGGCTTAATATGGTTGATAAGATACTAATATCAGTAAGTTCTAACATCTCATTTGGAAGCTAATTTGAAAGGAACTCAAAAGTTAAGCATGCTTGGGTTGGAGCAATTTGAGGATGCGTGACCGAACGGGAAGTTTGACCAGGTAAGTACTTTGACCTTAGATTGTGTCTAATATGTAATTAGAGATAATGTGTGTGGCTAATAGGGAAATTTCGAAATAAAAAAAACAAAAATTCGAAATTTCAGTGTAAAAAAAATAATTTGAAAAAATAATTTTGGAAACCTATGCCGACGGTTTTCCCGTCGGCACAGCCTACAAAATAAAAAATTAATTTTTTTAAAAATAAAATTTTTGGAAAAAAAACTTTAAAAACATATGCCGACGGCTCTGTGCCGACGGCTTTGCCGTCGGCACAGCCTATGCCGACGGTTCGACCTATGCCGACGGCTTTCTAGGCTGTGCCTACGGGCACCTACGCCGACGACCCTGTGCCGACGGTCACCGTCGGTATAGGCCTGTGCCGACGGGTATCGTATCTGTGCACCGTCGGCACAGGTAAGCTCTCCCGTAGTGTCTCATAGATCCACTCGGGGAGGTAAACTTCATTCTGGTTTTCAATTCCTGGGTCTGAGTTCCTCCTTCCACTCACCATTTCCAACACTAGCATACCAAAGCTATATACATCTGACTTGTAGGATATCCCCCCAAAGTTACGAGAATAGAGTTCTGGTGCAATGTAGCCCATAGTACCTCTTGCTGCAGTTAACGTGACAATACTTTGATCCCTGGCACACAGCTTCGCATGGCCAAAGTCTGAGATCTTCGGAGTGAACTTGTAGTCCAGGCAAGGTTTCGGTTACCGGCTGGAATTTCGTGGTAACCGGCCGGTAACCGGATTTCTCGGACCCCCCCCCCCCCCCCCGGAATTTGCATATCTCGGATGAAAAATCTCGGATTAGTCAATTTTGAAACAAATTTGTGCTTGAAAAAATTAAATTTCAAAAAAATTCGATATTTTAAGTTTAAATCCTAAATTCTTGCCGAAATATTGGGCCGGTTACCGGCCGGTATTTTCCGGTAACCCCGGTTACCGGAAATATCGGCCCCCTCCGGAATTTTTTTTGAACCGGTATCCGAAACCTTGAGTCCAGCAAGATGTTGTGTGGCTTGATGTCAAAGTGAAGGATGCATTGGTTGCATCCTTGGTGTAGGTACTCTATTCCTCTGGCGATGCCTAATGCAATATCTAGCATTTTTTCAGGTACTAGCAGATCTTTAGGCGAGAATATGTATTTCTCCAACGACTCATTAGGCATGAATTCATAGAGAAGAGCTCGTCTTTTCCCTTCGGAGCAGAAGCCCACGAGGCGTGGTGGATTAGTCCGATGGTTGCAACTTCATTGATGAATACTTCTCCCTCTCCTGTAGAGTTCGATCTCCAGCACCTTGACTGCCACAGGACTCCATTTGGTAGCTCGCCTTTGCATACACATCCAAATCCCCCTGTCCTACTTTTACCTTATAAACCGTCTGGCTATCTTTTTAACTTCCGAAAAGGTGTATCTTGTGGGTTTTGACGTGCTGTATGTTTTGAGAAACATTTCGACCTTCAAATGTATCTCCTTTTTATAACTTGTCTTCAGTGAAAGATATAGTGCAGTGGCCACTATCAAAGAAAGAACAATTAATGTGGCCACTGATGATTGTGGCGCCCCGACCCGACTGTCATACAATGATGCTGTGTGTCACCGGTTAAGCGATACAACCGGAGGTTTCGGGTTTACCAATCCCCGGCCAAAACCTTTGGCAGGTGTTGCTCGGAATGGATCATCGGCAACACAACACCCCGATTGATGCCTTAACATAGGCACAACCCTCACTGCATAATAGAGAGATAAAGACTTGTGGAACAACTAGCACATCACAGACTCTACGACACAAAATCATTATAGTTCAACTCTTATAACAGAGAAAGATAGCAAATGACAACCAGAGGTCACAGACCCAACATTACAACAAGCGGAAGCAAATTAGGTTGTTCTAAACAACAAGATCCAAATATGGCCTAAGAGGCCTACAGATAAACATCACAGCGCCATAAGTGCGGAGGTCCCGTCCCTGTTGCAAATCCAGGAACTCCCTCCTCTTCAGATCCATCATTGGCTGGGGAATGTACTCAGCACAGAAGGCAGTGCGGAAATCAGCCCACATGAAGACATGGTTGGCTGGAAACAAAGCCACATGACTTTCCCACCAACAGCCAGCAGCACCAACCAGAAGGTAGGTAGCAAAGTTGACTTGCTCCGCCAATGGAACATGCAGCGCGGAGAACTTGCGCTCCAAAGCGCGAAGCCAATCATCAGCTTCCAGTGGCTCCTTAGCATCAGCAAAAGTGGGTGGCTGCGAGCGCAGGAACTCGGTGAGAGTGTTGCACTCGTTCCTCCGTGCATTCTGCTGCACCAACTATTCAAGCAAGCACTCATTGCGCCCACGGTTCTCCTCAATGGCCATCAAGACCTCAGCCATCGAGGGTGGTGGCGGCAGATCATCCTCATCGTCATTGTGGTTACCGCGACCACCACGGCCTCCACGGCCTCCTCGAGCCATTCTGGAGATTTGACAAGGACACAGTTAGTATCTTTCTCCGAATGGTCGAACAATAGTATTAGCGTCTACAAGTACACAGACTAGGGACGATAATACATTGTAACGATTAACAAGGAATCAAAAAGATAGAACTTGGGTCGAAGATCAGCATCATGTGCTACTAGTGAGAGTTAAGAAATCACAACTTAACACACTCTAGTGGACACAATCCGGGACCTTATGTTCAAGTCCTTGGGTTAAAACCCAAAGAAAGGATCAAAAGATTAAACTCGGTAGAAACATCTGAGTTGATTTGGGATTGCAACGCAGCGGGAGCAACGTGACACATAACACTAAAGGTCGAACCCACCCACGTTTCTAATCATTTTGAAGTAACAGACGAGGAGTAAAACCTTTAAACTCAAATCGAGGTAAGATTGCTCCGAGATTAGAGGGTAACCAGATAAGGAGTAAAAAGAATCCTAAGATGGTTTTCACAACTCATTTTTAGGTTAAAAATATTTTCACAAACACTAGACTCAACATCGACCAGTAGAAGGGTTTCCTACAGGCAGTACTGCTCTGATACCAACTTGTGGCCCCGACCCGACTGCTATACAGTGATGCTGTGTGTCACCGGTTAAGCGATACAACCGGAGGTTACGGGTTTACCAATCCCCGGCCAAAACCTTTGGCAGGCGTTGCTCGGAATGGATCATCGGCAACACAACCCCGATTGATGCCTTAACACAGGCACAACCCTCAATGTATAATAGAGAGATCAAGACTTGTGGAACAACTGGCACATCACAGACTCTACGACACAAATCATATAGTTCAACTCTTATAATAGAGAAAGATAGCAAATGACATTCAGAGGTCACAGACCCAACATTACAACAAGCGGAAGCAATTTAGGTTGTTCTAAACAACAAGATCCAAATATGGCCTAAGAGGCCTACAGATAAACATCACAGCGCCAGCTGTTCCGGGATGTCCCAAGCTGCCACCTGGGAACCCCAGACTACTCGTCGACGTCCACAAAGAACCCACCTTCGAGGTCGGTGAAGTCCTCTCTGAAAAAAACAAACGACGTTGAGTTCGACGAACTCGCAAGATTAAGAGCTTTAGCTCGATGAGGCTTTCAAAGTTATATGGCTGTTTTGCATAAAGCTGATTTTATTTATGAAAACATAACTCAAAGGCATCGACTATTCAGAGTATTTTCAAAAGAGGTAAGAGTAACTTTCTCTTTCATCACTTTCTCACCATCATCAACCATGTACCTGTTCATCAAAGGCACCTCCCCGAATCACCCTCGAGGAAGCTCACCTTACAATCTTGAGTGGTACCTCTAGTACCCAGTTTTTAATCATTCCGTTAAAGTTATTCTATGATCATCGTCCATTCCCAAGTTGTCCTTAACCGTGGACACGGCTTTTCGAAAAGATTTAACCCTGCAGGGGTGTACAAATGTTTGCCACGCGTACCGTCCGGCCCATTACCTAGCTTTTAGCTCTCTTCCTTGGAGAGCCGGCTGGGTGGGAGCGGTGTCGACTTCTCCCTCGTTAAGGACTTTCCAGGATCATCAGTGGCGGTAGGACTGCCAGGATCACAACACCCCGCCCCACAGCCACTCATTTTCCTAACACCACCATCCTCATCCCAGTTCATACCACCATCATCACGCACGCGCAAATGGAAGCCCGAACTAGAGGACCCTGGCTAGCCCCGCTCGAGTTATTTAGTCTATGAGGGTTCCTGCACTGCGAATGCATAGGCCTCACGCATGGTTGCACGCTCAGTCTTGGTTCAAGAGGTACAGAACTCGCACCTAGGCGGCGAGAACGAGACAAAACACCACAACCACAGTGGCCTCTCATCCCCACCTTTAAGCATTTTATTATCCGTCACCACAATTTCCTCCACCAACAACCATCCATCTCATCACCTGTTTCCACCACAACCATCCATCTTATAGCTATGCAATTACTAAGCATGGCTAAGCATCAACATAGCATAGTAAGTATCTCGGCCAACAATACAAACCTATGGTGTTAGGAGGGAAAACAGGTATTGGCATCGGAACTTAATGCAACTATAGGATACTCTAATCCAATAAAATTGACATTTGGAACCGCATGCAATATTATAGTGGAGAAAATATTTGCGGAAAATAGGATAAGACATGCTCAGAGGGGGGATTACGCTTGCCTTGCTCAACGTGCTGGTAGTACGGGTCTTCGGGGTATTGTGGAGTAACCCCGGTTGCTTGATCTAACGAAAAACAAACATCGGGAGAGAACAATCAATCACCACACATATGCTTAACAAATGCAATGCGCAAACATATGATGACATGACATTTTAAATCCCCGAGACGAGGATGATTCAACTACACAATTTAAACGGAGGTTGGATGCATCACGGTGCATCGCGACTATACCGTGGGGTTTAAGGGTTACAACAACTTTACTAGTTGATCAAGATCGATGAACCCTAGGGTTAACTTGCATATGAATGTCATGCTCATGAGGAGAATGCAAGTTTTAAGTTGTGAGGAGACCATGTGCAACTTAACCAAAATAGGCAAAAAGCTCCCAGAGGCCGGATAATCCGGGTCGTGCCAGACCGGAATATCCGGTCTCAAGGCTTGGCCACTCGCGAAAACGGCTAAGGACTCAAGGCGCGAGCCACTGGACTCGGCCGGAAATTTCAAGCCGGATATTTTGTCCGAGGCCGGAATATCCGGCCTGGATAATGGAGAGCACGGCGATGAACTCCAGCGGCGCACGGGCTACGGCGGCTCGGTGAGCTAGACGGGGAGGGAGAGGATGGAGGGTGTCCAGGCGGGCCGCAGCTCACCTTGAACTCGTGGGGGTGCTCAGCTAGGCCGGGGATGGACGGGAGCAGCGGTAATCGAGCTCGGCGTGCGGCAGAGTTTGTTGGAGAAGAACTCGAATCCCGGGCAATGTGTAGCTTCCCGGCTCGATTCCTTCGGAGGAGAGGAGGAGGGCAGCACGGCGGAGCTTTTGGTTGGCGGCGATTTGCTCGGGGTGACCTCAATCGGCGGTGGCGAGCTCGGCCTTGGCGACGACGACGTGGAGCTCGTGGGGAGCAAGGAGAGAGAGAGGAGCAAGTGGTGGGTGAGGGGATAGGGTGAGGAGGAGCAGTGGGGGTCGTTTCTTGCTCTCCTTGCAGGTGGAGAGGGCAGAGGGGGCCCCCCGGGGCGAGGCGTGCGTGCGGGTGCGACGCGAGCTGCGTTCTTCGGTCGCTACAGGAAGAAGATGATCCCGACCGGATAATCCGGTGGTCGATCGGGCCGGATAATCCGGTCTCCCTTTTTCTGTTTTTAACTTTAAAACCTGTTTCTTCAATAGTTTTAATTAGGGCACATGCACCGCTCCAAAAATTATGGAAAAATTTGGGGATGCTCCCCTTAACCTTGAGGAACTCCACAAATTTTGGTGTCTCAAAATAAATTAGTCTGGACCACTTTTGTTCATAGTGTTTTGTTTAGGCAAAATTTGCTAATTTTCCAAATGTTGCTATTTAACAATTTGGTGCAAGTGCAAAAATAATATTGTGAACTCTTGGAACTTCCTTGACAAATATGGATGTCCAAGTATTTTTCTTTTGCAACTTTGAGTGTCTTCTTTGTTTGGAGATTTTGTTGAAACAGGTTCAACTTTGTGTTCCTCAATGATGCCCAACCCATTTCGTAGGTGTTGTTTAGCAATTTAACAAGGATGTTATGATGCAATGAGGCAATGTATGAAGCAAAAGTGAAAATTTTACACGGGTTTTTGAGGTTCACAACCTGGGCTGTTACAATGATGTTGCTGAATAAACAGAGAACATGAAATTAGGTTTAGTATTTAAATCCATTACCTACCGACACGGAAATAAAAAAAAACAATCTGGTGTTCTTAAACTCTGTTTTGGCTCTGCTTGTTACTTGATTTCCTTTGGCTGAATCGTTTTGGTGGCTTTACGTTGACCGAGTTTCTAAGAAACATTGGTTGTGTGCATCTAAGACGCAGATGCTGGGAGACAAAATCTTGCATTTTCTAGAAATTCAAGTTTTGAATACTGGAAAGCTTCATTTCTTATCATTTTACTCTCTGTTAGTCTTTTGAACTAGAGACAAATCTTGGCTGTAGTAATACCTGCAATGACTTTGATGTGTGAACCTGCAAATAGGAAAAAAGAGAGTGAAATTTGGTTATTGATTTAGAAAAAAAGAGAGAAAAGGACTGTACTTTCTAAAAAGCTTGATAAGTTAAGAAAATCTGTCGGAGACCAACACACGTTGAATTAGAATGAGCAAATTCTGAAAAAAAAATCTGCAAGATGATATTAAATTTGAAACAAGTTCAAAAAATAACAGGGATGTCACGATTATATGGTCAGTAAGAAACAATACCACGGGGCATGCAGAATGTTTGATTCCTTTGCGAGCTGAATGCACACCGTCCCCCTTTTGCTCACAGTAATAGCATTTCGTCCCATCGAAGTTGCATCTTCGCTGATTTCAGGATATTTTCTACACTTTTATTGAGCATAGTTGACGAGTCATAGTCAGATTGATCCAGCACAGTGGGTAACCGTACTACGCCGCCTGAGACGACCTCGCAGTTCAATGGAAGATCTGTGATGGTTAGATAAGGAGACAACAAATACGATAAGTGAGTTGTGTTGCCAAGGCAGGAGATTGGCCCAGCAACATCAAGGCTTGGTGTCAGCACTCTTGCGAGCAGCATACAAGGGTTGCGTACATCTCTTCATACATGCTGCAAACGGCATGGCTCGAGTAGGTGAAATCAAATGGGATGGTGTTGGAGATGAGTTTCTGGAGCGGACAGGGAGACAAGGCTAGAAGCGGGATGAGTTCAATGACAAGACGACTGTATTGTATGGCGGCTACTTTGCATGGGCCAAGGAGTGGATGAACTAGGATGGTGTCTTTGCCGGAGCATGCTAACTCCATGCAGGGCATTCCGCATGATGTGTCACTGCCCTCCAGGCCATGTTTGCTGCAGTTGGATGGTGGACAGTACGTGAAGAAATCTTGGTCGTCCCACGCCATGGCCAAGCCGGTTCCGTGGTTGGATAAGAGAAAGTAGGAGGGCTGTGGCAAGGAACTTACACATCTGGCTGTACTGTTATAGAGATGAAGAGGAAGAGGGAGATATGAAGGCTAGCAAGGCGCTGCAGGTATAACAAGCATAGCTTTAAATAGCCGGCTATAGCCTTTTGATAATCTTAGGGTTAAACGAATTCATGTACAGTTTTCGGCTATAGCCCCATTTAGCCCGTCTATAGCCCAATTTAAGGGTCAGGGCTATTTTTTTATATAGACGGCTATTTAAAACATCGATAACAAGTGGCAGTCCCCGGGTAGCACCCTGGCCTACTAAGATAATGATCTGATAGCGGCGCGCTTTAATTGTGGTGGACAAATTCCAGCTGAGCATGCAACCCCCTGCCGTGCTAGTAAATCCAAGTGCGACTGAAGACTCGATAGCGTCCACGATTTAGTAATCCCTGGAATTAGTGGACGCCATGGAAGTTTCACTGCTGTGACTGCCACCTCATGGTAATTCGTAAAGCCAGAAAGATGACTCTTTTGTTCTAATTTCCGATATTTATTGTAGCTTCACGCCTTTATTATTTTTTGAAACAGAGACAAAAGATTTGGCTCATCCCTTAACTAAGAGAGTGTCATAGAAGTAAGAAACAAATTACTTAGGCCTTACCGTCCTACAGTGATATCTTTCAAAATTGTTTGCTACCACTATGGGCCAAAGATCGGTTTCACTCTTGATTTTGCAATGATGATCGTTGAAGACCTATGTGTTTTGCTCGTTCCAAATTTCCCAAACATAAGCATGGCGAGAGGCGAAACAATACAAGCGCAAATGGGCCTTTTTCCCGTCTCCTGCGTGGGCTGACATGGGCATAATCCTAGCCCTGATCAATGCCGCCACCTCCCCCTCCCAGACCCATTGTCGCCGGCGGCAAGCGCTGTCGGGCAAAGCCCGTGCGGCTGCGGTGGCGGCGGGATCCCTTTGTGCGGTTCCTCTACAGCTCCACCGTTCGTTTACTGCTCTTAATCTATTATATACTAAAAGCAAAATGAGTTAGTTTTCGAGCCACCACATTAAGCCACATCCCCTTAATTAATCTTGGTAGTTAGATCTAAAATGTATGGCTAAGATTTTATAAAATATTAGTTGTTACGTACCATGCCTGACACATTTTACGTGGAGAAGGTCACGTGTCTCTCGCACATGACGTCTTAGACATGGACTCTCTTGATTAACTAATATTTTAAACATAGTATAAAAACCAGCCAAGTTGCTATACGTGCATTGCCCGTAAAAAAAAGCTATACGTGCATTGGCTGGAATACGGTAAGATTTTTTTTACTCAAGACGGTAAATAGCTGCTTCCGTTTTAGAAAGCCTGCCGTGTAGACTAGCCACCTTGGCTAAAACCAGAACGTGATAGCTTTAAACGATTTTTTTTGGCTGTAACGTGGTGGCACATGGCAAAAGTTTCTAGGATATGAACATTGAACAATTTAGAAAAAAATAAACCGATCACTAATGTTTTATTTACCATATTTCTTAGTTCGCCAATGTCTAATTTTGTTAAGTTTGAGCAAAGAAGTAGCAACAAATATCAAGGTTCATAATGTCAAATTTTATTAGTATGACATACATTTTAAGATAATTCTATTAAAAATGATTTATATTTTAAATGTTGATATTTGTTTCCTAATAGTTTGGTCATACTTTTTTGATTTTGACAAAATCCAAAAGATAGGTAATTATGAACGAACGATGTTTGTTGTTCTTATGATTCAGTATATATAAATGACAAAAAAAATCGAGTTCCAGTCAACCAACACACTCACAAAATATATGCAGTAGTTTCGAGTAGTGATATTTTAAATTTAGTTAAGTCACGACATTAATCGCTCTATGTATATTGTTTATCGAGACACATAAATAAAAAGTTTTTTTGACCGCCATTAGAGCGAGACTCTCACAAATGCCCGCGGAAGTTAGGAATTCAGAGCCGTGAAGGGCTAATATTAATGTAATACAACATTAGTCATACTATTGACGGAGAATCCTCACATTAAGATTATTACCGACTTAATGATACACACAGTGCTGAGTCGACCCATATTCTCACGAGGATGAGAATGTCCTTTCCACTTAATAAATACCAACTTAATGAGATACTAAATGTCAAATCTTCAAAGTTGATGAAGATACAACATTAATCCACACACTATCGACGCAACGTTCCTCACTATATAAAAAGATTGACATAATGGTACACATAGGGTTAATCTTGCTTGATATATTTCCCATTTAGTATCCACCCTATGTCAAAACTATTCTTAACCAGAGGAACTGAAAAGGTTATAATTAGTTATTATTTAAAGAATCGTGGATATTGCTTGGTTTATATGATAGACATATTTGGACTACTATATGTGTGTGTCTCTTAGGCAGCAAAATCAACATAAGAGCACGTGTCATGCCAACTGCAAAGTAAAACTGACAGCTGATTAGAAGTCTTGAACTGTTTTATCGAACCCGCATAGTAATTTTGCATAAGCAAGAAAATACGTGTGTCTGAGTGTGTAGGAAACATTGAATGGAGATCATGATAAGTTATGGAGTGTCGAAAAATTATAGTCGTGACTCTCTAACTTTTAATATTGATGTATAAACATGCTATAGAATATGCCTAAAACATCTTTAGCAGTATATTCATATAAAAACTGATGGTCACCTTCACCACGTTCATGTTTGTACAATGTTGGACATTATGTTACCGAATTGGTAATGAGAGGGAAAAATATCAGAATAGGACAATTCTCACTATCTAATGTGACATCCAATTAAGAAGGATAAAACTATTTTATCTTAATTCAGCAATTAATACAAAAAGATCTCACGTACTACTCTAACAACATCATGTAAAAATTATATTTCTGTTTACATGTGAGTTTCATCATATGGCACGATAATCATTCGCCCACGAAATTAATACCATCAAATATGTTACTCGCGCATGTGATATTTTCCATAATAAAACATTTTGCGGTAATTTTACAATAATTTTATTTATTGCTAGATAATAGGAAATAATGGCATATCAATGAAATCATAAAAAAATTGAACTCTTTCGACCAACTACAGATGATGCCCTCGCATTTTCGAGGGCCACTGTGCTAGTTTTCTCAAATCACAAAAGCAAGTTAAATATTAGCAGATGGGTTTACCTTTGAGCAGGCACTGAAGGGCAGGGATATCAGCATGACCTAGCACTGTTATTATCTGCATAATCAAGGATGCAAAATTAGGAGCTAAGCAAAGGAGATTCAGTACATTGACCGAAGAAGGATGGTGTCTGTGGTCGAACTTGGCAATGAATGATGCAGTCCACCTGCGTTGGGTTCTAAAGGATATGCTGAAAACATACAAGCATATCTAGCGGTTATAACATATCAGGCTAGCTAGAAAATCTGGATAAGTAAAGAGTTCCTGAAAACAAAAAATTGAATCTGTGTGTAAGATACGAATAGGACCACATTATGGCGGAACAAAAACTAAAACACCTGGTGAACCAAGCTGTGCAGAGGAGGGATGACGCAGACTGCCTGCTGCTTCTGCCACTACGCCTAGCGATGCAGCACCTCGGACGTCATGGAGGGCCACAGCCACATCGTCGTCGCCGGCGTAGAGGGCTGCGGCCTCGTCGCCGTGACTATCGTGGAGGGCAACCGCAGCTCCCTCCAACGCCGTCTCCACCGCTGAATATGGGGAGGGAGGAGAGGAGAGCGACTCGCCTTGCTCGCGGGTTTTCACTTGGGTCAACGGTTTTTTATTTACTGTTCACCCTAGCCGAGCCGGTGCTCAGCTACCAGGTCTTTTAACAGCCGTAAAGCTTTAGTTAATTTCGCAGCTATTGGCCTCTCTATATATAAACCACTCCATCTCCATTTGAACAGATAGTAGGCTCTGTTTTTCTAGTTAAATGCTGGATATTGGTAAATTTCATATTTTTAAAATATTACCAGCATAAACTTAGGACATATATAAGTGAGATAGTAACGCACGCATATCAAGTAATAGATGAGAGAAGATAACATAGAAATGTAAAACCAGCGGAAATAGAAGACACCGGGAAGAGTGGTAGCGCAAGAGGAGGAAGAACTGCATGAGATGTTGCGTAATCACTAGCTGTAATCCAACCACATAGTCGTACTTTGTTCGTGTGTGTATCTGTGTATACGAACCATCTTCCAGATTTCTTATTGACTATGCCGAAAATTACGCTTTCCCTCATGAGGCCTCGCTGGTTATCTAGCGCCTCCGTTGAGAGTTTCGTGGGGGAATCAGAGGCGAGGAGGGTTTGTCTCAGTGAAACCGTGGCGGAAATAGAAACCGCGGCTGCCCTCTCAAAAGGGCCTCGAATTCGTCGCGTGGGATAGACCCTCGAGGTCATCGGATCGAGGGTTTCTGAGCACTTCTTGCGGATATTTTCGTGAATCGATGGCTCGGGTGAACCAATTTGGGCTATGCTGTGGCATAAAACTATCAACTATTGTAGGTGTTGATTGAGGCAAGGCTGCAACTTTTAGATACTGAAAAGTTAGAGGTCTAAAGCATCTCATGGCGTTGCAATCAACTCAATTCTTTTGAAGTTTGTGAATTGTGAGCAACTTCGTGAAAATATAACTGATGTTGAATGGTTCGTTTTGGTCAGACGTCCACTCTTCTTAGAATGAAACTGTTAACTATTTTGTTTCCTAATGACACAGATGTTGAATGGTTCATTTTGTCTTTTACATAATTCAGAAAATTCTCTAGTCTTTCCATTAAGAGACTTTGTGAACACATAATATGTGAACATGTACGTGTGTTATATTTTTGATTTTTTTACGTTTCAAAATGTGTGTAAATTGTATTTTAAATATGTTGTGCATATGCACCCGGGAGGCGGTGCTCCCCTCATGGGCATTCATCTCATTATATTTGTTACCCCCTAGTTTAACATTTGTGACAACAATTACCCCATTTAACAGAAATTCTCCTCGTTTATCCCATTTAGTGAGACTTGTGCCAAGTTTTACCCCATTTAAACTTAATCCCGCGATGTCACCTCATTCTCCCTCTTGCAAGCCCTCGTCTTCGGCCAAGACGTCGTCATCTCCTTCCCATGTTGGTTTGGTGGCGGTTTCCCGTATCGACATGCTCGTCCCCGTCATTAGCCCCACCAAGATACTATCATGATTGATGGTGTTCCTGTCCATCGACAAACACAAGCTTGTTCTAGTTTGCTTGCACGACAAGCTGGTTGCCGCCATCGCTTGTGTTGATGGCTGCCGCAATCCATCGTCTTCGGTGACTAATACTTAGGTCGCTAGTAGTATACAGTTGTTGTGCTAGGACCAATTATGCCTTAGACATAAGAGAGGCGGTTGGGGTCTATGGGTAGAGAATGCCGGGGATATGTTATGCTGGGACCAATTATGCCTTAGACGTGTGAAGGTATATAGTGACCAGGTCCCACCTAGCAAAACAGAGTAAAAGTATAAATGGGGGTAAAAAGTGGCACAAATTCAGCTAAATGCGGTAAGCTGGGAGGATTTCTATTAAATGGGGTAATTGTTGTCACAAATATCAGGGGATAAAAACTGGAATTTACTCCATCATAAAAAATAAATGCTCCACCAACCTTCCTTCGTATAAATAATTGCTTGCTTCTTATAAAGTAGTCTATCTTCGGTTGGATCTACAACAAGCTCCACGTCATTTTCATGCATTTGTAACACTAAAGCTCAGCATGTTAAATAGTTTAGCAGAAATGAGGGAGAAATGCAAATATACAAAAACTGTGGAAAAAGGAGACATCGGGAAGAAGGAGAGAACGAATCGTCTAGACTGTACGAAACTTACATGTGTCAAATTTTGATGCAAATTACAAGACCGTGGACCTTCCAATGCTTATGCTACTTAATGTATGTTCCTCACTTGCTTGACCTGAATGCCTATATAGGGAGGCCTTATGGTTCCACACAAGTTTCGTCTCTAGGCGTTTGTTGTGCGTGAAAGAGAGATCGTTAGCGGAGACCCCGATTATAATCTAGGTTCTTTTTAGGTTCTCTTATTGAAAAGGAGAGAGATATGTTGTAATATTTACTTTTCTCGAGGTTTCTCTCGATTATATGTACCCAGTGATTGCCATGAATGCAGTGTCCAGTTCAACTAAAACCTCCGTATGTTAAACATAAGAAATATTCTTCTCCCGTGCTCCCTCTTTCAGCTACGCCACAACCACTATTACCACACCATCCATCAGCTTCTGCGGACGAAAACATGCGAAGGTATGATTGAGCTTCTGGATGTGGCGTGCCAATTGTTTGTTGGGGAATTATGAGAGGAGAGAGCAGGGAGATTGGGGAAAAAGTCCGTTGTTATTACCAACGTGGTCCACGGGCGAGCGTAATTTAAACAAAACAGAGAATGGGATTTAGAGAGCTCTAGTAGAAAAGGCAAAATAATTTTCCAAAACCTTCTCTCTCTCCTCCAACAAGTCCCATTTTGGGATTGAGTTTAGAAGACCAGTGTTGATGCTCTTCATATTACATAAACTATTGAATGTCTACCAAACTTCACTCCTCACAAATAGTGCGTTGTAAATATTGGCCTTTATTTATATAAACCTCTCCATCCCAAGCTGAGCAGATAGTTGGCTCCGTTTTTAGTTAACACTAGATATTTGTAAAACTCTTTCTTGATACATTTCCAGCATTAACTTAGCACAAATAGGTTGAGTAGTAATGATAGATACATATCGTGTAATGGACGAGAGAGGAGAAATGGAAATGTAAAAGGCATAGTTGAAATAGAAGACATCGGGAGAAGTTGAAGAGCTACATGGCCAGGAAAGTGAGAACAAATCTGAGACTGGTGGTCTTGACAAGCTTGATATTTTACATTGGCTTCCATTGCGACTTATACCACCAAGTCATCCTGAAACGGACAAAAGCTTTGCTACTTTTATTGATATAGGCGAAACAAACAGGGTGCGGCCTAAGCCAAACTAAAAAAAGGCCATTTAGGCCATAGACAACAAACTTAATGATCTGCGTAATTGTTCGTGGATGTATTTGTGTATTGATTATCCTTCCCAGTACTTCTCTATGCGACAATGTGTGTAGAATTGTGGCATTTTTACTCTTATTGAATCTCCTTTAGTTGTTTGTGACTATGATTAGTGATGTCATTGAAGCCTTGGTTTCTACGTATGACAAAGGAGTTCTCTGCAGCTTATCAATCAGCTCGTCTTCCATCTTTCAGCTATGCCACATCCACCGTTGCCACACCATCCATCAGCTTTTGTAGATCAGAACAACAGAAGGTATGATCGAGCTTCTAGCGGTAGTGTGCAGTGGTTTGGTCCGGTATTATTTCACTAGCGAGTGATTGGAGCGGGACAAGGATTGGAAGACACTCTAAATGCCATCCAGGAAAAGAAGCTCAACATTCCTCCAAAAATTATTGAATTTTCTGAAACCTCCTCCCTCCTCCAAATTTTTTTTTAGAGGATTGAGTTTAGAAGACTAGTGGAGATGCTCTTCAGATTAAAGAAACTATATTGAATTTTCACCAACCTTCATTCCTCATAAATAGTATGTTGTAGCTATTGAACTTTATCTATATAAACCTCTCCATCCCCTCCGAGCAGATAGTAGGCTCCGGTTTTTAGTTAATACTAGACGTTGGTAAAGTTTATGAGAGTGCAGTTTTGGCTCTCAGGCTCATATGCTCCCGTTATGGGCAAAAAAATTCAAAATTTGAAAACTCATCAAAAAAATCTGAAAAACATCATGCACGTACATGACCATGGTGCGCACCACCGTATTTTTTTTCGCGCCGAAATGACATCGTACGCGCCCTGTACAAAAATGACAAATTTCCTGTCAGAAAATGAGATTCAAATTTTGAATTTCTGACAGGAAATTTGTCATTTTTGTACAGGGCGCGTACGATGTCATTTCGGCGCGAAACAAAATACGGTGATGCGTACCATGGTCATGTACGTGCATGATTTTTTTCAGATTTTTTTGATGAGTTTTCAAATTTTGAATTTTTTTTGCTCATAACAGGAGCATATGAGCCCGAGCTCCAAAGTGAATATTTCTTTATATATTTCCAGCATTAACTTAGCAAAAAATGGTGAAATATTAGTAATGGATACATATCGCGTAATGGACAAGAGAGGAGAAAATGGGAATGCAAAAGCCAAAGTTGAAATAGAAGACATCGGGAAAAGTGGTAGATGAACAGGTCCAGGAAAGTGAGAGCAAATCGGAGACTGCTGGTATTGACAAGCTCGAAATGTTACCAGCAAGTCTTCAATTCTTCGTGGGTGTATTTGTGTATGCACAATCCTCCCACTTATTCTCTATGCCACGAATGTGTAGCATTGTGGCATTTAGTCTTGTTCCAGTTTCCTTCTGTTGTTTTTGACTATCATCATTAATATCACTGAACTCTTGGTTTCTACATACTAATTCATATAGTATGGAAAAACAGTTCTCTAGATATTATCATAGGCGTCATTTGCTTCCTAGAGATGGACCATAATCAAGTATCTCTAAGTGTATTTAGGTCTTCATTAGTTTTATTGGATAGCAGTCATATTGAATATCAGACTGAACATGAGTAATCCAGGTGCTTAATCTGACGATCAACGATAAAGAATTGATAAGAAATTATGCTAATCGGATACAAGTTTCACAAGTTGATGCGCTTAAGTATTAGAGGACGCGGTTGCATTTTACTCAGAATTATTTATGTGCGGCTATGCATAGAGGCATATAATTTTTTTGGGTATTTTTTTTTGAAACACAGTACAACACACACGCACACCTTACCCCTATGAGCGAGAGACTGAGCCGGCGGTTGGGTCTTGAGATTGACGAAGTCACCACGGACGCCTCGCTGTCGACGGGAACGTCGCCTCCCACTGAAGAATATTCCGCCTAAATGAGAGGGCTGGGGTACAACCACCCTCCTAACCATCTCGGCATAGGCACGCGGTGTAGGGATCGGAGCGGCCTCTGTAGCCAGCGATGCAGGACTTGGTGTTCCCGAGGTGGATGGCCACGTCGCCCGGACTGGACGGCGGGATCGTTTCGTATTGCTGCAACTTGTAGGCGCAGTCCGCAGACGACACGCCTCGCCGGAGACCAAACGCGTCCGCCCCCGACGTCGACGCCGCTGCATGTCAAGAAAAGCAAATTAGAGCCGGCTGCTAGGAAGATCGGGTAGGAAGACAAGAGCAGAGCCTCAGCCGGCCACCTACACATGGCCAGGAACAGTAAGAAACCCAGGTAGATCAGACGAGTCGCCACCATTAATGGGAGATTTCTACCTAGCTTCCTGTACGCGGTCCCCGGAACACGGCCTTGCCCGTGCATCTGCCATGGACCGCCTGAATCACCTCAAGCCGACGTTCTCGTGCATGGGGAGGAGGTCGCTGGAGTGGAGAGGATTCGCTAGAGCATCAGAGCACCTCCCTGTTGCTTCCCGCTGCATATTTTCCTGGGAGGTGGGAGGTGACGGCGCGCTCGATTGCGTCCTGGATGGAGTGGTGCGGCGGAGACGACCTTCGGGTCGAGCATGAACTCGACGATACGGCTGCGAATAAAATCGAACGAGGAGTCAGAAGGCTGCGCCCATACAAGAGAAGAAGGATGGAGGTGGTCTCGGGCCTAGGCACGGACTAACCTCGCTGGAAACGAAGAAAAACGGTGGCGGCCGAGCGGAACTCCGGCGAGCAAATTCTCCAGCCTGGGGACACTATTCCAGAGGGAGCGACAGGGGAAACGAAGAGGGGGACGAGGGATTTCTATAGGCACAAACGGTGCTCAATTTGAAACGCCCGCAATCAAGTCGAGAAGAAACGACACGGGAGCAGTTTTCGGACTTTAAATCTGTGCTGCAAGGTTTAACACGATGCTGACATCATCGCCGACGTCAGCAATTTTTCTTTTTCTTTTTCTGTTATTTTCTTATTTATTTCATCATATCTTTATCCTGCTAGACTGTATGTTTATATTAAGTCATGTACCGGTTCGAGATATCCGTCGGTCGATGCGCTGTGACGGTTTCTTTGTTCGTATCATGTAGTCTCCGTCCGCCATGAGTGACCGGGTCGGACACCTCATCCATACGTTTGAGTATTCAGCGCGTCCTATATAAATAATTAGCGTCTGGCGGCTCTTCGATTCCGCGGCACAAACTTCAGATCGCGCCGCCTCTCCATCGGCGAAATCGGCCGCTATTTCCGGGCGCCTGTGCCTTGGAGGCTTCGCGGAGGAGGCGGCGCTGTGCTCCTCCACGCCCCGACACTGACAGCCTTGGCTCTGTGCTTCTCGGTGAAACGGTAGCTGCCGTGTATTCAGAGGCTGCGGGATAGAGCAGACCTTGTGCGTCGGCACCACATGCAACTCCAGCTAGACATACATGATGTAGAAGAACCGAGCCCATCGACGCACTCGGCGAAGAACTCAGGGAGCCAGAGCCCCATACACGAGAGCTGCCGTGGTCGATCGATGGTGAAGGCCTTGGTGGGGAGTACTCGGGCTCCTACGTAGTGATGTACTACATGCTAACGCGGGTGCCACCGGTGAAGGAGGCGCTGGGATTATCGGGCAAGTTCGGTTCATGTGCAGGACCGCACGAATTAGCAGCATTAATGATCAGCTGAAAAGGAGCTTTGACTACCGTGTTTCTTTTCTACCGGCCGGTTTAATGCTCTAGACAGCACGTACGTGGAGGGATACTTATTTCTGAATAGATACAAGGCAGCTAGCTTGTGAGTTGATTCTTGACTGATGCCTTGATTTCAATCATTGTCTCCAAGCTTATGAATCTGATTGGCGGCTTGCAAGTTGCAACCATGGTGGTCGATTGGTTAGCGGCAAGGACCGGGATGGCGGCGTTCTCTGCGAGCAGCCATAGTCCGTGGATTTGGCAAAACAACCAGACAACCTGTGGGACATAGAGCACAGTGGCGACGCCAATGGGACATAGAGCGCGGTGGCGACGCCGGCCGCATCGCCGTGGATGAACTCAGCGCCTCCTGGGGTAACGGAGTGAAACAGTTGTGAGACGACACTTGCTCTTCCCAACCCGTGCGCGACACAATGAAGAGGTGGTCGGCGTAAGGGTAGAAGTGTACCGAAGCGCCACAATGAAGGACGACATGGGGCTTCCGTTTGATCTGACAACATAAGGTCGATGGCCTACGGTGGCAGCGTTGTCAGTAGCATTGGTTCCGGCCATTTAGGAGATGATTCGACATCGTTGATTTTGTCTGTCAGGGTCCGTCTCCTTTGCGTCCTTACGTATGTTTGAGAGGAAAAATTCGAACCTGACTGGTTGCTCCCATTCATTTCATGTGGTCTACTTTTGTGTATTTATATTTGTTTATTATGTCTCTTTATTGAATAATCTGCTTATAATTCCGTACTATTTACATGATGAGCTCGCTTGTTTCTGGATACAGATTGTTGATAGGCTTCGTTGGTATGTGGAACCTGGTGACACGGTATGTTTTCTCTCGTGCAAGAAACACATTTTGTTGTCGTGATTTTAAAAGGCTAAATATACGTGGCAGCATGTCATGTACTGTGCGTTGTGCATGCCATTTATTGTATAGGCTGCAGCTACACTAATTATGTTTGCTGCGATAAACCAGTCCCTAGAAATGATATGCGTGGAACGTCGTGTCAAAATAGAATAGGTAACGGGCATGTGATATATTTTTGTCACCAGTTGCAAGGCACGGGCATGTTTCCTAGTAAAACTCAAATAAATAAGTTTTTTTCCGAGGCTACTGAACTAAAGATAAATCACATGTGAATATACGGAGAAAATGACAAGGAACCACCACATTTGCGGACGACTTGTCAAAAAACCATCACCGGTCGTTGTTTTGACACATAAATATCACTTTTGGGGCCATGTTGTGACGACGAGCACTGATTTGTTTGTTTAAGCCTGCTAACTCGTTTTCTAATGGTTTGGCCCCACCTGTCGGGCTATACGTGCTAAATTTTTACAAAGATTAGTAAACGAATTGTTAAAATGATGTAAGGCCCACCTGTCATCCTTTCTTCTTCTTGAACCGCAACACACACCCAAGTCAACTCACACCCGACCCGCTCGATCCTTCTAACCGAGCTCGCCCCAAGCTCCGGCCGTCGCCGCCACCTCGCCGCGCCAGCCGCCACCGCTCGTCGCCGTCCGGAGCGCCGCCTCGCCTCGTCTGGAGCCGGCCATGGCGAGTGCCGGCCATGGCGCGGGCGAGCGGAAGCCCCGGCCACGGCGGCACAGGCGAACGCAGCGGCCTTCTCCGTTTCACTGCCTGCTCCGGCGCCAAGCGGGTGCGATGCATCCATCACGGCCGACATCTGAAATCCGGAGCTGCCGCCGCCGTGCGAGTAGAGCAGCCCCGAATACACCGCTTAGGCACGCATACTGATCGTTAGGCTAGCTCGCTCCGCGTAAGCCGTGCGTAGCTAGCTCGCGCCGCCCATACTGATCCTATCTTTTTTACTGATCAAAGTCTGCTAGCCCGCGCCATGCACTGCCTGCTAGCGACGACGGCTCTGTTCCAAGGACAGGATCAGATGCCAACACGAAGCCTCCGGATCCGGCAGTCCCGCCGGACGCCGTCACCAACCTCGAGCAGTACGTTCCGTTCAACCTCGAGCGGAGCTGATGCCAACACGAAGCCTCTGTAGCCGACACCGTCCTCAACCGTGACGCGCGCAGGTACGCCCGACTGTGCCGCAGCAGACGCCGTCCTCGCACGCGCAGGTGAGCCGGAGTCTGTCGGTGGGCGCCGTGGGTTGGCTGATCCGCGAGGTCCCGGGGCGCGAAGGCGAGCCAAGCGCGAACGAGGCGAGGTGAGCTTTAGGGGCGCCGCGGCAGTGCTCGGCTTCTGCCTGCGCTGCCTCAAGGGGACGCGCCGGCCGGCCTCCGCCTTTACCTACCTCGTCGCCACGCTGTCCACGAGCTCGCCGACGCCTTGTTCGTCCGCCCCGCCGCGCTCCTGCCGCGGTGAGAAACCATGGGATTACGTAGGACGGGCTGAGAGCCAGGTCCTCGGCTAGAAGCGTTGACCTTCTTTTTTGCGTGCGTTGAGATGATGGCCAAGACTGAGATGAGGATGGTGGTGTTTAGTAAAATGAGTGGCCACGGGGCAGGGTGTTGGAGGCACTGAACCTGTCCCGTCCTCACTGATGATTCTGGGTTGGTCCTTAACAAGGTAAAGGTTGTAACCGTTCCCACTCAGCCGGGTTTACCCGGAAGAGAGCTACGTGTAGGCAATGAGCCGGACGGTACCGAAGGTAAACACAGTGCACCCTTGCAGGGTTAAATCTTTTCGAAAAGCCGTGCCCACGGTTACGGACAACTTGGGAAAGGACGATAAGATCATAGAATAAATTGAACGGAATGATTAAAAACTGGGTACTAAAGGTACCACTCAAGAATGCAAGGTTGACTTCCTCGAGGGTGATTCGGGGAGGTGCCTTTGTAGAACAGGTACAGTGATGGTGGTGGTTGATGTTGAGAAAGGTGATCAGAAGAAAAGAGTTACTTCTTACCTCTTTTAAGAATACTCTGATTAGTCGATGCCATTGAGTTATGTTTTCATAAATAAAATCAGCTTTATGCAAAACAGCCATATAACTTTGAAACCCTCATCGAGCTAAAGCTCTATATAATCTTGCGAGTTCGTCGAACTCAATGTCGTTTGTTTTGTTTCAGAGGAGGACTTCACCGACCTCGACGGTGGGTTCTTTGTGGACGTCGACGAGTAGTCTGGGGTTCCCAGGTGGCAGCTTGGGACATCCCGGAGCAGCTGGCACTTGTATGGCTATCTGTAGGCCTCTTAGGCCATAATTTGGATCTTGTTGTTTAAAACAACTTAATTCGCTTCCGCATGTTGTAATGTTGGGTCTGTGACATCTGGATGTAATTTGCTATCTTTCTCTATTATAAGAGTTGAACTATAATGCTTTGTGTCGTAGAGTCTGTGATGTGCCAGTTGTTCCACAAGTCTTGATCTTTCTATTATGCATTGATAGTTGTGCCTGTGTTAAGGCATCAATCGGGGTGTTGTATTGCCGATGATCAATTCCGAGCAACGCCTGCCAAAGGTTTTGGCCGGGGATTGGTAAACCCGTAACCTCCGGTTGTATCGCTTAACCGGTGACACACAGCATCACTGTATAGCAGTCGGGTCGGGGCGCAACAACCTTGCAGCGGTTGCCATGGTGAGACGGCGATGGTAACTTCAAGACCGAGGTGGCGTCTGTTGGTGGGTGTCAAGTTTGGTGGAGCGCTTTGATTGTCTGAAGATGTGGTTTTTTGGGGGCGGGAGAAATCCCTGTCGTTTTGACACTGATGTGGCGACGCTTGAGAATGTCGCCGTTCCTTCTTGAAGGGCGTCGGGTGTGCCTCTTCCCCACTGCTCGGAGCACCGGGGGAAACCCTAGGACCAGTCCGGACAGCAGTGTCGTCGTCGCTTTCCTTCTTGGAGGTGTTGTTTGGTACGCTATGATTCAAAGCGCTAGGATTGTGGTGGAAATACGACAGAGAGGACTTGCGAGTCACTTTCGTTTTCGTTGGTCTGTCAAAGTTGGCATTGTTTACTCTTCTTTTTTCTCTTTCTTTCCTTTTCGGCTGGATTGTGTTGTTTGCCCAAACTGGCAGTTGGCACTGTGCTCGTAACTTATAATGACCGTGACTCATAGGCATTTCTCATATGGAAATAAATGCATACTCCAAATTTCACATGTCTGAATAAAAGTTTTCTCCTTATATATAGCACCACAACTTCACCAGAATACATACCATTTCACTTTGTTTAGCCTTTTGCTAGCACTTATTAGTTCATCATGTATATGGGCAATCCAATAAAAAATAAGGAAAGATACACTAGAGAAGAACCGATGAGTTGAAAAACAAGTAGGAATAAGAGGCATCGGGAACATGGGCAGAGCTATATACATATTCCAGGCTTGACACAGGTGGGGAACAAGTAGTGAACCCGTCTGTCGAAGAGACATATGTTGCAATTGATGGACCATCATGGTACGTGATACGAAGGCGCTAACTACTGTAACCCGCCGGATCAACATAGGTCCTCGCCTAGGTATGGTGTAACACCTGAGGTGCTAACTGACGAGATACAGGAGGAGACGTCCCTGTAGCAGGTTTAGTTGTGTCGCTTAAGTGGGTCGTGGCCTCGTGGGCCAGTTGTGGTGTGTGTTGGGCACAGCCCTGTGTAACGGAAACTCGTTGATATAAGGAGCTCACCCAACATGTGATCGGCATGGAGGAGCTGAAGAGTGCCACGATTCGACTAGGTGGACACCAAAATCGGGGCGAAGGTGCAAGCGCACTTGGACGAGATCGACAACAAGCTGGACAAGCACACCGAGGCTCTGGAGCAGATGCAAGTCAAGGTGAATTTGTCCATGGATTTTCTGGGGAAGGTGCAAGCAGAACGGAACCGCGTCAACTGTTCGTTAAAAGGCCCATGCGTACCGGCGCTGGCGATTCCGCAGAGGAACACGTCCAGCAACATAGGCGAAGCTCTAGATCGATGTGATCGACCCCCAGGCCCCATTAGCCTTGGGATCGAGTACTGTAGTGCCCAAGGTAACGATGCCACCACCTACTACTACACCGAGGAACGAGGAGGTTCTAGTTCTATGCGTGGCGGTGGTGACCGAGACCGGGAGGAGAACGGGCGGTCATGTATGACTAAGATGGATTTTTCAAAGTTTGATGGCACAAATGTGCGCATCTGGGTCGATACTTGCAACACGTTTCTTCAGTTGTACAACATATATATAGCTGAAGGGTTCAAGGTTTCAGCTGCTACGATGTTGAGGGACAGCGCTGCACATTGGTATCGGGCGTATAATAAGATGGATAACCCGTGGCATAACTGGTCCACACTTTTGCAGTTGATGTTGTACAAGAGTTCGAACATGTGGAGAGAGATCGAACCACAGAACTGCTGATTCTGAAACAAATGGGCAATGTCGAGGAATATAAGAAGCAATTCGACAAGCTAGCTGGTTTATCATATAAGACTTTATGATCTACACATTGGATGAATGATGTTTTTGCAGCAGTTTATATTCGGCCTTAAAGAGGAATTGTGTGCTGCAGTGGAGGTGCAATTACCATCTAGTGTAGCAGAAGCAGCTTCGTTTGCTATGATACAAAAAGCAGTGTTGGAAAGAACTAAATAAGGTGGTGCAAATCATTATGTCAAAAAGGCCACTGGAGGGAAAGAGGACGTAGGGGGCACAACAAATACTTACCACAAATTTGAGAAAGGAGAGTTATGCAAGGCACGACAGCTAAAGGATTATCGAAGAGCAAATGGTCTCTACTTCAAATGTGGCGAGAAATATGTGCCTGGGCCATCAGCGAGTTGTTCCAGCTGTGGGTCAAGTCCAAGGGATGGAAGCTAATGAAATCTTGTCGGATGATGTTTTGGACACTGGAATCAAACAGTAAGGAGGAATACCTTGTCTGGATCCACAGAACCAAGAACAATTCAGTTTCAAGCCTTGGTGGGCAACCAAGTAAAGCTAATGCTGGTAGACTCAGGAAGTTCTCATTTTTTTTAGATAAAGGGCTTTATTACTCAAAAACAACCATACGCTTTGTCAATCAAACTCTGGTTGAATGCTAAATTGACAAACAACCATAGATATGTGATGGCTTCTTTTCCACGTGGATCTGACTTCTTTTTTAATCTACTGATACTACTACTTACCTTGCATATCTAATCACTATGTGTATGCTGTTTGCAAAAGTATATTACTAGTCAAAGTAGAGAATTATATTACAAAAGTATATTGACAAAATAAGCATAGATGTGTGATGGCTTTGGAGGAAGCCCGTTATTTATGAAGAGCAATATACGCTTACACATGGACATCAATCACACGAAAATAAAATTCGTTCACCCACTTTCACAGTGCATGCATAGTACTTTTCTCTTCAACATTCGGCAGCCAAGGTCCCTTCCCAGGCAAGAATCACAAACAGCTGCTGAAGCTGCCGTTACTTCACGGCCAGCTTAGTATGCAGGGAATGAGAAGATGGATGATGGAACGTCTCATGTTGTCCATGTTGTGTCGCCGAGTAGCGGCGGTACTCCTGTAACCATGGACGGATTGGCCAATGGTATGAATCGTGAAGGAGTCGGCGCCGCCTGATCTTGACCAAAGAGAGAGAGAGACGCTGTAGGTCTGGTTCTGAGTAACTTTATTCCTATGCTTGTTAATTTGGACTTTGAAACTGTATACCCTAGTCGATCGGTGCAATCAGCAGCACGTGTGTAAGAAAAAAGTGGGAGTGCGATTATGAGTTATCTGTGTGCTTCACTTTTTTCCGTGTGCTTCACTTGACGACAGAGTAATTTTCCAGTTACTGAAAAGATCCTATCGACATTGCGATAGCAATGTTAAGAGTGATAAAACAAGCATAGCACTTCCTCACCTCCTACCAAGATGTACTTGTGCTATATCTATTTTGCATGTTTGGTCATTGGTGCTCTTACAAGTTTATTGTTTTTGTGCCACATCGCCAAGCTCGATTGATTAATCTCATCTCCTACGTCTATGTATACTGCACATTAGCTTGAGACCTGTTCAACTTCAACATTGCCATTTTCTACATGCAGCTCAAGCTTTGAACGCTAACTGGCTGGTGCGTACAACTTATATTGATTAACGACATACATACATATCGTGACTCGTACGCTCCACCAACTTTCTGGTGTGTAATAATAAATTTTCCCTTATATATAGCACTGGATCAACTCCACCAAATTAATTAGACATCACTTTACTTTGTTCCACTTTGATTTAGCTTTTGGTAGCACTTCGCTTCGGACACCATGTATAGTGGGGATGCCATAAACAAGGGAAATATATGCGAGAGAAGTACTAACGACGATCCCCACAAAAAAAAAGTACTAACGACGAAAAGAAGAAGTGAGAATAGGAGGCATCATGAACATGGGCAGAGCTCAGGGGCGCTCTGGTGCTTGATGAAGTTGATGCATGTTCGACTAAATATCAAAGAGAGGCGCATCTTGAAAATGCTGGAGTTCAAAGGCCGTGTGTGGGATGGAGCCACGTCGACTTTTGAAGCCCCTCGATCCCAATTGTATACATGCATCGTGCTAGGGCAGCTTTCTTCCATTACGTCCTTCCTCGCTGTAGCATAGTCAGGATAAACCAATGCCCTTGGCCAACCTCATGCTATGGTAGTCAATAGTGCAAAATGTAGGTGCAGTTGCTACATTCAACATGGAGTAGAAACTAGCTGACACGCCCCAGGCCATGACCAGTGTAGCCTGGGCCTCGCTATGCCCCAACATTCTCGTGTGTTAGAGATTAGCAGCTTCTCTTTATTGCAATAGGAAATTATTAAATTACCATCAAACGAATACCACGTTTCTCATTCGCAAAAAAAAAACCCACGTTTCTGGAATCTCATCACAGTACCATTTATGTTTGTTGACCGCTAGTTGACTGTTAAGTCTATTATGTTACAAAATATAACAAGAAAACGATGAAGAGCGGAAAGATCAAACCAACGGGGAGACGAGATTTTAATGTGGAAACCCCCTCCAAACAAAGGAGAGGAGAAAACCATGGGCGTCAGCCAGCAATACATCACTATATCGGGTGAGGTTACAAACGCCGTGGGTTTACAACGTATGGTTTACCCCAATGCGGCGGCTTACAAGATGTATTTATAGCGGTTGTGCAAAACCCTAAGTCGTTTGCAGTCCAACTCGGACACGATCCGTACCGTACCGCGGGGGCTACCACTTCACTCCGAAGTTAGCCGCTCACTTTATATCGTCATATAAATTTGTATCACCATAAAACAACATATTATGAATTACTGTTATGCCCTTATTGTGTTTTTTGAGAGTTTGACTAAATAACGATACTGCCAACCTAAAAAAGACAGAGAATTGCCTTGTTTAAGTTTTTTGCATGATCACATAATATAATATCCATTCAGCAATACACGTGTGTGCCATTATCACCAAACTGTACACAATTGACACAATTTTGGTCGGCTATTTTGGTTCATCTCTAGTTGAATGCCACACTTGTGTACCATTATCACAAAACTGCGAGCCACGCGAATATCAGTGCTCCTAGCTGAACTAAGGCACCTATGCAAATCAACAAGAAAATGGATCGGTGACTATCCTACAAGAAGCCAGTTCAATTCACATTTATGCGGGAACCTCGCTGCTGGAAATTTGATCATCTGTCAGGGACCCAGCCAGGTTTGGCTCCATGGCGTTGTGGTCCAGGACCAGGGCAGAGCGCCTTCTTGCTCTTCCGCCTTCGCCAGTTCTGCCTAGGAGCACTTGTCGGCGGATGCTGGCCAAGGAAGACAGATACGATGGAATGACGGATGCTGGCACACCTCACCAGCCCGGAGAGGAAGGAAACGAGGATGAGAGCGGACCGCGGACGGGATGGAAGAAGGGGAAGGGAGGCGGAACTGATGGACGGATAGTGGAGAATGGGGTGGCCGGCGGTGTCGACCTAACTGCAGGCGGCGCACCACAGCCACTACACCACGTCCTGCATCTGGAGGCACTCCAAAATGCCTCCAAAAGTTCAAAAAATGTCTCAAAAAAATTTCGAGGAAAAAATAAAAGTGCTGGATTTACTTGCGATGTTAAAAGTCTTTTAAAGCATTTTTTAAATAATGCCTTAGTAGGTGAGTATTAGAGGCATTTTCAGCGCCTCAAAAGGGTAAATTCGAGGCATTATTTAGTGCCTCAAATACTACCATTTGATGCACTATTGATTGCCTCAAATGCCATACCATTTGAGGCATTATTGATTTGTGCCTCAAATGCTATACCATTAGAGGCACTATATAATGGCTCAAATGACATACCATTTGAGGCATTATTGATTTGTGCCTCAATTGCTATACCATTTGAGGCTTGTGTGCCTCAAATGCGATACCATTTGAGCCATTTGAGCCACTTTTGATTTGTGCCTCAATTGATATACAAACAAACAGATATATTCTAGGGTTTAGGTAACAGGTATTTATGAAAAATTCAGGCAACTCACAGTTAGCGAATGCTATTTATTGCAGGACTACTCAAAACATTACGAGCTTACTATTTGAATGGCATGATAATAACTTCATATATGTGCTCTCTAATCAGTATAAATCTTTCATGGCCAAATAGACCCTATTTTCATAGCTCAAACTGCACATTGATCATAACATACACAGCATACCACACAGAGTAGTGCACTGGTCAGTTGTTGCCTGGCAGCCTGCTCTCATTGTTTGTGACACAAACCACAATGTCAGGCCTTAAACACACTGTCTAAAGGAACATGGAACCAATACTTATTCCTTAATGAACCTATCTTCAGAATTTTTTCTATTCAACAAGAAAATTAAAGAAACAGGGCAACCTGCATAAAGTGGAGGTAGGAACTCCTGAACGCCCCCAGCGTCTCCTTGACACGTAACTGAGCGCTCTTGCCGCAACCTTTGCCGATGCCATGGTCATTTGTTCCACCATGACAGGCATCACATCCTTGCTGTCTGTGACCCATGGATCCTCGCCCTGGAGAAACGGGGAAAGTAAGCTGATTTAGAAATAGGGATGAAAATGGTACGGAATATTTTGACTTTTCTGCAGAAAAACGGAAACAAACAGGAAAAACGGAAACGGAAACGGAATTTGGCGGAACGGAAACGGAAACGGAAAGTTCATGGCGGAAACGGAAACAAATATGGCAAGGCGTATTCCGGCGGAACTGGGACGGAAACGGAATTTCCGTTTCCGCTAATACGGAATTTCCGTTTTTGTGTGCTTGTTTTTTGTTTTTTAAGACTCCGTTTTTGTGTGCTATGATTTGTAGCCCAACACGTTTAGGCCCAACAGCCCAACAGGCATATGAAGCGACCACGGTTACAAATACACACGTCTCATCTCCCCTAATCGTCCTTTCCAATCACAAACGCTAGGGTTAGGGTGAGATGACCAGCCGCAGCCGTGGTGCCGCCCACCTGTACTGATCGTCGCCGGCGAGCGAGCTTCCCAACCGTCTCCTACGCTGCCGTGCTTGCCTTTGCCGCCGCCATCCATCGACGCCGCCGGAGCTCTGCAACACTCTGACGTCGCTGCCGCCGGAGCTTGCCTTTGTCGCCGCCATCAGTCGACGCCACCGAAGCTCTGCATCTCGCGGGTAATGCCTACTCCTTAATCTCCATTTCTGATTCATCTATGATGCGTAGGATCCACTTAGTTGGTCTGATGCTGGATTTTCCGATCGAAACCTGTGATCTCTAATCCCTACTGTTGCTTTAGTTAGTAGTACATGGTAATTGGTAAGCATGATCTGCTGCTCTAAAGATTACAATACATATTCAGATTTCTATCATACCTGAACACAATATCATCGCCTTATTATTTACTTGCAAGCAAATTATGTACTGGCTCGGTTCCATTTTTTTAATCTGATGCGTGTATATTTCAGTCCAAATACTATAACTGCACCGTGACCGTGGTTTCATGTAGAGTTGATTATACTTTAGTTTGGACCTGATGTGTAGATTGTAGTTTATCATCAGATAATTCCTTGGCTGTGATGTCCAGTATGAAGTTTATCATCAGATAATTGTTCAATTTTTGTGTACTGTACAAGTTGTCATCAGTCATCACTATGGACAATTTTTGTGCAAGTAGCAGTGCTAGTGTGAGCGTTAGTGCCACATCTCCTGGTTTGCTTGGATCATTAACGCAGCCTCGTACTGATACTCCAAATCAGTTAGCAATTGAAAATCCAAGTGTTGATTGGACAAATGAAACCGATGAAACAGAGCCTTGTGCGAAGAGAAGCAAGAAATTGACCTCTGATGTTTGGGCTCATTTCACCAAGTATGAAATAACAAAAGAAGATAAGGATGGTAACAAGCTTGTAGAGAAATGGGCTAGATGCAACAGCAGCGGATGCACTTACAAAGGCAAGCGTACGACTAAAAAAGGCAATCGAGGCACCACAATTTTCAGAACTCACTTGGCAAACAAGCATCATATCACCACTGGGCAGCAGAAACTTGCAATGGAAAAAGTTGAAGGAAAGGAGTCCATGGCATCACCTGTAACCTGTAAGTATGATGAGAAGGTTAGCTTGAGGCTATTTTATCTGTCAATCATCATGCATGAGTATCCCTTCAATATTGTTGAGCATGATTACTTGGTAAAGTTCATTCATTCTCTGCGTCCTTCCTTTCCAATTAAGAGTCGCCCTTCTGTGAAGAAAGATATAGTCAACATATTTGATGAGGAAAAAAAGAAATTGTATGACTACTTTAAGACATTGCAATGTCGATTTAGTACCACCATGGACATGTGGACATCAGGACAAAACAAGGGTTACATGTGCATCACAGTTCACTGGATAGATGATAATTGGTGCATGCAAAAGAGGATTATCAAGTTCATGAGTGTAGAGGGACAACATTCTGGAAAGAACCTTGCTTTGCACTTTTATGATTGCATTGTGGAATGGAACCTTGATAGGAGGTTGCTTGCTCTTAGTTTGGATAATGCTGCATCCAATGATAAATGTGTCGAGGCGCTAGTCATGAGGTTCAATAAGAGTACTCCACTTATCTGTGATGGCGTATTTTTCCATGTTAGATGTCTGAATCACATTTTAAACCTTGTTGCTCAAGATGGTTTAAAGGCAATTGCATCGGCCATTTCAAATATTAGAACTACAGTAACGATTGTGAAGAAATCTACACAACAGTATGAACAGTTCAAGAAGTGTGCTGTGGAATGTGATTTGAATCAGGATGCTGAACTTTCCTTGGATGTCCCTACACGCTGGAATTCCACACATGGCATGCTGCAGGCAGCCATCTACTTTAGAGATGCCTTTGATAGGCTTTTTCTTCGGCAGAGAAAGAAATATAAGAAATGTGCTCCAACTTCAAAAAATTGGGAAATGGCATCAAAGATATGTGGTTGTCTGAAGTTATTTGATGATGCTACTAAGCTCTTCTCTGGGCATAAATATCCAACCGCAAATCTGTTCTTTATCTCTTTTTGTAAGATTAAAATTGCTATTTCTGAGTGGTGTGCAAGTTCTGATCCGGTCATCAAGTCTATGGCATTTTCCATGAAACTTAAATATGAGAAGTATTGGGAAAAATCAAACATGGCACTTGTTGTGGCATGCTTCTTTGATCCTAGATACAAGAGAAATGTGATAGAATATTATGCACCAAAGATTTACCCCACCACCAATGAGGAAGAGATTGAAAAGTTCACAAGGGTTGTTGAACAATTGTTTGAAGCATATGTCTCTGTTTCAAAGAAAACACCCAGCAGTGGTACTAATGTGTGTCAAGGATCTTCTCAGCATGCTTTTGTTGTTGATGATGGTCTAGATTCATTCTTGAATAGTAAAAGGAAAAATTCAGTGCGTGGTATGAAAACTGAGTTGGAAGTATACATGGAACAAGATCTAGTTCCTAGGACAGAGAATGGTTTTAACATTTTGTCATGGTGGAAGGAACATCAAGTTGAGTATCCTATTCTCTCCAAGCTTGTTCGAGATATATTATCTATTCAAGTGTCGACGGTTGCTTCAGAGTCAGCATTCAGTGCTGGTGGACGGGTTGTTGACCCATTTCGGAGTCGTCTTGATCCTGAGACTGTGCAAGCTTTAATTTGTACTAAAGATTGGATTGCAGCATCAGAAGGTAACCTTTTTCACTTCACGTTGTCATACACATAATCTGCGCCATATGCATAATTTGAGATAAGAATAGTCTAGAAGCTAACTTGTTTTATCATTTAGGTGCTAACGTTGAATCTGTACTCAAAGATCTGGACATGGAGAGCTTGGAACGAAATTTTGCAACGATGGTGCACATGGTTCGTATTTTATTCTGTACTGTCAACTACTCATGGTCATGGAAGAATCATAATAATTTTGTTTCCTTAATTGTATTTGGAGGAGCAAGAAGATGATAATGCTGATGACTTGGAGGATTTTATGGATCTTGAAGAGGAGGACTGAATGTTGCCATGTTGTGCTGGAGTTGAACTATTATTTACCTACTATTATTATCGTGGACTCTTTTCTTGCTGAACTTTTTGAAGTGTGAACTATGTGTCATGTGACTGTGAGCTAAATTTATATATGTTTGCTCAGCGTCAAGTTTAAAATCCGCTCCAAGACTCTTTGTTGCTTGAATTATAAATTTATGTGTGTGAAACCTGATCATGTGCTTGATGCTTGAATTTTTCTACATGTTTCAAGAGGCATCTTGGTTCCGGCAAAAATCCGCTTCCGTTCCGTGACCGTGCCGTATTCGGTCCGTATCTGTTTCCGACAATATCTGTTTTCGTATTTGTTTCCGGGGTTTCCGTATTTGTTTCCGCTTCCGCAACAAAATATGGAAACAAATGTGGCACCACTCAGTTCCGTCCGTATCCGCGCCGTTTTCATCCCTATTTAGAAACAAGTGTGCAATTTTTCAAGTAGTCACATAGACTTTAAGAAATTGATTATCGTAACCTTGAGTACATGTGTATACTAAAACTATAGCATCACATTGCTAATGGTTAGTTGCAGAAATTTTAAAAAAGACATCTACTCTCGTCAGATTTCCAAACTACAGAACAAAGACTGCTTTGATGTATATTTTAAACCTGGAGATCTGACCTGTACTTTTTTAGTGATCTGCACGTTTCATGGCAGAGCTCATCTACATGTATGGAGTTACAGCCGGACCCCTAACTTTTTAATGCATTTTTTTAGATTAAAAGGGCCCCGCCCCAGGTTCCATTTATTCATACAACCTCAATTTGTCGATTTTACAGGGTAACAGTTAAAGCGCTTATTACAGAACTGCCGGCAACGGCAAAGTGAGGACAAAGCTAACACCTCGACGTGAAAACAACAGAAAGAGACACAGCAGAGACTAAAGCCTGAAAAACACTGACTAAACAGGGCTTCACTACTCAGTCCACCGCCAGAGTTGCACCCAGTACGTCTTCTGTCGATGTGTGAGCTCGTAGGAGAATCATCTCCAAGCAATCCGGAGGAGTTGCCCGCAGAGATGGTTGAGTTTCAACAGGTTCATATCCAGCAGTTGCGCATGTTTGTCCAGGCCCAAGATCTTCCAGGATTTGACCGTACAGTGAATTCTTTGGAGTGGGACCTTGATATTTTGCCAGCTTAATCCCTGAAAACACATCTCGTTTCTCAGTTTCCAAATGCACCACATAGTAGCAGATGAAAACATGTTAATAACATAATTTCTATTTTCACTGATCCACCATCGGGCAACCCACTACCGGAAAATCTGAATTTCCCGTGTGGAGCAATCTTTGCCGTGTGCAACAAATTTTCGGAACACGGCAAAGATAATTTTGCCGTGTATAACAGCAACGGATCACGGCAAATAAACTCAACACGGCACCGCAGAGAAAGAGCACACGGCAAAGTATAGTGCACGGCAAAATGAACACAAAACACACGGCAAATTTGTTCAGCTCGGCAAAGAAATATTTGCCGTGCGCCCTTATGCACCCACATGGCATATCGGTTGACCAGGATTCCAAATTTTGCCGCCGTCGCCAACATTTCGCGGGAAATATGTTTGCACTGGCGGGAAGTTTCTTTGCCATGCGTCTCTGGGCAGAACACACGGCAAATCACCTCTTTGCCGTG
Organism: Poa pratensis; assembly: GCA_947311845.1. Lineage (NCBI taxonomy): Eukaryota > Viridiplantae > Streptophyta > Magnoliopsida > Poales > Poaceae > Poa > Poa pratensis. The sequence goes on from CAMZMU010000035.1 coordinate 11,062,921, forward strand.
TGTCTAGGCTATCTGCACACGGCAAACCATCAACTTTTTTTCCATACCATTGCAATTTTCCCTTATTTGCTTTTTTCCCCCTTTTTTGGGTAAAATGGCCCCAACCTTTGGTAGATTCTTCAGAAGAAAAAAACCTCATATTTTTGGACATAAAATGAGAGCTAATATTTTTAAATTTTTACTTGATACAAATTTTAAACAATTATTCACTACCCGAAAATCGATATTTGCTAGCCCTGAAACAATTTTTACTTGATACAAAGTAAACCTCCAGCTATCTAATGACAGTTTGCTAGCCCTGAAACACATGTCTATAAGAACGACGTTGAGCAAAGAATCAGCTAACCAGCTAGCCATGCTTCTGTCGCTTTCTCTTCCTGCCCCTGCTGTGGTGAAGTCAAAGCCACACTGGACAATCTCACAGGTGTTGCAAAGTGCGTTGCCAGCAGAATTGACTTGTGAAGGGGACAGATTCCTAGTCAAGGACAATACAGTCGTAAAACTTGATCTTGCCAAAGAATCCGTTCAGGCCTTTCTCGGATCTAGTGTCTTCCGTTCTTGGTGTGAAGGTTCCTGGAGACGCGCTCCAATTCTTGAATGCACTGCAGCCCCTATTGATGGATTTTTTGCTTCTGGATGGTTTTAGTGTAAGTTTGCAAGATTTTAGTGCGCCCAAGATTCTGTTGATCTCGGGACTCCGAGGTGTGACGCTCCGGACCCCGCTACGGCGAAACCCTACGCCCGCTGGAAAAAAGTCAAACCTGTCGATTTACCCCTTTGACCGGTGCCGAGAGGGGGTAGACGCGTGAAATTTTTTGCTTGGTTGTGTTAGGTTGGTACATGGGACCATGGGGAACCAACAGTTCATGTGGTATGTCGCATGGTTCCGTGCCCGGCACCCGACACGGGAGTTTTCACCTCTAAGTGCCGGAACTTACTACGGAGTAAGAGGGGTCGGTGAAGGGGGTCGCACCTCGGAGCCGTATCTTGGTTCCCACAACCTACCAACACATTGTTATACATATACTAGGGACCCATGCAAGTTTTGGTGGGATTCCGACGCTCCGGACCCCGCTACGGCGAAACCCTACGCCCGCTGGAAAAAAGTCAAACCTGTCGATCTACCCCTTTGACCGGCGCCGAGAGGGGGTAGACGCGTGAACTTTTTTGCTTGGTTGTGTTAGGTTGGTACATGGGACCATGGGGAACCAACATTTCATGTGGTATGTCGCATGATTCCGTGCCCGGCACCCGACACGGGAGTTTTCAACTCTAAGTGCCGGAACTTACTACGGAGTAAGAGGGGTCGGTGAAGGGGGTCGCACCTCGGAGCCGTATCTTGGTTCCCACAACCTACCAACACATTGTTATACATATACTAGGGACCCATGCAAGTTTTGGTGGGATTCCGACGCTCCGGACCCCGCTACGGCGAAACCCTACGCCCGCTGGAAAAAAATCAAACCTGTCGATCTACCCCTTTGACCGGCGCCGAGAGGGGGTAGACGCGTGAACTTTTTTGCTTGGTTGTGTTAGGTTGGTACATGGGACCTTGGGGAACCAACATTTCATGTGGTATGTCGCATGATTCCGTGCCCGGCACCCGACACGGGAGTTTTCACCTCTAAGTGCCGGAACTTACTACGGAGTAAGAGGGGTCGGTGAAGGGGGTCGCACCTCGGAGCCGTATTTTAGTTGTCAAACTTGCCATTTCCACTTAGTTAGTTGAACTATGCTTATGCCATTGACACTTAGGTATTTTAATTGTCAAACTTGCCATTTCCACCTTGTTAGTTTAGTGATGCACATGGCATTGACACTTAGCTATTTTAGTTGTCAGACTTGTCATTTCCACTTAGTCAGTTTAACTATGCCCATGACATTGACACTTAGATATTTTAGTTGTCAAATTAGCCATTTCCACTTTGTTAGTTTAATGATGCACATGACATTGACACTTAGCTATTTTAGTTGTCAAGCTCATGATTTTTGTATGAACTTATAGGAGGATCAACAATGACGTCCATCTTTGCCATACGTCCATCGTCGCGGAGTTCATGTGGATGCTATGTTGAATATGATGCCTATGTGGTGTTTGAGACTATGTTTGAGCTATGTGGAGTTTGAACTATGTTGAGTTCATGTTTGTGGAGTTTGAACTATGTTTGTGCCATGTTTGAGTCTTATGGAGGAGTTTGAGTCTTGTTTATATATGTTATGGAGCACTATTTAGTCATATTTGTGTCAAAATTATCATCCGTGAATTATTGTGTGTTTTATCTGTAAAATGCAGGGATTTTTGCAAAAACAGTACAAATTTGGGCCATATGGTTACTTTGCCGTGACAAGGCACACGGCAAAGACCTGTGCCGTGCGGATGCACACGGCAAAGGCCACACGTGGCCACCACCTGTGCAACCTGGCATTTGAGTGAGACCATATGGTCTCTTTGCCGTGTGCACTAACCATGGCACACGGCAAAGGGGCTGTGCCGTGCGCTTGCACACGGCAAAGGCCACACGTGGCCACCACCTGTGCAACCTGGCCAACCGTGCTGCCCAGGCTAATGCACACGGCAAAGGGCTTTGCATCGTTCCTGGCATCGGCTCTGTGCCGTGCGTTTTTTCAGGAGAAGCACACGGCAAAGGTCTAAAGTGTGTCGTGCGTCGCTGAGAAAGGAACACGGCAAAGGTCAAAAGTTTGCCGTGTGTCGCTGAGAAAGGAACACGGCAAAGAAGTGGAGTTTGCCGTGCTTGGCTGGGCAGGGATCACGGCAAAGAAGTGGAGTTTGCCGTGCATAGTCAGGGAGAGCACACGGCAAAGATCAGTTGACCCGGGGTGAGGGTTGACCCTCTCTGACAGATCTTTGCCGTGCTTCGTTCGAGAAAGAACACGGCAAAGGCTTTGCCGTGCCTGTTTTGGAAAGGAACACGGCAAATATTCTTTACCGACAGCTATTAGGCCGTGCGATGTTTGCCGTGCTGTTCGGCACGGCAAAGTCTTTGCCGTGTTCCAAAGGTCCTTTGCCGTGTATGTTTGCCACACGGCAAAGACTGCGATTCCGGTAGTGACCGATTCAAAGGAGCAACCAATAGAAACACCCAGGCAGTTAGAGATAATCTCCCATATCATTTTAGCTACCACACAGTCAAAAAACAGGTGTGGGATAGTTTCTTCTTCTGCACAGAACAAGCAAGTTTTATCTTCAACATGCCGGCGTTTATTAAGGTTATTCCTAGTTAACAATTTATTGTTGGCCAACAACCACAGAAAAATATGGATTCTTGGGGGAATATGGAGATTCCACACCACAGGAGTGTGAATAGGAACCACACCCCGATTGTTAATAATACCATAAAAGGATTTAACAGAATATTGGCCGGAAGGGTGAAACATCCAAATAGGTTTATCTCCCTCATCATTGAGTGATAGGCCTTCTACTAAAGATACCAATTCCAACCACCTTTCATACAGCCGGATAGAGACAGTACGTCTAAAAGAAAATCTCAAAGAAGTGCCATCCCAAGCCTCTGCAACCGTACAGCACTGTTCGTTAACAATAACGTACAAGTCCCAGTACAATGTTGCAAGAGAACAATGACCCATCCAGATATCCTCCCAAAACATCACTTTCCTGCCATTACCCACATTCCAACGGAACCCTATTTTCGCTGCAGAAGCAGCCCACACTACCCCTTTCTAAAAAGCGGAGCATGGGGTAGGTTTTGCGCGTAAAATATTAGGAGACAGATCATATTTATAATTTACAATTTGTCTCCAAATTTTATTTTGATCCATGTGGTATCTTTTAATCCAAGAAGCTAGTAAACAAAGATTAAACTCCCTTAGATTATGAATTCCCAGCCCCCCAAATTCCTTCTTTTGACAAATCATGTCCCAATTCGCAAGATGGTATTTTCGGTCATCTTCCTTATCATTCCAAAAAAAAGTGACTCATCTGCGAATTAATAGCACTGATAGCCCATTTCATGGCTTGCTCTGCAGTAAGAGTAAGCCAAATCATTTGATTAACTTCACTATGCTAGTGATGGACATTTTCTAACCATGAAAACATGAATCAAGTTTGAAATCCAAACAGTCTCTGTTTGCACAGCATATGACAAGCTTAAGAACATCAGTAATCAACTTAAGTATTCACATTAGGAATTCTCAGCTATCATGGCTCAATACGCAATGTGTATTATATGCAAATCAGTCCGCCTTAATAACAATTGCAATGCTTAACCAAGAGTGCTCTACATCACGTAATCATTATATGATAGTTGCACTGAAGTAAGAGATCGTTCGAGAATGCAAACCTTTCCGACCATGACTGCTTTTGTGAAATCCAATCCAAGTGGATTAATCTCCTAGTCAGCCTTGTTTTTAACACGTGGAATTGACTTTGTTTCAAAGTGGCTTCCAGTTTTACCCTACAGCAAAATTGGATCATTGGAATCTGATGTATCTTTTATTTTCTTCTTGTAATGCCGATGTATCTTCCAGTTTCTTGTAATGCCAACGTATCTTTCAGTTTCATGGTATGTCAGTGTAGCAATTTCATGTACGTGCAATAAAAGTGGGAAAAAGAACATACATGCTGCACATTAAAAAATACATCTTAACAACTATGCCCACCATTGTTCCGCCATATGAAGATACAATACTATTAACAACCTGCTCAATTATTACATGCTGGAGAAACAGATATAACACAGATACATGGAACACTACTCTACTCGTGCATTTTAGGACATTGACTGCATTTTAGGCTGCATGATTACAATGTATATACACACTACTCTACTCGTGCATTTTAGGACATTGACTGCAATTTTAGGTTGCATGATTACAATGTATATACACACTACTCTACTCGTGCATCTATCGGATTGTTGGTGCACTATAAAATCATTGAATCATTATAACTCGAAATGACTGGACAGGCATCAATCTCCGTCAATGCCATACGTTACCAATAACATGCATACCATCAAACAATTTTAGCAGAGATGAAACACTTGAGCACAAGTAGCATGCAGTGGCACGGTCAACCAATCTGCAGCTACCAAATCAGACAACCAATACTGAAGTTCTCCAGCTACAACCCAGTTACAATTTTATAGTCCATCAGACAATAAAGAGCTATATTGTAACAGAATATTGCAGCTGCATGGAGGTACAATCGTGAGAATTAGTGTAACTTCTCATGAGAATATCTAGGAGTAAGCATATGTTTTTTCTCAAGCAGATCTAGGACAGTCACTTGCAGGAATTACTGTAAATGTATTTAGTTAAATTTCCTGTCATGGAACAAAATGCTCATATTTAAACTGAAAACAACTTCACTTTTTCAATAGTCATGAGAACAAATCACCACCTTCCCAGCCATATAACAAGAATGATTCAGCCATATAACAATAATGGAGAAGGAAAGTTTGTCCGAAACTAAACCTGCAGGCAGTCCATCTGTAGGGGGTCTTGGTGGTGTTGGCGTCCATTTAAATGGTCAGCAACACCTGCAGTGTATGGTAGTGCTAACCGGGTGCCATGACTCATCCTTTTTGATGTGGCCGTGGTTCTGGTGGTGCGTGGGCGTGGCTGATCCTCCTGCGCACACATATCAGCTAATCAGATTCAAGAAAAATGATATTCATATGAAGCAATAAGGTATGATATATGGCAAGTAATCTTACATAATTCTACCATTCCTAATATGCAATAGAAAATACAATATGCAGAGTATTTTTAAAATAAACTAATGCCAAAGAGGGTTCCCAATTCAATCTAAATGCCAAGTTGGATTCAATATTCACTATTATAGGGTACTCGCTCATCTAGTCAACATTGTTTATTAATATGAGACAGTGCATTGAGCTCATGAAGAATGACTCACGGCAGACCATGACTTACTGAAATGAAGCAGTTGCATCTATGAATTATTAAAGAAAAGTTGGAATCCAGAACACATAACATAACGCTAATTACCTATTTGTAGTATCTACCTCCTGGAGTTCATTATGTACTAGTGCTAGTGGGGGGATAGAAATCAGTATCATGATCAAATTTCTCGCGGACATTCTGTGGAACAGGTGACGTGCAGCTCGATTTGTACCTGGACAGTTGCCAACGTTGAGGGCTCCGGCGAGGAAGAAGGAGAGGACGAGCAGTGCGCCGTGTAGGAGCAAGGGAGATAGTGCAGGCACGGGGAAGTGAGCGGCGCCAGAGCAGCAGATAGCACAACCTGGTCACGCCAAACCGCACGGCAACGAGGCAGCGAGGAGGAGCAAGAGCACTGGGGGTCGAGGAAGAGGTGGTTGGTGGGGATCCAACGAAGGGGGTTAGGCGCAGTTTCCTTAGTGCGGGGGTAATTGCCGATAACCCCCCCACGTGGCGCGGGCATCGCCCACAGGCCCCTCCCCGCTGTCTATGACATGTGGGGTTTTAAGTTACTGGGGGGGTTATAAGGAATTCCCTCCCTTAGTGCGTAGCGGCGGCGGATGCAGCCGGAGTTGGCCGGGACGTCGGTAAGCGGTGGCGGCATGGTTGGCGCGAGAAGGGGATCGCGAGGAAGAGGGTGCGGGAGACAGATCGCGTTCTGTCTCAAGGTGGAGAGGTGGGAGGAGTAAATGGATAAAATAAGAGGTTTTTAGGAGGTTTCCGTAAAACGTGCAACCATTAGCGGCAGGCAGTATTACCAAAATTGCCTCCGATTACCATCTCCGGCACGTACGAATGGTGCCTCAAAAGGTAAATCTACGAAGGCAGAACCAATAGTGCCGCCAATGGTGCAGCTTTTCCAGGCACTTTTCAGTACTGCCGTTAATTAAACGAGGATTAGCGGCACTACTAATAAAACTGCCGTCAAAACCCATTATTTGCGGCGAATTCGAAAAGTGCCTGCAGCAAAGTGCCGCCAATTCACGAACTTGACATAGTGAGCAGGCCGCCCTGTCGGGTCGGAGCCTGGGAGGAAGGACTAGGGCCTCACACGCAGTCACGTACAGCCTACACGTATTTCTTTGACAAGTATAGTTTGGTTTATTTTTTGTGGCTGCGGTGAGCCGTGGGCAAAAGGTACCGTCTCAGAGACTCAGAGACAGTCCGGTGATTCTTAATTTCTGATTCAATCATTTTGTGCGCAGACTCTTCAATAAACAACATGAACCTGTTTTGAAAACGGCAACGAGAATGCTAACCCGGCCCGGATTCTCAGAATGGTTTCATCTTACAACTGTTCCAGCTTTCCTTGTCCGACCTCGAAGATGAATTCGCATCCCGCTGCGTTCAGTTCACCGTGTTCGACCCTGTTTGGTATAGCGTTCATCTACATAGCTACGGACACATGGGCCATCAACGCATCAACAGGAGAAGGAGCACAACTTGCCGAAATTTTACGACGGGAAGCAAAACGAACTTCTGCGATCTGATCCGCTGCAAGATGACGACGATCGTCGAAACAATCGACCGTCCCGTCCACGCGACGGCGCCGCCCTGCCACGCCGGCCGCAAGAGGCCGCATGCGCTCGCTATGACCGTCTACGACCCTGCTGCCGCGGCCAAGCGGACGGCGAAATCAAACATCACGGCCAATGCCGGTGCTATGGTCCCGTTCATGGCGCCTGCCGGCATCCATGCCGTCCCACTAGCTGCCATTGCGCCCAGAACCGAGCCGTCGTGGCTGCGCACGAAACTGTTTGACAAGCTAAAGCTTCGCATGGACATGGAGGTGCAATTCATCGCCGAGAAGTCCGTGACCGCCACCGACCTGGACGCGCAGCAGAGCCGCTTCCGCCTCCCGAACGACGGCGTGCAGTGCCACCTCCGGGGCCTGCTCACATACGATGAACTCGGAGCCGCCGAACTGCTGCAGGAGAAAGCCCCCAGGTCGCGGCCGCCGAAACAGCAGACCATCCAAGGGGAGCAGGGCGGAAACAGCAGGGCGAGGAAGAAGGGAAAGAATCACGTCGGGCTTCCCGTGTACGTGGTGAACTTCAGCGGCCGGAAGAAGGCGCTGAAGCTGACGCGGTGGGAGAGCAGCCGCAGCACGGTCATCCATGGAGTTGGGTACCTGGAGTTCGTCCGGCAGTGCGGCTTCAAGAAGGACGATGTCGTCGAGGTCTGGGCCTTCAGGGAGAAGCTGCTTCATTTGTTCGGTGTGGACATGTGTGTGCCGAGCCCACTGTATGTCCTGATCGCCAAGAAGGAGCAGCAACTCGCAACATAGAGAAATTATTATCTATTGTAGGTTACAATTTGTAGCTCTCTCTTTCTTGTCTTAAGTGCGTCCTCTTAATAAAATTAATTAACAAATAAACAGATAGTCAACCGCTTGTCAACTTTTTTTCCAATAAGTTTACGTCGCATATGTAGCGCTAAGTGGGTGTTCACCAGAGAAGATAGCAACCAATATGATACTTGAGTACATTGTTTTAGTTCATTTTTTAATTGGTAGCGCTAGCTTAGTACAACTGTGTAGCACATTTTTATGACAGACTTTTCCGAACGGAGAGAGTATATAGCATCCAGAAATGAAACATATTAGCTTAGTACTTAAATAATCTACGTGGGAAAATATGAGGCATCATGAAGAGAGGCAAAGGCTTACAGTACAGGTTTAGGGGATGCGCTAGGCGATCTAGACAAAATGTTTGTTGCGAATTTAATTAGGCCATTGCACAAACAAACTCCTGGGATGAAACCACTGCATTCCACTAGGATATGTTAGGTTGATCTCCACACGCGTGAGTCCAACGACTCACCGTGACCCCATGATCGCGCCCTGATCGGGGGCGCCCAACCAAACCCTGGTTGGTGGGCCCCTGTTGCGCTGCCTATATAAAGAGGTGGGGCCGGCGGCACTCAGTACGAGGTTGACTAGTGAGCCAGGCACCCCACCAAGACACCTACCGATCTAGGGTTGTGGCAGTAGTAACGGGAAGCTCCACCACCGCCGCCACTCACTGCCATCTCCGGCCATCTCCACCATGGCCGGCACTCCAGGTTTGTGCTGTAAGAGGAGAAGGTGCCTCCATTATCTCTCCTCCCTCTGTTCTTCCGATTTGATCTAGACCTAGATGATCCCATGGATTTAACAATGGTATCAGAGCACAAGGTTCTAGATCTCGTGTAGACAGAAAAGAAAAGCAAAACGAAATTCCCCTCCCGAAGGATCCCCAAACCCTAATTCAAAAAGGGCAAAGAAACCTCACCGGAAAAGTGCGCCGCCACCGTGCCGCGCCGTTCCTCTCGATCCGATGCGCACCAGTAGGGGCATCTGTACGAAGAACACACCCCTCGGGGCAAAGAAAAGATCTCGCACCCTAACCCTAGCCACAGAAAAGAGGAGAAAAGAAATCCTCACCGGCCGGTCGCCGGAAAAGGGCACCACCACCTGCACCGCTTGACGGCGATGCGCTCACCCTCGGGTGCACGCACGCGCCGGCAAGGGGGCAGGGGAGGCGCCGCCGTTTCTTCATGTTTTGGCCTTCGGGCTTATGTTTTGGTGAAGGAGGGAAAAGGAAAAGAGGTCGGGAGCGGCGCGGCCGCCTCCGGCCATCTCCGGCGAGGTCGGGTGTGGCTCAGCCGTCTCCGGCGTGGACTCCGGCCAGCGCGCGGGAGCGAGCTCTGGCTCGAGAGGAAAAGGAAAAGAGAGGGAAGGGCGCGACGCGGCCGCCTCCGGTCATCTCCGGTATGGACTCCGGCGAGCCGGTCGCCGGCGCCGCCGCCGTCGTGCGGACACAGCAGAGCCACGGGAGCAAGAGGAGAGGAAAGGGGAGAGAACTGAAAACGCAGCTAGGGTTTCCCATCGGGGTCGGCCTGGCCGGTTTTTGATCCAGCGAAAATGACGCTGGACCGTCGGATTCAACGGACGGCCAGGATTGCGCCTGGCAAACCCTAGCCGGCAGAGCGAGCCGATGGGCCGAAAGCTGCTGTGGGCCGCTTCTGTGTCCCTTCGGGCGACAGATAGCGCTGCCGGTAAACGGGTCGTGGGCCATTTTGCGACGCTGCGCGCGACAGATAGCAAAAGGGCCGTGGGCCGCATGTTTTTTTCGCACAGAAAGTTTATTTTTCTGTTAAGTTTTTTTTTTACAGAAGCATGTTTTATCTGTTTTTTGTCCATTTTTTGGGCAAATTTCATTCTGTTTTTCTATTCATTTTTTATCCAACGAAAAATTTTGTTTAGAGAATTCAAAAGTAACAGAAATGTTTCTGCAAAGTTTGAAGTTTATGAATTTCATTGATTTTTCCGCTGCAAATAGTTAAAAGAAATTGCTTAAAAGCAATAAAGTGAGAGTTAAAAGCATGATTGAAGTCATATTAAAGATGACTATGATTCTGTTATTAAATGACCAACGTTGTTAATAGCATGATCATGATTTGGTTATTATGTGTTAAAAGGTGCATTTAATTCTTTTATTGCCCAACGGTGATATAGTTTTAATTGCACAAACGGTTGTGTTTAGAAAACAGAAAAGTAAAAGTAATGCTTCTGAAAAGTACAAAGTTCATGGAATTTTATTTCATGTTTTCCGCTGCAAATAAAGAAAAGTGAAGGATAAAATAGAATTAAAGTGAGAATTAATTTTTTAAAGAAAATGTTACAAAAATTATTGAAACAATTATGATCCTGTTATTTTACGACCAACGTTGTTAATAACATAATCATGATTTGTTAATCGTTGAACAGTGCAATGTTTGTGAAATACAGAAAATATTTTACAGTTTCTGCTGTAAAGTAAAAGGACTCTCCTCTAATTAAATTGGAACCAACGGGAAAATTTAATTAAAAAGAAAAAAAAGAGAAATACTTGTTTAACAGATTAATTATGGTATTGTTATTTTCTGACCAACGTTGATGATAGCAGTACTATAATTATTTGAGTAGTCAAAGGGCTAGATCTCTGATAATTTTGCTTGAAAGTGATCAATTTCAGAGAAAAGATAAAAGATCAAGAAATGCTCTTGAACTATAGAAATATGTATATTTCATGTTTCTGCTGAAATATAGTTGATGATAATGTCACTTTCCAAACAGAGTTCTTTATTGCAATAGAAATATTATCATCATATTGTTTATGTGTTTTATGCATTGATTCTATTTCTGCCCAGCAGTGATGTAGAATTAGTGTAGAAAGATGATGTTTCATTCTAATTCTGCCCAATGGTGATTTAGAATATAGAAGAAAGTTTTAAAAAATTTAATGTGCATATCTTTAACCAGACCAACGTAGGGTTATTTTTATGCTCATTATTGTTTATTATTATTGAATATTTTCTCAGACAAAGATTCTCATGTTTTCATTCATGAAAGAAAAGAATGGGTACTTGTGACCCGAAAGATGACCAAGAAAGGTCATAAAGTGAGAGAGTATATTCTCTCTAAAGATTGACTGCAAAAGAAAAAGAATTCTTGGATGTTAATCCAAGAATACAAATAGATCATCGAGAGTCTTGTTTGACAAATGTCTTTCATGTAATCTCCATGCAGAAAACAAATAAATCATTCGGAGTTTTGTTTAACGAATTTCTTTCATGTACTCTATGTGAAGAATTTTTTTAAACGAGCAACCTGAATGCTTAATTTGACTAACGTTGGATTAAGCATGTGTATAAAAGAGTATTCAGATTTATTTCTGAATTTGATGATTGAATATGCAGTCTAAAGAGCCAATTGTGGCATATGTGTCTCTTAATTACCCGCATGACGGCAAAAAGATGATAATAATACCCACGTGGTGGGAAAAGTCTGGGAAAATAACCGCATGGCGGGAGAAAATTTTGACAAATGACTTATTATGTATGACAGAAGAAAGATGTGATGACTCATGTGTTTTTATATCGACCGCACACTTTATGTATCATAGTTATAAAGCACTTAATGAGTCAAAAGAGAATAAAGTTACAAATGAACCTAAAGATAAGAATGTTATGCAAGTGTGACTTGCAGTACCATTGAGAAAGAACTCTTGTGAGTTTTTGAAAAGGGAATGAGGAAAAAGTACTCACATACGTTAAAAGATAACTTCATTTTGTATAAAGCAGATAATCAAAGTTTCGAAATTGTGGCAAAAAGGTTCTTGCCACATTTCGAGGGGGAGATAGAGAATGTTACAGTATAAACTCCCCTATAATTCAGATAATGTCATGCATATTATGCATCTAAGTGATCTATGATGAATTGTGATCGTTTGGGGAGTACAACGGTCATAATAATGATACCCCTAAAGTAAAGAGATAGATTTATTCCTAGATCTTTTACAGCTCCGAAAGGAGACTAAGGACGGTACTCAAAGTGCCATAAAGAAGACAGATTAACATGTTAGCAGAATAAACCCAAATAAAAAGGATTAAGGATACACCATTTTGGAGAAAATGGAGTAATCTTGGGGAGCATGGTATGAACATACCTAAGGCTCGAATAGATTTTATCTGGGGGAGCTTGTTGCTTTATAATAGAGATGATCAAGCAAACATGGATCTTGTGTTTTAGGTCCTTGTAAGAGCTATAGCAATAGAAGACTACATAATTAATTGCCTCTAGGCAATGACAGAACAACAACATCCCCATTTGAGAAAATCAGATGACTATAAAGTCTATATCAGAGAAATTTAAATGAAGGTTGATCCCACCTCATTTACAGAAATTATAAGAAGCGCTCAATCAATTTTGACTAGTGTCTACTTGTCTTAATGATTAGAGACTATGTGAATCCCGACGATGTTTGGGACTCATAAGTAATTTCCAATGGAGCCAATACAGTAGGCTATAAAGGGTCTACAACACCAATGTGACTCCAAAGGAAATATGTAAAAAGCGATTTTAAATCGAAAGATTTGCGCTAAGAGAATAAACAGATTATAATGAGTGCTAATGGCACATAATGATCTGAGTTACATCAGATGAAAGTAAAGATCACAAGAGATCTTATGGACTAGAGCAAGTCTCTAGAATCAAAAGTTATTTTGGGTTAAAGAAAATAAGAGGACAATCGTATTTGTGCAAACTTATAGAATGGGAAATTCATTTCCTAATCCCGTGTATGTGGATGATAACCTACTTGCTAGTGGTGATGTCAATCTACTACCGGCAGAGAAAAGAAGTTCTTATCTTCAAAAGAGTATTCTCGGTAGAGTGTCTCTCGTTATAAGTATCGAGATTTACTGAGAAAAGATGAAAAGGGGTATTAGAAATATCACATGGACATGCTGAGAAGAAGTCACTATAGCATGCATGTCGAGAAAACCTACGCCTGTTCTTATTGACAAGGGTAATGGAATTGGGAACTTTAGTGTTCCAAGAGATAACATAGAACGGATCAAATGGATATGGTACCATGTGCTTCCACTGTTGGTTGCTCAATATTACCCTGACAATTCATGTATCCGGGTTGTTTTGGCAATGTCCAATCCAGATATAGATCACTGGAATGGAATCAAAGATATTGGCCTCATGCTAAAAGAAACAAATGCTCTCAAAAGGTTGTGAGTACAAAGATAGATCTATAAGAGTGCTCTCAAAAGGTTGTGACTACTCTGAAAGAATTTCTGAAATGTATAGCGAAATCCACAATTGTCGCTAAATTTTCACATTTGGAGTTTTTGTGTGGAAAATCTCCAAAGAATTAAAGTTTTGATATCAATGTGATGTAAAGATATGTTATAGCATCATATGAGGCTGAGGGATAGGCAAAATGGTTAAGAAACCTGTACCCGGAATTGATAATGGTTGACAACAGCAATAACCATTAAGTAATTCACTCCTAAGACAACGAGTCAAGTGTGGTGCCAAACACATTGTCACAGAGTTATACGTTGTAAAGGAGAAAGTCTGGAATTATGTTGAAATGCTTGGAGCATAAGAGGAATAGATAACAGAAACACACAAGTGTTTGCAGATCTGCTAATTAAAGGCTTACCGCCCAGTGTGTTTTGGAGAACACATAGTCGACATGGGTTTATGGTATAGTCTATATTATTTCCGGATAATAAAGAGGCCCAAAAAGATCAAAGAATTTGTTTCAAAACAAATAGGTATATTGTAGCTGTCTGATTCTATCGGCAATTGAGCTGAGACGATGAAACATGCTCTATGTATTGATCTGTGATGAAATGAGTAAAAGTGAAAAGTTGAGATCAAGGGGGAGAATGTTAGGTTGATCTCCACACGCGTGAGTCCAACGACTCACCGTGACCCCATGATCGCGCCCTGATCGGGGGCGCCCAACCAAACCCTGGTTGGTGGGCCCCTGTTGCGCTGCCTACATAAAGAGGTGGGGGCCGGCGGCACTCAGTACGAGGTTGACTAGTGCGCCAGGCACCCCACCAAGACACCTACCGATCTAGGGTTGTGGCAGTAGCAGCGGGAAGCTCCACCACCGCCGCCACTCACTGCCATCTCCGGCCATCTCCACCATGGCCGGCACTCCAGGTTTGTGCTGTAAGAGGAGAAGGTGCCACCATTATCTCTCCTCCCTCTGTTCTTCCGATTTGATCTAGACCTAGATGATCCCATGGATTTAACAGGATAATCTATCGCTGAGGTCGACATTTCGGCCAGAGGGTCAGGGCCCTGGATTTTGTCATGCTAGATGCATTCATGAACCGCTTCAAGAGGATGTGCCTTCTTATTACAATTCGAGTGAAACAAATTCCAACCACATGAAAACCTTCACGCCATGGAGTAGAACATTGTAACCATTCAGAGTGGACATCGGCACCAGGAAATCAATTACCATCAGGGAAATGCAGTAGGCCCAGCCGGAGATTGCTTGTAAACCTTGAAAAACAACCTTCAATTTAAGACTCGAGGGCTTGGTGGCCTCCTGGGCAAGCAAATGTGACATACACCTTGGCCTACTGGATAGGCCAACAATTTTGGGTTTCTCCAGCTATGACTACGAGTCACAAACAGGTTTTCTTCTCTTCCTTGCTGTAAAACAAATTTAATGCTTGTTATGCAACTCGCAAAGTCTAACAAAAGGATGATGAAATTCGGTCAAAGGAAGAAACCGACCATTCCCTAAAAAGAGAGGAAGGAACTGACAGTTGCCACATCAATAATCACTTTGTACATATTGATTTAGATTTCGTCTCCGTTACTCACTTAGGAATGAAATTGTATAATTACATGAATTCTTGGAATAACACTTAACACTCGTTTCATAGGAAAGCCCATTCTAGCGTCAGCGGGTACCGTAAGAGCCACGCGGCCTCTCATGTTGGAGGCCACAACCGCCATTAAGCAGTATAGGACCTTTTCATGATAAGATCCAGGGCATGCAACATACTCTCTCAGTATAGGTCTCTGTCTTACTTAGCAAATTGAAAGTGGAGCACCGCCCTCAGAAGTGACGATTCGTCAAGTAGCAGCATTGTCACGACTCATCACACGCATCATACCTAGTGCATCCAATGGCGAGAATGTGAACATCGATGAGCCACTTAATCTCAATGACAGCTTGCCTAGCGATAGCTATGATTTATTAAGGAGGCTTTGGTACGCCACATTTAGTACCGGTTGTACTAAAACCGGTACTAAAGGAGGGCACTAGCACCGGTTGTGTTTGTGGCACAGCGGCGAGGACCTTTAGTACCGGTTTTTAATAGAAACCGCTACTAAAGACAGACCTTTAGTACCGGTTTCTATTAAAAACCGGTACTAAAGGGGTGGAGCCCCCGCCGGCACAAGCGGCCGCGGTCCGTGGCCCCACGCTCAGACCTTTAGTACCGGTTTGTATTAAAAACCGGTACTAAAGGTCCCGGCCACTATAACCTTCTTCCACCCCGAGCCAGTACCATTTTGAGCTCGAACTCACTCCATTTTTCCTCTCTTTTGCTCTCCCAAGCTCCAAATTCACCACCATTTTCTCCAACAACTTCCAAGATTGGTGGCACCTACATATATAAGGGTTAGCAACTTCATCTTCTCTTCCGGCATTTCAAGTTTAGCTCATTTTCGTGCAAGTTTAGCAAGTTTGATTTTGGTGGTGCTTGCAAGGTGTTTGATGAAATTCCTAAGTTAGGGATTTCATTTGTTTTATATGCATTTTGAGCTCAAATTAAAGTATAATTTGTGGTTTTATATAGTGTCGTCCCGTCCCCTTCCTGACCGCCGTCGATCGCCCGCGCCGCTCCGTCACCGACACCACCTCGGTGAGCCTCTTTTTTTATCTTTTATTTTAAAAAATGTTAGTTATATGATTTAAATGCATAATTATTTCTTGTATAATTTTCTTATGTTTTATTATATGTATAGTGTCATGGTTTTGATATCCGTCCCCGTCGGCCCTCGTCCGGTCTATGATTCCGATGTGGTATATTTTTATAACTATTTATTTTGTTTCATGGTTATAACAATCATGTCGACCAACTTGACATAGATATATTTTTATTTAGGAGGTAGTTGAACCGGAAATTCCAGCCGACCCTATTGTCGAGTTTTTAGAAAAAGAAAACAACGATTTAAAAGCAAAATTGAAGATAAGTGAAGATCTTCGTCTCCAATGCCTGGAAGAGAAGATGATATTGGAATTGAAGATTGCCGACATCGTCGATGCTCACGGGGTCAAGCTTGCCGACGTCATCGCTGCTAACGAGATGAAGATGGATGCAATGCGCGTCAAGCTTAAAAAGATTAGAAAATATGTCATTAGTCAAGAGGCTTGGTATCATTATGCTGTTGGTTCAATAGTTACCTTGGTTGCGATTCTGATCGCATTTGTTGTTGGATTTAAATTCTTTAGATAGTTGTATGTTAGTTTCGTTTGATGTATGTTTCGTGAGAACTATGTATCACATTTGGGCACTTCTCTACTTTGGTTTTAATGTGATGAACTTGTATTAATTAATTTGGTCACGTATCTCTATTCATTATTTAGCTGGTGTAATGGTTTTTAATGTATTTATGTAATGCAGATGAGCCGAGAATGGATGTACGGTGATCGACGCTGTCCCGAGTTCATTGATGGCATGCATCGTTTTCTCGATGTGGTTAAGTTAAACAAGCTGAAGAATGGTTTTATGATTTGTCCATGTGATAAATGTCGGAATACGAGGAATTACCCGAGCGTAAGAACCATACACTCCCACTTGTTGCGAGAAGGCTTCATGCCCAATTATTTTTGTTGGACCAAGCATGGAGAAAGAGGGGTTATAATGGAAGACCCTGAAGAAGAGGATGATGACAACTATCCTGTGTTCTCTGAACACGGCGATACTACAATGGGGGAAGACGAAGTTGAGCTCGAGGTCATTGTTGATGAGTCCGATGATGATGATCTTCGTCGGGTCATTCTTGATGAACAGATGAAGTGCGGAAGTGAAAACGAGTGGTCAAAGTTGGAGCGCATGTTAGAGGATCACAAAAAATTGTTGTACCCAAATTGTGAAGATGGCCAGAAAAAGCTGGGTACCACCCTGGAATTGCTGCAGTGGAAGGCAAAGAATGGAATATCTGACAAGGCATTTCAGGAGTTGCTACAAATATTTAAGAAGAGTCTTCCAAGGAATAATGAATTGCCGCACAATACATACGAAGCAAAGAAGATTGTCTGCCCTCTAGGATTAGAGGTGGAGAAAATACATGCATGCATCAATGACTGCATCCTCTACCGCGGTGCGAAGTACGAGAATTTGGATGCATGCCCGATATGCGGTGCATTGCGGTATAAGATCGGGCGAGATGACCCAGGTGATGTTGAGGGTGAGCCGAGCCCCAGGAAGAGGGTTCCCGCGAAGGTGATGTGGTATGCTCCTATAATACCACGGTTGAAACGTTTGTTCCGAAACAAAGAGCATGCCAAGTTGTTGCGATGGCACAAAGAAGACCGTAAGGAAGACGAGATGCTGAGACACCCCGCAGATGGGTCGCAGTGGAGAAACATCGACAGTGAGTTCAAGGATTTTGCAGCTGACGCAAGGAACTTAAGGTTTGGTCTAAGTACAGATGGCTTGAATCCGTTTGGGGAGCAGAGCAGCAGTCATAGCACCTGGCCCGTGACTCTATGTATCTATAACCTTCCTCCTTGGTTGTGCATGAAGCAAAAGTATATTATGATGCCATTGCTTATCCAAGGCCCGAGGCAACCCGGCAACGACATTGATGTGTATCTGAGGCCATTAGTTGATGAACTTTTACAGTTGTGGTCTGACGAGGGCGTACGTGTGTGGGATGAGTACAAACAGGAGGAATTTGGCCTACGAGCGTTGCTGTTTGTAACCATCAATGATTGGCCTGCTCTTAGTAACATTTCAGGACAGTCAAACAAGGGATACAATGCATGCACGCACTGTTTAGATAAGACTGACAGTGTATATTTAGGTAACAAGAATGTGTACCTTGGTCATCGTCGATTTCTTCCAAACAAGCATCACGTAAGAAAGGCAGGCAAACATTTCAAAGGTGAGGAAGATAACCGAACGAAGCCTAGACGCCCTGATGGTGATGTTATATATGGCATGGTCAAGGATTTGGAAGTAATATTTGGAAAGGGTCCTGGCAGTCTAAATGTTCCGAAAGACGCTGATGGACACGTACCCATGTGGAAGAAGTGCTCGATATTTTGGGATTTACCCTATTGGAAAATCCTAGAGGTTCGCTCTGCCATCGACGTGATGCACGTGACGAAAAATCTTTGCGTGAACCTGCTAAAATTCTTAGGCGTGTATGGGAAGAAGAAATTAGATACATCGGATGCACGGAAGGACCATCAAAGTACGCACGAACGAGACAACCTGAATCCAGAGAAGTACCAAGGTACTGCCAGCTACGCTCTTACCAAAGAAGAGAAGGTGATCTTTTTTCAAGTCCTGAGCAGTATCAAGGTCCCGTCTGGCTACTCGTCGAATATAAAGGGAATAATAAACATGGCAGAGAAAAAGTTCCAAAACCTGAAGTCTCATGACTGCCACGTGATTATGACACAATTACTTCCGGTTGCATTGAGGGGGCTTCTACCGGAAAACGTTCGAGTACCCATTGTGAAGCTATGTGCATTCCTCAATGCAATTTCTCAGAAGGTAATCGATCCAGCAACTCTACCAAGTTTAGGTACGGGTGTGGTCCAATGTCTTGTCAGCTTCGAGTTGGTGTTTCCACCGTCCTTCTTCAATATTATGACGCACCTCATAGTTCACCTCGTCGAAGAGATTTCCATTCTCGGTCCTGTATTTCTACACAACATGTTCCCCTTTGAGAGGTTCATGGGAGTCTTAAAGAAATACGTTCATAACCGTGCTAGGCCAGAAGGAAGCATGTCCAAGGGCTATGGAACAGAGGAGGTCATTGAGTTTTGTGTTGACTTTATTCATGATCTTAAGCCGATCGGTGTTCCTCAATCGCGCCATGAGGGGAGACTGCGTGGAAAAGGCACGCTAGGAAAGAAAGCAACAACATGTATGGACGGGCATTCTTTCACTCGAGCACACTACACAGTTCTACAAAATTCCAGATTGGTGGCTCCGTATATCGTGAAACACGTGGATATTTTACGCTCCGAATACCCGGAGGAGACTAACTTCTGGATTAAAGGAAAGCACATGGAAACTTTCGGCAGTTGGTTGCGTACACATCTCATTAATAACAGCACTGTTGAAGATGAGCTATACTTGTTGGCCAAGTCACCATCTTCGACCATATTGACTTTCCAAGGGTACGAGATAAATGGGAATACATTTTACACGGAAACCCAAGACAAAAAGAGCAGTAACCAAAACAGTGGTGTCCGCTTTGATGCAACAAACGACGATGGGACAAAGGACACATATTATGGTTGCATACAGCAGATATGGGAACTTGACTACGGACCTTCTTTTAAGATCCCTTTGTTTCAGTGCAAATGGGTCAACCTGTCAGGCGGGGTAGAGATAGACCGGCGGTACGGAATGACTACAGTGGATCTCAACAATCTTGGGTACCACACCGAGCCATTCGTCCTAGCCAATGATGCGGCTCAGGTTTTCTATGTAAAGGACATGTCTTCCAGACCGAAAAAAAGAAAAGATAAGCAAGCGGATACATCATACGATCAGCCAAAGCGCCACATAGTTCTTTCAGGGAAAAGAAACATCGTGGGAGTGGAGGACAAGACAGACATGTCAGAAGATTACAATAAGTTTCATGAAATTCCGCCCTTCAAAGTGAAAACTGACCCAAGCATCGTGTTAAATGATGAAGATTGTCCATGGCTACGGCGCAAGAAGAAGAAAGGGACACACACGAAGAAAAAAGTGAACACTAGTTAGGGATGTTGTTGGTGATGTGTAATAATGTATTAAACCTTTATGTGGTGAACATAATACATTGCTCGGGTCCATTCTTATTTAACCATCCATCTACTGTTATACACCGCTGGCGTATCCAACATAGACACATAGCGATCTGAAAAAATGAGACCAAAACACAAGGTTTCCCCGTCATACAGCCCTACAGTGCCTCGTGAGTGACTGCATATCAAATGCACCGTAGGGCCTGTAGGGCTGCATGATCATCGCGTGGTCGTGAGCATGGCTACCACTTCCACCACCACCACTCCCACCTCCTCGGCAATTCATCATTGTGTCACCCTAATCCAGTGGTTGGATTCAACCTACCTGAGGGCTTGTGTTTCCAACAGCGTCGTTGTGTTGTCATTGTTCACCGACCTATAGGAGGTGGCCGGTGAACAATGACGAACACAATAATGCCAGGGAACATGCCATCAGGTAGACAATTAAGTTAGCAAAGTTAGAACTTTTAAGTTGAAAATTTTAAACACGATGCAATTTTTAGTAAATTTGAAAGTTAGTAAATTTGAAACTTAGCATTTTGTTTCAATTATTTCAAACAGTAGCAAAAGATTAAAGAAAACAAGCGGTTGCATTTTGTTTCAATTATTTCAAACAGTACCAAAAATTAAAGAAAACAAGCGGTTGCATTTTTGTTTCAAATACCTTTAGCACCGGTTGTTAACAGAAACCGGTACTAAAGGGGGTTCTCCCGCGGGAAAAATGAACCGCCGAAAAAAGGCCTTTAGTACCGGTTGTAAATTACAACCGGTACTAAAGGGGGGGTCTTTTGTACCGGTTGTAATATACAACCGGTACTAAAGCCCTTTAGTACTTAAACGCACGGCCGTTTCTTCTTCTTCCTCACTTAGCAGAAATCGATCGAGCGCTCTCCTCTCTCCACTACGGCCCTGCTCCGGCGAAGCGCTGCCCCCGTGCTCCGGCCTCCGCCGCGTCCCCCGCCGTCGCGCGCCCCTGCTACGGCCCTCCCGGCCCGTTGCGCGCCCCCGGCCCCGCGCGGTCGCGCCTCTCTCCCGTCGCCGGCGCCCGCGCCGCTCCTGGCCTCTCCCGTCGCCGGCCCCCGCGCCGCTCCTGGCCTCTGCCGCGCCCGCGCCCTCCCTCTCCACGGCCAGGTGAGCCCGCGCCCGCACCGAACGCCCTCCCTCTCCTGGCCGGCCGGCCTCTGCCGCGCCCGCACCATTGCTGACGTCAGCATGACGTCAGCGGATTAGTTAAGTATTTTTTTTTAGTAGCAATTTTTGTAGCACCATGTAGTAGAAAAATTTAGTAGCACCATGTAGAAAAGTTTAGTTTAGCTAAGTATTTTTTTTTAGTAGCAATTTTTGTGTTATTACTTTTTTTATTACTGTTTTTAGTTAAGTTTTAAATTACTTTTTTTTTAGTAGCAATTTTTATTACTGTTATTACTTTTTTTATTACTGTTTTTAGCAAAATAACAGAAATATAGATAGCATTTTTGTATGAAAATTCTTGTTTCAATTAGCATTTTAGGTTGAGTAAATTAAGTGTTCATTTTTTTTGTTTTTAGGGTGAGTAAATTAATTTTAGGTTGAGTAAATTTTATATTTAGGATGAGTAAATATGTTTAGTTTGAGTAAATTTTGCTAAGTTTGAATTCTAGTAAATATGTGAAAATTTATTCTAGTAAATATGTAAATATGTGTATTTTGCTAAGTTTGAAATTGTAGTAGCAAAGTTTCAAAATTTTAGCTAAGTTCGAAAATTTGAAATATTGTAAAGTTTCAAATATTGTAAAATTTGAGTTAGCAAAGTTAGCAATTTTAAAATGTGTTAGCAATGTGTTAGCAATGTGTTAGCAATTGTGTTGTTGCCCATTTTTAAAATGTGTTAGCAATGTGTTAGCAATTTGTGCCAAATTTTTAAAATATTGCTAAGTTAGAAATATTGAAAAGTTATTTTATTAGTGTATAAGAAATTTTAGCTAAGTTAGAAATTTCAGCTAAGTTAGAAATTTTAGCTAAGTTTGAAAATTTTGCAGTGACATTGAGCTATGGAGGACGACGCCCCCATCATCGCCGATGTCCCCCCCTTCATCCGAGATATGGAGAAGGAAGAGCGAATGCAACAAGTAATATTTGACAACGCTGCCGGACCCAATACCGACGGAGAAGATTCTGATGGAGAAGATTCCGACGAAGAAGACGCCGAACATTTCAGCGCGAAATGTTTGAACGACTCCGGTGAGGGACTTGAGTTACAAAACTTCAGAGACGACGACGACGAAGAGAACCCCGGATCACTAGCTAAAAACGACTCCGGCAAGGTATATATTAAGTCTTGTTGATCACTAGCTAGATGCATTAATTGATTTATATGCGCACTTATTAACGAAACATTTTTCTTTCAGCCGTCTGGATCATCTAGCTCAATCCCTAAACGAGGCCCGACCAAAGGGTTAAAGCTGCCGGATGGTGCAAAGTTGTCGATCGACGAAGTTAGCATAAAAGGCAAACCGGAGAAACCCGATGGAATCTGCACTAAATATGTAGCTCAATGCGGAGTTCTTGTAAGGGACATGGTCCCGATCACCGTTGCAGAATGGAATGAGCCGAAGAAAAAGAACATTGGCGCAAAATTTCTCGAACAAAGAATTAAAGATACCCTTTGGGAGTCCATATTGAATTCTTTCAGCCTACCGGCAGATCTCCCACCGAGTAGGCAGAATAAAGTCAAGCAGTGGACTCTTAGCAAGATGGCCCAGCAATTCAACAAGTGGAAGAACACTTTGTGGAGAAAATATGCGAACGAAACTCCAGCATTCACTGGACGTCTAGAGAAGATAAAAAATGACTGGCCTGAATTTGTGGCGTATAGGAAATCGGGCGTCGCTGTGGCCCGATCGACCCAAAATAAGTTGAATGCTAAGAAGAAGAAATATTTCCATCGTTTGGGCTCAGGTGGCTACAAGACTGCCGTGCCTAAGTGGGAATCCTATGAAAACGAGCTGCGTCAAGAAGGGATCCCTCCAGAGACAGATGACTGGCCCGACAGGTCCAAGTTATGGTTGTTCGCGCATGGGGCAGTGTTGGACATGGAAACAGGGAAGATTGTTGCAAAGGGAAAATGGAGGAAAAGAATTACAAGGGTCGTAAAAAAGATAAAAGACGCAATAGAACTAGTCAAGTTGGGACAATATGTTCCCGATAGAGAGGACGACGAGCTGACACTCGCCCTCGGGAATAAAGAACACTGGGGACGATGTCGAGGTAGAGGAGGCGGGGTTGGTTTTCTTGAAGGGTTTCCGGAGGACACTGCAACTTACAGAAAACATTGCAGAAGTAAGAAGAAGGAGGCGGACAGGGTTACTGCGTTAGAACGCTCGTTGAAGGTTGTGCAGGAGCAACTGGCCTCAATTACCAAGTCAAGGGAATCTCAGCTGCGAGTAGAAGATCCTGCCGGCGATGCCTGCCCATCTCAGCGGAAAAGCAGCGTGGGTTCCACGCAGCTACAGGATGATCCTGCGCCAAGGCCACCGACTCCTCCAGTTGCTGAACCGTCGGCGGCTCACTACCCCGTGGATGATATCACGGAGAAGACAAATTGTGAGTTACATGCGCCAATGTTGAACATTACTTGTCCGGTGGCGATTGGCTATGCTTTACCACATCGACCTGGAGCAACCTTCCATTTTGGTGTGATTCCAGCTGGATTTGCTCGTGTCAGCGTCAAGAAAATTATGCCGGGAATGAACTCAATAGAGCTTGAAATTCCTGGACCTGAAGGAGAGAAGACACTAGGAGATGTCGAACTTGGTATCGTTCTATGGAAGAAGAATTTAATCAAGTTTCCAGACTCGGCGCCAAGGCCACCGACTCCTCCGGTTAGAAATTCACCACAGAATTGTCCACCCTCCTCCCCCCACGATTGGGACCCCACCGCGAGTCCATCGCCCGCGCCCTCCCGTCAGCCGACTGCTGCGGCCACTAGTAGTTTTTCAAAGCGGAAGCTGTTCACGGCGTCGTCCCCTGTCAAGAAACGTGCAAAAAAAACCAAGGAAGTCAAGGCTCCTGAGAAGTTAGCAGGCGAGATGACTTTGGAGGAATTACAAGTGAGGACACAAGGCCAGGCTGCAGCCTTTTTTGAACAGAAAAAAAAGGAAAGACTGGAGGCAAGACTTGACCCCATGAAGGAACTCCTGAAGACTATAGCAACTGAGGTAAAAGATCGCACAGTTGACAACCTGTATTGCCCTCCACCGTCGTCCCGTTCAGACTATGAGCGAGGTATTGACAAGGTACTTTCCTCACAGAAGAAGGAGGAAGAAAAAGCGTGCGGGAAAGGAGTTGCCCAGCTCGGAGAACAAGAAGCACAATCGATCGCCCCGCTCATTGTGCCTTCTGAAGCTCGGGAAATCGAGCATGGAGAAGTTGTCATTGGCGACACAGGTGTCCCCATAGCGGAGATGGTAATTAAATATAAATTTGAACTCGGGATGCCTCTGGTCGAAAATCCGAGTGCTCTAACAACACAGTTATATAAATTGCATACCTGGTACATGACCGCCGCAAAAGAAGGGAAGACATATCTCATGGCGGGAGTTAAGGAACAACACTTGTTCCGAGAATATGGTGTGGAGGTTGCGTTCTCCGAACTTTTTCAGATGTACAATCAACTTGCCCTCGACAAATCTATCCTCAGCCTCTATTGTCTGTAAGTTATTTATTCGTGTAATTTAATTATTTATAGTTCAGCTCGTTCATTGCTTGTAATTATCCTCACAACATTCTTTTGTACGCTATTATGCAGAATGAAGATTCGTGAATGCCGAATGGGAGGAATCTGGGACATTGGGTTCATTGACCCGGATAAAGTTAATGTGGAGAGCGTAGAAAAACCTTGGTATGTCAAGGACACAGAGGAACTTGTGCTAACTTGTTTTAAGCGACAAAGTACCAGAAAGGAAATACTTCTTCCTTACAACTTCGGGTGAGTGTTACTGTCTTGTACACATTCTATTTTGCTTTCCCGATATTAAGTGTAATTGATGAGTTCTGAATACCTGCGTATATAAATGTGCGCAGGTACCACTTCATTCTGCTAATCATTAGACTCGAGGAAGGACTAGTTGAAGTCTGGGATTCATTGAGGAAAAATCAAGATGATTACAAAAGCGTGCGTCTAATGCTTAGGAGGTAATTTCAATCGCACTATATCGTCCTCTTTCGTTCATTTTCGGATATCAAAAGTATAAGTAATAACTCCTCAATTCATTTTCTTTTCCGGGCAGGGTTTGGAAAAGGTTCATCGCGGAAGAACGCGGTGAATGGCCACAGAAGCTGGAGTTCAAGGCTAACACTGTAAGTACTACTACGTATCTAGGTCTGCGTATCTTTCTAATACCATTATCGTTCTCTTGATTATTATTTGATTAAATTATATTCTTGTATAGTGGTGTCTGCGACAACCACAGGGGACGGAACTATGTGGATACTACGTTTGCGAGTATATTCACACTTTGGTCAATGAGAGAGTCAATAGTCGAAGAAATCGAGAGGTACGTAAACATCATACACAACTTTTATTTTGCTACCATCAATTGTGTTTAGTTCCGAATATAACTGATTTGATCTCCTTCTTTTAAAGTTGGAAAGGAAGCGGAGCCAGCTCCTACCAGAAAACCGCGTGAAAGCTATTGCGGAGGAATTGGCGGGATTCATTCTGACGCATGTCCTAGATGATTTCGGTGAATTCCACTATGTCGAACAATAGACTCCCTCCATGCATGTACTAGTTATTAGCGGTGATCTCCATTGTAATTATGAGTACTTTATATGTAACGAGAGTACCTTATGTGTGTAATGAGTACTTCATATGTGTAGTGAGTACTTTATACGTGATCTCCTCCGAAACCCTGAAAAAATGAGCGACAAGGAAAAACAGAAACCCTAAACCACCGAAAAGAAAAAAACGAAACCCTAAACCCCCCTGAAAAAATAGGCGGGAGGGCAAAAATAGCAGGAACCTTTAGTACCGGTTTTTATGAAAAACCGGTACTAAAGGCCCTCAGGGTCGCGCGCGTCTGTGCGCCCACGTGGAGACCCTTTAGTACCGGTTGTATTTTGGTACCGGTACTAAAGGGTTACCCCTTTAGTCCCGACCTTTTAGTACCGGTTGCACAACCGGTACTAAAGGCCCAATACAACCGGTACTAATGCCCTGTTCTGTACTAGTGATTCGGCTGAATGTATGCATGCGATTCACATACTTGTTATGTTAATTATATCTTTGAAATTGTGTATGCTTGATATAATCAACAACACGTGTATAGTTAAAACTGGGATTGTGATTATAAGTTTTTTGTATTCTTTACTTGAGGACATTGTATGGATTTTCTTAAACCTTGTACTTTATCCGAAATTCTTAAATGGACTATGGAGAGATCATACTAATATAGATATTTGTGATAGAAATGGTAACAACAAGATAATAAGCATATATTCACCTCCCTACCAAGGTGTATTCGTGCTCTTTCTCATACCTTAACGATTTATGTCGATCCTACACAATTTTTGTTTTTGTTGTCGGTGCTGATAGCACGTGGTAATTCTTGTGCTCCACATCACTATGATCGAGCAATCTCCACTCTTGGGTCTATTTATAATGTGGAATGAAGTAGAAAACGCTCAGCATTGCCAACCTTTTTACCTTAGCTTGAACTTTTAAGTGAGACCGACTGCTGTGTACAACTTATAGTCATTTAAGACATACATATTGTGATTCACATGAATTGATCACATGGGAATAAATACATGCCCCACCAAGCTTCACTTGTGTGTAAATAATACTTTCTTCCTTTATATATAGCACCTGAACTCCACCGGGCAAGATATCACATTACATCATTTCACTTTGTTTAAACTGTCGGTAGCATTTTGCTTAGTTACATCATGTATACAAGCAGCAATGACATAAACAACAGTTAAGATATGCTAGAGAAGAACCAACGCAGAGTTGAAAAAACATGTGGGAACGTGAGGTCTCGGGAACAATATAGCCAGAGCTGAAGTCATCTCCTGCGCCTGGTCATGTCAAGTCACAAGGTGCGACCGCATCTCAGGAAGAGACATACCTTGAAACAGTTGTGAAATTTGACAAAATTAACCCTTTGCCCAAACTTCATCCAAAAATAACCCTTTTTTCAAAAAAAATCGAAATCTAACCCTTTTGTGTGGCTCCCGTATCGGGGGCGCCACACGTGATGGTGCAACTCCCCCACCTGGGGCGCCACACATGTAGGCACCGCGCCCCCGTCTGGGGCGCCACACATTTGCCAGCGTGGCAAGGCGGGCCCCAGCCCTGGTTAAGTAGTGCCGGCCACTGGGGCGCCACACCTTCATGTGTGGCGCCGGTGTCTGGGGCGCCACACTTTCTGTAAAAGTAACCAGCCCCAGCCCGTGCCCCACCACCTTTTTCTTCTCCCTCACTCTCTTCTCTCACAAAAGCAAGGAAGAACACTCCCCCCAACACACCCCCCCTCAAATCCATCCTTTTAGGTGTGATTTTTCCGTGGATTCCTGCTCTCCTACGTGCAAGAAGGTACTCTCCCTCATCCTCCTTCTTTTTGTCCAATAGAAATCTTCCAATTTGGAGACATTGTGTAGATCTTGAAAACCCTAGAATTTGAGTATGAGGACAAATTTGTGGTTATTTGTTGATAATATTGGTCAATGTGTGTGGGTATGATGGATATGAAGTGTTGGGCTCTTGATTGTAGGTTAGGGTTAGGGTTTTTGTTAGATGTAGTTAGTGAGCTAGATTTAGTTAGGGTTAGTGCATAATGAATTGATTTAAAATTAAGATAAGTAAATTGATTTTGTTTTAAATGCATAGCTTAGTGCAATGTATCAATCATTTGATGCATCCGGTTTGTTGTAAATTTTTTTAGATGGACAAAATGGTTAGTGTTCATCATGTGGACAAGGAGGCCTTTTTGAAAGGCAATGTGGAGCATGACTTGGAGGAGAAAGTGGTGGTGTTTGGCCATAGTCCTAGCTATGCCGAGGTTGTGGAGAGAGTGCGGATTGCATTGAATTGGACGGATCCAAATGATGTTCTTTCTTTGGAGGGAAGGCATAATGTTGGGTTCGGAATGCATATTCGTTGGAAGATTATGCCTCTCAACTCCGAGTTGTGTTGGAGTGCATATAAGGAGACGGTGGCGGCATCTCAAGACAAGGCTCTTGAGTTGTTTGCCACGAAGACGTTTGACCTAAACCGGTGTGCCTCCGAACATGACGTTAGGAGGCCGGTTCAAAATGAGCCACCTCATGCGCATGAAGTGTACTATCCAACGTCGAGTCCACCTCCAATGACTCAACATGATTTTAGCCAACCAACAATGACCGAACACGAAAGGAGCCAACCTTCAAGCCCAATTCAAAGTGACCAATATGAAGAGTCGGAGGAGGAGAGCGACGCATCGGAGTTTGAGCTTCATAAAAATGATATTGGTGATGTGGAGACAAATTGTAGGCATGAGGACATGGACCATGACATCCCTTATAACCGATGCTATGCATCGGACTCGGATGACGACGGTCCCGAAGAAGATGTTGATGAAGATGGGTTCACTGCTAAAGAAGCAGAAATATTCAAGAAGGTAGTGGGCCGGGATCATCGAACACCATTGTTCCGTGATCTTAGTCTCGCCGATAAAGCCGTGGTTGATGGTGGCACGAGTAAAATTCTTGAACCAAGGCCAACTTCGAAGAAGGATCGTAATCCCAAAAACTATGGAATTGCTGAGGGAGTGAAGTTTGAAAGCTTGTTGGAATTGAAGACATGGCTCAAGGAGTATGCGGTTAAGTACTTTAGACCATACAAAGTGGTTCACTCGGATGTCAAGAAGCGTTACACGGTTAAGTGTGATGATGCGCATAATGGGTGCCCGTGGATTGTGCGTGCAAGACCTATCAAGGGAACCTCTCAATGGGTTCTAAAAAAATGTGTGTCAACTCACATGTGTAGTGGCAATGATGATGATGATGACAAGGATGCGAAGGACATTCATCGGCAACTAACCTCCGATTTCATCGGCTATAGACTTTCCAATTCCATAGAGGCATTCCCCACTTTTTCGGTGAGGGCTATCATGGACACGGTGAAAGACATGTTTGGTTACTCGGTGAAGTATGGGAAGGCATGGAGGGCCAAGCAAGCCGCATTCAAGATGTTGTATGGTGACTGGGAGGAAGCATACAACCGACTTCCTAGATTGTTGGGAGCTATGGCTGCTACAAATCCGGACATGGTTACGTGTGTGGAGCCCTTTGGCCAAAAGACTAGGGATTACAACGGTGCAACCGTCCGTGTCTTTGGCCGTGCATTTTGGGCTTTCGGGCAATGCATAAGGGCATTCAAGCATTGTAGACCGGTTGTCTCCGTGGATGGCACATTCTTGACAGGCCAGTACAGGGGCACACTTTTGATTGCCGTAGCTCATGATGCTAACGACCGGTTGTTGCCGTTGGCTTTTGCTTTGGTGACGGCGGAGAACCAGGACAACTGGGAGTGGTTCATGGGTCTAGTGAGAACAAAGGTATTTGAGCCTCAAAGAGAGGTATGTGTCATCTCGGACCGCCACCAAGGCATACTCAATGCGGTGGAGATTGATATTCCCGGGCATGCTCCTTTGCACCATCGATGGTGCGTGAGGCATTTTGTGTCCAACTTCTATAGGGCATGCGGAAATAAGGAGCTATCTGATGATCTAAAAGATTGTTGTCTCGCTTTCACCGAGCGGCATTTTGCGAGATTGTACAACAGGTTGCTAACTCTCACATCGCCGGGGGGTCGAGAGTTCCTAGATAGGCATGCGTCTATGAGGCACAAGTGGACTAGAGCATTTGACACGGACGGTAGGAGGTACGGTGACATGACAAGCAACATGGCAGAATGTTTCAACAATGTGCTCAGAGGAGTCCGTGGGTTGCCCGTGACTGCAATAGTTCAATACACATTCGACAAGTTGAATGAGTATTTTCAAAAATATAGTGAGCAAACGTTTGAGCAGATGGAAGGGAAGAACAAGCACAAGAAGAAGTACAAGTATCCACCTGAAGCTGACAAATGGATGACATACCAGTTAAGGAAGGCGGAGACCAATACAGCCCAATGTTTTGACAACAACGAGTGGATTTACCAAGTCAATGAGCCAGGAGGCACCACGGTAGGTGGTGTGCAACACGGAGGGCGTGCGTGCAAAGTCTTGCTAAAGCAATGTTTGTGCTCGTGCCAGAGGCCTCAGTTGCTTCATCTCCCTTGCTCGCACTTGCGGACGGCGGCACGCATTAGAAAAGTGGGATACGTTGATCCGGTTAGGTTGTCCGAGTACTCGATCGAGGCTACCAAGGAGACATGGGCGGGCAGATTTGAACCTTACTTTGACCAATCACAATGGCCAGAATATCATGGCATTCAACTATGGCCCGATCCAATACTGAAGGTGACGACACGGGGAAGACGGAAGACAAAACGTTTTAGAAATGACATGGACGCATGGGGTGCAGGAGGTCTCCGAGAGTGGGGCAACCAACATTTTCAGGAGCCTCGTGGTAGTGCCCGTTGTGGAGAATGCAATCGTGGTGGGCACAATGCTAGAGGCTGTGGTCGAAACAAGAGATCGAAAGGTGTCCAACATGGTGGCGGTGGTGGTGGCGGTGGTAGCACAAGCCATCATGATCATTCTCAACATGGCGGTGGCGGTGGCGGTGGTAGCAGAAGCCACCATGGTCATTCTCAACATGGCGGTGGCGGTGGTAGCACAAGCCACCATGGTCATTCTCAACATGGCGGTGGCGGTGGTAGCACAAGCCACCATGGTCATTCTCAACTTGGCGGTGGAGGTGGTAGCACTAGCCACCATGGTGGTAGCCAACATGGTCATTCTCAACATGGCGGTGGCGGTGGTAGCACAAGCCACCATGGTGGTTGGCAACATGGTCATTCTCAACATGGCGGTGGCGGTGGTACATCAATGTTTGACGAGCTAAGAGGGGGTAGGCGTCGTCGCCGTAGAGGTGGTAGACTTAGATGATTGGTATGACTGAAATTTTTTTGGTTGTTATTTCTTATTTTCAATTGTTCCATTTTACTATGAACTAAGTTCAAACTTGCAATTTTGTAGGGATGGTTCTTATTTTCAATTGTTCCATTTTACTGTCAACTAAGTTCAAACTTGCAATTTTGTAGGGATGGACTGTTCCGATCTGAAGGAGAAGCCGGTGGCATGGCAACACAGCATTGACAGTCGAGTCGGGCACGATGCGCCGACTTGTTGGTGTGGTGACGTTTGCAAGATGAAGCAGTCCAGCGATTGGGACGATAGAAGAGGAAGAAGGTTCTGGATGTGCCCGAACTATGCTTGGGAGAAGCCGAAGCCAACAAAAAACAAGTCGAAGCAAACAAAACGCAAGACAAAGCAAACCAATATTATTGAGCGTCCGCTGGTAAATGTCTCCTCCGCCTCTCTTGTAAAGAATTTATCTTTATCTAGTTGCATGTTTTGACTCGATATTACGTT
Organism: Poa pratensis; assembly: GCA_947311845.1. Lineage (NCBI taxonomy): Eukaryota > Viridiplantae > Streptophyta > Magnoliopsida > Poales > Poaceae > Poa > Poa pratensis. The sequence goes on from CAMZMU010000035.1 coordinate 11,094,749, forward strand.
TGCAGTCACCTCCGCCTATTTGCCAATACTACCGGTGGATAGACTTTGAGCAAAATGACCTCTACCGGTGGGAGGTAAAAACTATGACTGACAAGGCGTGGGAGCGATTCTGGGAGAAAGATCGTGAAGAGGAGCGGGCCAAGAAGGAGAATGAGCAAGCGAAAATTGAGGCACTAGAGGCTAAGAACGAAATGATGCTCCGCGAGATGGAGAGGTGGGAGAAGACTGAGAAGGCACGTGTTGCAAGGGAGGCGTGGGAGGCGGAACGTGCAAGGGAGGGGCCGTTAGAGGACGGAAGGTATCATGAGGCGTGGGCGGCGTTTGACGGCGAACTTGGAAGGGAGGGGTCGGGAGGCCAAGGTGAAGGTGCTCGCCGTGCACGAGAGGAGGCTCAACCTGAAGGTGCTCGCCGTGCGCAAGGGATGTTGGATGCGAGAAGCCGTGCACAAGGGATGTTGGATGCCAAAAGGCGTGAGAGGGAAGCACAAGAGGAGTTGGATGCGAGAAGGCGTGAGAGGGCTCGCCGTGCACGAGAGGAGGCGGGAGGACAAGGTGAAGGTGTTGGCCTTGCACGAGAGGAGGCGGATGCGAGAAGGCGTGAGAGGGATCGCCGTGCACGAGAGGAGGAACGAGCGGAACCAGACCCAGCGAGGCGCAAGGGCAAGTATCCACGTCTTACTCAGTAGGGACAATGTAATGTCCTAGACTTTGTGTTTGTGCGAACCTTGTAATGTCGTGGGCATTTAATTTGCTGGAACCTTGTAATGTCATGCACATTTAGTGTGTTTTATGTTCTTGTGATCTTGATGAGTTAGTTGTGAACCTTGTAATTTGATGGATTTCGTTGAATCATGTAATATGGTGAACTCTTAGTGAATTTGATGAATTTGATGGATTTCTGGAACTGTAGTTTGAAGTGCAGGAAAAACTGACGAAACTGTGTCGCGCGTTGACGGAAACCTGACGAAACTGTGTCGCGCGTTGACGGAAACCTGACGAAACTCGACGGAAACTGAACCCGTAACCGCGGCAGAAAAACTGACGAAACTGTGTCGCGCGTTGACGGAAACCTGACGAAACTCGACGGAAACTGAACCCGTAACCGCGGCAGAAAAACTGTGCCACGGCAGAAAAAACTGTGCCGCGCCGGAGCCGGGGGCGCCACACCTTTAAGCTCCACTCCCCCCGGCGGGGCGCCACACAATTGCAAAAAATTACCACCTCTCTGTCTATTTGCCGCGCCGGAGAGGCCGGCGCCACACCTCTTTGTGTGGCGCCCCAGCTTAGGGCGCCGCACATGTGCAACGCCGGAGCCGGGGGCGCCACACCTTTAAGCTCCACTCCCCCCAGCGGGGCGCCACACAATTGCAAACATTACCACCTCTCTGTCTATTTGCCGCGCCCCAGCGTGCGGCGCCACACCTCAGGGTGCAACGCCCCCACCTCCGGCGCTGCACAAGTGCGACGCCCCCAGCTGCGGCTCCACACCTCAGGGTGCAACGCCCCCGTCTCCGGCGCCGCACAATGAGATCAGTAAAAATGCTCCAGATTTCATTGCTTAGCACATCAGTAGACATAATAAAAGTTGAAAACAACAGGTATCAGTAAACATGACATAATATCTATACAGAGCATTGATTCAGAACAACAAAATATCAAAAACGACATCAGCAAACACGACAAGTTATAGTTCAACAAGTTCACGATAATGTCCACAACGAAACGACAAGTTCATGATAATGTCCACAACGAAACGACAAGTTCACGAAACGACAAGGTTACGACATGTTTCACGACATGGTTCACGACATGTCTAACTCCTTTTCCTTAGCCTCCTCAAAGGCTCAGTCGGCGCCGGATCCGCGTTCTTCCTCCTATTCCTAACAGGTATCAGCTTCTTCACCGGTTCTTCCACCGCCACGGGATCTTCCGAGTCCTCTTCCTCCGACACGTGATCTTCCGAGTCCTCATCCTCGGACTCGTCATCGTCGTCACCCTCATCCGCAGCAGGCCCCTTTTTCTTGTAGAGGTAGTCGTCCGGTGAGAAACGCCTGGCAGCCTTCTTCTTGGATCTTAGGTGGAAGGATCGCTGGTATGCCTGCAGGGTCATGTCATCGTTCACATTATCATCAAAATTGCCCTAGAAATGAAAAAATGTAAGCGGAATAATTAGTAGATTGGTTGAGGTTCAAGAAATCATTTTAGGGTGACCGGCATGTAACATATTCATACCTCAACCTCCTCATCATTGGGCTCATGTGGGTTCGAACTAGAAGCATCACCACGGATAGGGGTTGAAGGGGACCTCGAGCGGGTCGGCAAGGCATCATCGCCGCGACAACCAAGCAAATGCGCTAAAGTGCGCAACCGAGTTGCGGAACGCTATGACATTGCAAAATCAATATCTTAGTAGAAATGAACAACAAAATATGCACGAAGCGGAGATCGTCTAACTTACCTTCACAAATTCCCTAATAGCAGCATCACCCTTCTTGCCACGAGGTAACATGGCTGCCTCCTCGGCTGCTACCGCTTGCCGGTCGATCTCATTGCGCTATGAAAACAAACATGTCAACAACTAAACTCTAATTATGATGAGATGAAATAAGTTGGGCAAAAATTACCATAAAGTTCATCACGGGAGCGAAATCAGTCCGGTTGCCTTCTCTTACGGCCTTGTTGTACCGGAGCTCAACAATAGCATCATCGTCCATGTCTCCAAGAGCTCCTCATAAGCCGGGGGGCATATACGGACACGGGTACGTGCAAGGTACCAACCAAGATATGTGTCGAATGCCTCTTGACGGTACTTGGGGCGATCCCGCATATACACCTTCCGGTCCGTTGCCTCTTTCACCTCGGCATTGAATGTAGTGATGTAATCCTTATGATGCTTATCCCATTTCGTGATCTTCCTCTGCCGGCGCCGGTCCAATCTACATGGTCAACAAATGAAACATTAGTAACTATACTAATACATAAGAAGATTGGGTAAGACAAAATTTGGAGCCTCACTCGTGCAACGAAAACATCGTGTTTATCCACTTTGGCGGTGTAGTTTGATACAACCCAAATTGGCTCATCACACGATGTGGTAGGTGGAACTCAACGGCATACAAGCATATCAATGGGCACTGCATCATCCAAAGATATTCTTCCTCGAAACACTTCGGGTTTAGGGGGAATTCCGGATTCCAACCAAATCTCTCCCCGACACCATAAATCTGCCATGTCACCTATATCATAGTACTCATTTCAGCATGTGCAGTTGGTATTTAAGATAGATAGTGATTGAACGAAAGCATTCTAATTATTACCTGCTGGGGGGTCAGCGAGTCGAACTCGTTGATGTACCGCAAGTACTCCTTTTGCGGGTCGCCGGTGAACTCCGCAACCCTGTCCCACTTGTACGCCCATGTAGCCTCCGAAGCCTCTTGGGATGGTCATGGTCGTTCCAAGGCTTCCATGGCAAAACCTTCGGCCGTCCAACTGAGAAGTGCTCCCACATCCAAACCGAAAGTAGGATCACTGGACCACCGATACCGGCCTCACCGACGAACCGACGACACGATTCATCCAACTGCACATATAGGTATACATGTTAGAATTTCATAACTTTTGCACACACAAGAAACAAAGCAAGATAAATATTTACCTGCCGGTACAAGTAAGCAAGCGCAGCCGTACCCCAGCTTTGCTTACTCTCCCAGCGTGTTAACGCCTTCAGCCACATCCACGGAGCGGTCCGCCCACTACTGTCAGCAAACAAAGTCCTCGTGATCACGTACCACACGTATGCGCGTGCATGATTCTGAATGACCACTTTATCAGCCCCTTCAGGACACTTAGCAAATTTTTCCCGGATCCAAACAAATGAGGCGCCGGCGGAGAGTCTATCCTTGCTAGAGTCATCCTTCTCTGGAGGAGCCGCACCAATAAGGCTGAACATCTGCTCGCGCCACCCATCAGATGCGGTGCTAAAACACACAGGTTTGCCCGTGATGGGTAGTGCCAGGATCATCGACACGTCCTGAAGAGTCACCGTCATCTCCCCGGTGGGGAGGTGAAAGCTGTGTGTCTCCGGCCTCCAACGGTCAACAAGAGCAGTGATGGCCGAAGGATTGAAATTTGGCGTGGACCGAGACACGAGCTGGATGAAGGGAAGGAGTCCAAGCTTCTCGATGTACTCGGTGTACCTCTCGTCGTACGGCATGGCCTTGCCCTTCTCATCAAATTGCAAGGAGGCCTCGTGAGACCGAAGACGAAGGGGGGCAAGTACCTACAAAAATAATTACAAGTTACAACAATGTCCATGCCGAATAGAAATATGAACTAACATCTAAAATATGCAAAACATTACAAATTACCTTTCCCTCCGCAATCTTTCTAGCACGGTGCGCTTATCATATTGTTCTTCGATAAGTTCCATCCTACATATTTTAAAAAACTACCACTAGTAAGAGATATAAATTTTTCAATATTCATTTCAACCTCATTAGGACATCTACCACATCCACACATACACAACATATAAAAATTATATAAAATTGAGTAACCACTTTGACCATGCACAAAATCATATCACACATCTATACCGAATTAATTAAAAATCAATATTCATTTCACATGGTAACCACTTTTCAATTTTTTCAATATTCATTTTGACATCATATAGGACATCTACCACATCCACACATACACCACACATATACAATTTACAAACATATCTAGCTAGGTAACCACTTTTACATCCACAAATACACCTCACATACACATGGTTCTCATATACACATCTATACCGAATTAATTTTAAAAATGTAAATAAACACTCCACTTGATTAACAACCATTACAACTGCTATACAAATGCTAAGAACCACAAAAAAGGGGCCTCATGCCATACTAATTTCGAAATCTAGGATGAACTAAAATTTCACCTAGTGTGGCAAAAACCGGACAAATCTGAAACATCTATTGGATGAAACTGAGGGGAACGGAGGAGATTACCTTGAGGAACGTCGGGGAGCCCAAATCCCTTCAGATCGGTGCGGATTTGGTGTGGATTTGAGAGGGGGAGAGGAGGAACCGCAGCCGCCGCCCTTGTTCTTCTTCCTTTCCTTTTTCTCTGTGAGTAAACGAGTGAGGAGACGCGGGTCGGGTCGAGCCGGGCTGGCGAGTCAAAGTCGATGTGTGGCGCCCCCAGCTCCGGCGCGACACAACCAAGGAGGGGCCCGCTCTGCCACGCTGGCAGATGTGTGGCGCCCCAGCTGGGGGCGCGGTTCCTTTATGTGTGGCGCCCCCGGTACGGGAGCCACACAAAAGGGTTAGATTTCGAATTTTTTTGAAAAAAGGGTTATTTTTGGATGAAGTTTGGGCAAAGGGTCAATTTTGTCAAATTTCACGAAACAGTTCAAGCTTGAAGGCAGGTGGGACAGAGCCGCACCTAGTGAAGCCCGCCGGCGGACATGCACCATCGCAACGTGCTAGGGCAGCTTCTTCCCACCGCTAGGTTCCCCTACACACACCGGGCTTCGTCTTACTGGATTCTGCCAAGCACCAAGGCCTCTTCGGGCACGTACAATGCAAGATACTTATAGAGGTGCTTAGCAAAATAAACCGGTATTTGGTTAAGCACTAGTGCTTTTTTACACAAGAGACACACAAGAGGAATGCCTGGGCACCTCCTATAGAAATAAGCGTTGGTGCTTAGGAAAATGTTTGGTTTATTTCGGTAAGCACCTCAATGGGCACCTGTCATTGTACTTGGCCTTAGACAAGATCCGATCCTGAGCCTGAGCCTGCTGCTACGGGAGCGTGATATTCTGCCAACGCAGATAGATCGTAGTGAATCCAGAAAATCTGGTGAGTGAATATAGTGAGACGTTGGAGTTCTTTTGGCTTTGGTAGCAAATCCTATTTTTTTCTGATATTTCCACGTCAAGTCACATACTACGCTTGTTAATTAGATCTTCGAAAGAGTATACGTCAGCTGTAATTAGCACCACGTGTATAAGGAAAAAAAAATGGTTATCAATTATCTGTAGCAGTGTCACTTGACGATACCGGTTAATTATGGAAGTTACTTTATATTGAGTACGTGTATATATGATTAGTTCAAAAAAAAAAGTACGTATATATATGAAGTTCGACGTCATATTATACATAACAGAGGTGGAAGTAGTAAGTTGGCGATGTGCGAAGGATGCATGCCACTTCTCTACACAACATAAAAGGTTACTGCCCTCTCGATTCTTTGTATTAATGGGGATGATTTAAAAAAAATCTAGGTTTTCCAAAAAAGATAGTCATCCTTGATCCTTCTAATTTTCCACTGCAAGGTCGCCGCTAGGCAGAAAAAACAAAAGCAAAAAAGTCCAAAACGAAGGGCTTGATTGAGCCTTTGGATGGTGCTTTAATATTTGCGTAAGAATTAATTTTCTAATTTTTCACCAAGCTATACGCTGATCGGCTTCTCACAAGTTTCGGGTAAACCCTACGATTCACCGTCGCCAGCGAGATCCCTGCGATGGCTGAGCCGGCTAGTAGCGGCACTCGATCGTCGGAGCCGGAGACTACGGTGAACGGTACGCCGCACAAGCGCAGCCGTTCCGCCGCCCCTGTCCTCCCGGACGACCTTGTCCTATGGGAGATCTTCTACCGCCTGCCAGCGAAGGAGATCCTCCGCTGCCGCGCGGCCTGCCGTTCCTGGTGCCGCCTCAGCCGCGACAACGAGTTTCTCCTCGCCCACCACCACCGTCAGCCGTCGCTCTAGCTGGTCTCCTTCCGCTGTAGGGACGGTGGCCGCAGTTCCGATGCCTCGCTTGATGCCTTCGATCTGCGGCGGAGCCCCGCCGAACCAGGGATTTGGATTTCGGCCCGGAAAACCGAAATCCGGCCATTTCGGTCAGGACCGGTATTAATATTTACCGGTCGAAAACTTACGAATTTTCAGGAATTTGGTACAACAAATTTGGAAAATAGAAATTCATTTAAAATTTACTGGAATATTTATTTATTTTCCCTGATTTTGGTTATATTTTGTTCTAATTTTCAAATTTTGGTTCTAACTTTTCATCCGGAATTTCACCCGAAATTACCGAAATCACCGAAATTCGCCTATTTCGGCCGTGGCCGGTAAATATGCAAAAACGAAATCCAAAACCTTGCGCCGAACGCCGGCACATCCTCGGGTTCAATGACTACAACCGTCGCCGTAACTTCTATATCCACGGCTCCTGCGACGGCCTCGTACTCCTATCCCTCGCCAACCGACGCTTCTACCTCTGCAACCCGGCCACGCGCGAGTGGCTCGCACTGCCGGCTCTGACGGGCGGCAAGGTCGCCGCTCTGTACCCTCACCGCCCGTCCGGCGAGTACCGTGTCCTCTATTGGAAGCATCCAAACAAAAGCACCAGTAAGAGTGCTGCCTACCACGTACTCACGGTGGGCTCCTCCGACGAACCGAGGTATATCGGGCTGCCGGTGGCATCACCGTCCATGAAGAAGGAAACAACCCTCTGGCTTATTCGTGCTTCTGAGCAACCGCCTGCCCTGCTACATGACTGCTTGCACTGGTATGCAAGCGGCCGTTCGAACAGCAAGGTAGTAGTTTTTGACACACTGGTTGAGTCGTTTCGGTGGATGAAATCACCCATAGCCGCCGCCAATTCCGCACACTTGCTTCAGATGGATGGTACAATTGCCATCGGCCATACACATGTAGATGGTGATACCATGATTGCCGAAGTCTGGCTGCTGCAGGACTACAAGATGGAGATATGGTCATCTAAGTACAAAATTGAGTTGCCATTGGTGGTGACGAGGAAACCTCGTAGAGGGAATAATTTCTCTGGTCAAGTTGTGTCTGAGAATGGAGATCTTCTGGTAATTTTCCGTGATGATTGGTTGGGCTATTTTTCAGCGTCCCTGTTTCACTTTGACAGCAATGGCAAGTTGCTGGAGAAATTCTATCGGGAGTACGTTGACCCAACGGTTCATGGACTCTGTTTCAAAGAAAGCCTAGTCAGGCATGTGTTCTTCCAGAGGAAATATGGTGGCTCTGTGAGGATGCCATGTTTTTTCCGGGGGCTGTACCCTGCAGGGAGCATTGGTGCTTCTTGATAATCTCCATGTGCTTATCCCTGTGAGTATCTAAAACATAGTTTTATCTAGGGTAATTGGACTCTGTATTTTCTTAGTTCATTCATTTCATTTTATAACCTATATACTGTGATGCAAATGTTACTACATCATGTGCATGTACTTCTACTCTTTTGTTTCCTGTACTTTGCTCTCTACATAAGCAGAGAATATGAAGCCTTGTCGATGATGCAAAAGATGGTACAGACGTAGTCTAAGCTGAATAACATCCTGCCGTGCGAATTGGAATTTGCTATATTACAATAATAACATGTATACTGACAGGATTTAGCGAGCTAGAATATGATACGGCATCTGCCTATCTCAACAGTGTTTGTAAGAACAATTTTTTGTAATGGTTATTCAGTACTACATGCTCCTAGATCATGGTAGCTTACGAGTACAGAAGGAGATGATGCTAGCTTGATACTACAAGATCCTTGTTTATGTTTTTCGCAAAAGTCACTGATTCCTTAACTGGATTTTGTCTTGACAAAACCGTCTGATGGCCGGATAAACAGTTGCTCTAAAGATTCATGGTAGCTTACAAGTACAGAAGGAGATGATGCTAGCTTGATACTACTAGATCCTTGTCCTTGGTATTGAAGTAGCAGGTGCCAGATGGTTACGCGTATTTTCTCAATATGAACTAGAAACTTTTGGAGTTTCACTTCTTGGGACTTGGTAGGGCACTGTACTACTTTCATTAAATTTTCAGGTGCATATATGATAGATGTACCTATCTTCTGTTAAAAGCGTCAAGCTAGTTGATTATGTATGTGATTTATGGAATGCCATTTCCTATTGGCACCTGGCCACCTGCCTCGTTAACTTACTGGGCAACATCTTAAGTAAAGTAGTTCCTTGTATTGGGTAGAAT